>LPNX010789474.1:252639-346244 GCA_001517045.1 Pseudotsuga menziesii | reverse complement strand
GTGCATAATGAGATAGTATTCTATTGTTGTATTCTTATGTTACCCTATTTATATTACAATAATAGTATTTATAAATTAAAAGAATAACAAACTATCTATATTCTTTCCCATGAAATGTATTGTAGTGTTTGTTTTAAATTATAAAAGAGACAAGTTAGTAGCTGTATAACTTGTTTAAGTTCACTTAGATAAAATAAAATGAAAGAATTATTTACATTACAGCGTAATTAAAATCTTAAACCAATTAGTTTTATCTTTAGAAATAAATCTAGGTTTGTCTATCCTTACTCACAGTTTGATTGCTATAAAATACAGTAGTTATTTATTCTGCAATAGGAAGAGAAATAAACTGTAAAGCTGAAAAGCTTTTTCATTTAACCTAACACTACACATTTCAATATTATATTCTTTTCTTTTGGTTTCAAAATAAATAATAAGATTACTGAAATGAATGCTGTATAGAGAACTGTTGATCTACCAAAACATACTACTATTAATATAATGATATAGCTTCTTTTCCCTTTACTAATAATCTGACATTCACAGTCTAGGTCTAACCCTACTTCATGTACAGAATACTACTTTTGATAACAAATAAAATAAAACATTATCATAATCAAGCTAACATCTTATTTTAAATTTACATCATACTATCTTCATTTAAATACACCACTTGTGCTAGAGTACGATCTAGATTACTCCAGATGGGGAAAAACACAGGTAGGATTTGTTTCTCATTAAGAATAAATTCATTACTAAACAAGCTAAGATATTTTATCCTCTAAGTTTTTACACTATAAAATGCAAATGCATCATTCAATCACACATAGATAATAACAAAAAAATTAATAAATAGCAAAACCTGTTCTTAAAGCTTGGTCGACAACAGCAATGGGAGGCCGTTCCTCCCTACCAACTCCTGGAGAGCGCTCAAACAACGTCGACTCCTCAGGACCCCCGAGCCTGCTCTGGTCTCCCTGGCTGGAACTAGGTGCAGCAAATAATCAAGTACTAGTCCTGAGACTCAATACCAGTCCTGAACTTATCAGTCAAATCTCTCAGCTAGAAAGCTGTATCAGATCAAGTTACTGCAGTTCATCCCTCAAACACCTTCCTTACAGTTTCCCTTTTTCCCAATGGATTCCTTGAAGTGCATTCCTCCTGAATGATTCTTCTCCTGGAAAATATCTGAGCAGCCTCAGCTCTCTACATTGGGCACTTTTAAAATATTGCCTAGGTCTTTTTGGGTTAGTTGTCATTAATTGAGCCACCTGCTCTGATCCCACTTTCTTGGGGGATCATGACCCCAAATGTAGGGAAGTTTCCACCTGCAACATAGGAAGTGTTTGAGGATGCTGCCACTTTTTTTTCGCTCTCCACCTAGTTCCTTCCACTAGTTTGACCAGTAACACTCTTATTAACAGCTCTCCCAAGCTGTTGTCTCCACTTTTTATTTATTAAAATAAAATATTCAGAATTACATTCCACATCTTTTGACTCTGCTGAGTCATCAGTTTCTACTTAGCATTAAATTTAACATAATGTCTTAGGAATCAAATTAAAACAAATAACATTATTTTACAAAATTGGGGTATGTGACACATAACCAAAATGAAGACCACCTCGTGACAATCAAGACCACGATTTTCTCAATGATCTGTACACCTCTTCATAGATCTGTCATGATTATAAACTTGGGTTATGAACATGTGTCATGATGTCTTTAACAGGTGGCTGAAAATATTCCATTATCTTCGACTGTCTTCAACTGCAATGACCACAATAATCCCGCACTCTTTACAATGATTTAGGATTCCTGTAGCGCTTTATTGCATAGACCTTGATCTTTGCGTTACAGGGATGTTCTCATGTAAATTTTGACAAAAAACTCAAAGGAAAAGGTTAGACCTTGAATATAAACCTTGGAATAGACTTTAATATAAGCATTTTTAGACTTCAAATGATATATAATACTTATTAATCCAAAATAAAACTTAATAAAATCAAACAAAATAAATTAAAGCAACTAAAACCTATAAAACCAAATAAAATGCATTGAACATTATTAAAATTTAAAACAAAATAAAAAATAAGTCTTTGAAAAACAACACACAAAAATGAGGAACAATTTTCAATTTTAACATTTGGCTCCCGCTGAGGGATGAAAGCCTCCTTGTGAGGTTTCACGAACTATAGACTAGTGCCTTCTGCGATCTCAACTGAAACTGCTTGTTATTCTACAAAACTTCCATTGGGAAATTGGAGTCTTATTCCACCTATCTATACTAACTAGTTAAACTTTGCTTGATCAAGTTGTAATCCCATTTCCAATGTAACTAGGCAAAAATTCCATCAACGAACCAAAACTAGCTTCCAACTCCGAATATATGTATAATCAGAAATATTGAAAAACATGAAGAGAAAAGATATAGCAGCTCATACTCACTTTCATCAAATGCTGTCTCTAAGATAAAATATTTATAATTTAGTGTTGACTCTAACTAATCTGCCACTGGATCATAAAAGTTGCCAAAAGTTACCTCTTCCTGTTCTATGAAAAAAATAGGCTGTCCATAAGAATCTTTTGCTCCATGAATATCATCCAGATATGGGAGATCAAAGACATCAGGATCAGCCTGAGTTTTCTCCAGAATTTCTTGAACAGTATCAACAATAATGTCAACAAGATGACCCTCCTTTTCCACATTGTCTTCAAATAGATAACTATCATACATCAGATCCGGTTGTTCAAGGATAATGGTATGAATGCATTCATGAATCTGCTGATCAGATTGTTCCTTATCACACACATCACACATTTAGGGGTCTTGCGTTTCAATTTCATCATCATATTTATAAAAAATTAGAGCATCTTCATAATGGTTTTGAACAACAGCTTTATCATAACCATGAATATAAGAAACTTATGATATGATGTTAAACGTCTCAACAACATGGATTTCATCAATTTGAGTATCAAAACAAAAAGGAATAGAATATAATTCATCATAGAATTCTTGTCTTAGAACCTCAATCTATTCATCATAATGAGGAGAATTCTATGAAATTTCAAATGATGATGCTGAAGGTTCATGTTTTTCTTCATTACAAGGCTGATCTTTAACACAACAATGATTTCCAACAGTACATTTGATTGGTGTTTCCTTTTCTACATGAAATAGACCACTTTTATTATCATCACTGAAATGTAACATACAAGACCCCAAGTCTTTTTCTACTACATAAAGTGTATGCTTTGTTAGGTTCTTATCATCTGTGACAATATAAACATATTGTAATTTCCTATACAGTCTCCTATTTTTTCCTCCAAAAACAGGAATAGTTGCATATGACAAATCCATTTGTAATGTACCACCTACCTTCTTTTCCCAAGACCTTGAAAGTAAAATTCCAACCTTAGGAGTGATATCAACAACCACCAATCCATAATGACACTTTTCATGGGTAATTGAGTCAAATTTACCACTAGATCCTTAATCAATCCTAGGCATTTAACAGCTTTGGATTCAAATGCATATAAGTCATGATATGGTTTTGTGATACTCAAACCAAGAGCCTCCATGAATTCTCTAGGAATCAAATTGTGAGAAGCTCCATAATCCAATAAAAAGTTGTGAATCATTTGATCATGAATAGTCAGAGTTATATAAAAAGGTGGAGAAGAATTTGAATCATTTTAAGTCTTATCATCTATGGAAGAACCAATAAAGATTTTAGGATGTTCTTCTTGGATATTCACAGTATCTGAAGGTATTTGATTAGTATTTGAACCCATCATTTTAAGAACATGATCTCTATAGCAAGGATTCTTCATCAATTCAGTAAAAGGTACTGGAATCTTGATCTTACATAGTTCATTCTAAAAATTAAAAGTTTGCACATTCATGTTCACTTCTTCAATCTCTGCGGCCTTATTTTGGTCACCATGATAATGTCTCTTCTCTTGAGTTTGATTTGATGACTGTTTAGCAGGAAGAGTTGTCTTCTTTTTAGGAATCTGAGAAACCTGTTTTGGAATAGACCTCAAGTTAACAGACCTCTTAGGTTTATATTGACATATATCAGCTGAAACTTCAGGACCCAAATCAATTTCTATTTGATAAATATTTGCATCGAAAAATTCAGAATTCATATAGTCATGTTCAGTCAGGAAACCCTCTAATGATAACTCCCTGAAGTAATTTAGATCCTGATTCTAGTCTTCATCCTGCACATCTTCACCCTCTGCAACTTCATCTATTACATTATTTTGGAGTGGAGGAGGAACTCTCTGATCTTCATTCTCTCTTCTTTCCCTTTGAATGTCATTGTTTCTTCGTTCTCTAGGGATAAATCTAGGAGCAAATTGGCACCTAAATTGATTAGGATTCCTTTCTCCCTCTTGTGCAGGCTTATTTGAATTCTTTTCTAATTCCAACTTATTTAGTTTTGCTGTTAAAATTTTTACTAACTTGGCCATTTCATCTATTTTACTATCTGCTGTCTGTGATGTAGAAGTTAGTGGAATCACCTCCTTTTTACCCTTTCGGTCCTAGGTTTGATGATATGAATGTTCTCTGAGCCTATTGGAAGTAAAATGTTTGATTCCACCTCCAATGCAGCCTCCTACATGTTTAATAAAGTAACTAGTCTTATTTCTCTTAGATGCGAGGACAATTCATGGTCAAATGCATTTGCATAAGTTAGCTTAGCTGAGGTTTCAGAAGGTTTGATTTCAGCTAGGATCCTACCATACATTTTATTAAAGTGTTTGGAATAGTATCCTATAGTTTCATCCTTTTTTCTTCTTAAAGCTCCAAATTCTGTAATATAATAGGTACGATCTTTTGTGTCTCCCCAGTGCCTCATGAAAACATCCTGTAGTTTGTCTATATAAGTTATTGAGTTAGCAGGCAGTTCTCTGAACTAGTTTCTTACCTCCCCATCCAAACTCTGCACAAACATCCTCATCCACACATCTTTAGCTTCAATATTTTGATTGCCACCATAACTTAAAAATGCATCCCAATGCTCCTCAGTAGTGTTCTCATCCTGACCATTAAATCTAGGTAAGTATTTCTGATAATATCCTCCAGAGAGAGCATTTAGAGGCTGAGGAAGGACTAAGGGAGCATATCTAGTAGCCACCATTCTATCCATCATGTCTAGAGGTTGTTGAGCTGCCATTTTGGAGATACTTTGGTTTGATGAAGAAAATTGTTTATTTACTTTGCTTGGACCTGGTTGAAAAGGAATTTTATAGGTTTTGAACTGAAACAAGGGAATCTTACCAGGAGACTCATTTTTTTATTTTTTATAAGACTGTGGATTAGTAAAAGACTAAAAACTACTGACTGGTATAGAAGGGATTGACCAAGATAGACTTTGTTTTTCTTCTTCCGAATATGTAAAAGGTAATACTAAGTCGAAATGATCAGGGATACACAGAGAAAGAGAAGACTGAGATTTTTGGATTTGTCTTGCTTCTTTCAAAATCTGTTCTGGATCTGAGACACCCGAATGTAAAGGTGAAGTAGCATTCCCTCTTGTTCCAATCTTTCTAGTAGTCACTGTGAACCACTGCTTAGTGAAAAATTAGTGTGAAAGATGTTCCGATTTTTTTCACCTCTCAAAATTAGATGAATAATGATATCCCAGGGAAGATATACTTCAGTTTTGTCCTTGGAAACAACGCCAAATATGTTTGTGCTAGAAATTGTTCCTAGACTACCACAGGAACAAGCTAGAACAATCTCGAAAATAACAACAAAATAGAAATGGATTTTATTGTTTTTTGGTTTGAAAATTTATCAACAAGAAGGTAAATCCTCAACAAGTTAATACAAGTACTGAATCATGAAACAATAATAAATACTGAGATGCAAATACATAAAATATAAACCATGAAGATATTAAATATAACAGTGATTTCATCCACGACATATAAGCACTTGCATGAATAAACACATTAAAAAAGAAATGAAATTATACATTGAGTGATCAAATAGACCAGAAATGAAACCAGCATAAAATAAAACAATGGCTTATAAGTATGTATATATCATAATCAATCTTCAAAGTTACATGAGCATTTTGAGTTGTAGCTTGACATACAACAACTCTGAAGCCTCCTCTTGCACAAAATTTTGAACCCTTGAACTGTATGTTTGTCTTCCTTTTTTCATCAAAAAGGTAGAGTAGTTCCATAACTACCTTCTAGTTCTATCTTTGAAGTAGTTACATCAATTAGTTACATGCTAACTCAAATTATTTAAAGACAATTAACCCAAAAATAGCAAATCCGACTTTGGGAAATTTGACGAATTTTCTTAAAAATGGGTCTCACAAATGCCTCCATATATCTCAATCCATGATAGCTGTACAAAAATTGAAAGATTTTGTTTTTAAAGGAGTTCATGAAGAACAAAAACCTCTCTTGGGTTTTAAAAATTCCCCTTTAATTGATCAGAGTACGTGTTGGAAATTTGTGACTAAAACATGAAACTATTAAATAATTCCAACCTTGAAAAATAGGCCACAAAGATGAATTCGAATCTATCAAAATATGGCAACTGTTGCAAAACTGAGATAGGTTTTTATGAATGAATCCGTGATGAACAAAAACCTCTTTGGGATTTCTGAAATTCATCTCAATTGCCTCGTAATCCGTGCTCAAATACAATGACTAAAACATGAAAAACATAGCATAACTATGCACCTCTTTTTCTTCTTAAAGCTTTCTTAGCCACATTTCACCGTAATTTGGATTTGTGTACTTATTTTAGGAAATTTAAATATTTTTAACCTTTGTGTCTGCAAGATTAAACTCCTAACCAAAATGAAATCGTGACAATCAAGACCACTATTTTCTTAATGATCTATACACCTCTTCATACATCTGCCATGATTATGAACTTGGGTTATGAAAATGTGTCATGATGTCTTTGACAGGTGGCTGAAAAGCTTCCATTATCTTTGACTGTCTTTAGCTACAACGGCCACAATAATCCCACACTCTTTCCAATGACTTAGGATTCTTGTAGCGCTTTATTGCATAGACCTTGATCTTTGCGCTACAGGAATGTTCTCATGAAAATTTTGACAAAAAACTCAAAGGAAAAGGTTAGACCTTGAATATAAACCTTGGAATAGACTTTAATATAAGCATTTTCAGACTTCAAATGATATATAATACTTAGAAATTCAAAAGAAAACTTAATAAAATCAAACAAAATAAATTAAAACAACTAAAACCTATAAAACCAAATAAAATGCATTAAAAATTATTAAAATTTAAAAAAAAAAAGAAATGAAAAAAGAAATAACAAAAATGTCTTTGAAAAACAACACACAAAAATTAGGAACAATTTTCAGTTTTAACACTTCCCATCATAGGTAAAATGGGGGGCATGTTTCTAGTATATGGACATCATACTAGAATTAAGCTGCTAACTCTTTATGTGAAAAATGGAAACCTACAAAGCTATGGATATCATGTTGAGTAAGATCAGGTTTGGTGAGCATAGTTCTTATTCTCTGTGTCAATCTTGTTAAAAAATGAATCAGATGCTTGTGAGCATAGTTCCCTTCCTATGTCAATCTCATTAAAAAATGAATGAGATGTCAAGGAGCATAGTTCCCATTCTATGTCAAGCTCGTTAAAAAATGAATGAGATGTCAGGGAGCATAGTTCCCATTCTGTGTCAAGCTCATTAAAAAATGAAACAACTCTTTGAGAATAGTTTATTTCTAGTTTTAATCTTGTTAAAAAATAAAACTGGCCCCAAGCATACTTTACCTTTTGGTTTCAATCTTGTGTAAAAATAAAACCATTCCCGAGCATAGTTCTTATTCAATGTCAATCTCATTAAAAAAATGAAATAGGCTGTTTCAAGCAAACTTTACCTTTTGGTTTCAAGATTGCATAAAAATGAAACCATGTTTCAAGCATAGTTCTTTTCTATTTTAGGCTTGTGTAAAAATGAAAGAGGTCATTTTGAGCATAGTTCCTATTATGTTTCAAGCTCGTTAAAATAATGAAGCATATGTTCTGAGGATTCTTTCAAATGATCTTCGAGATCGTTAAAAACAATAAGATGGTGTTGAGCTTACTTTTCATTTTTCGTGCTCTGGTTAAAACACTGGTTTGAGCTGACTTTTATCACTTTTTCATGCTCTGGATTCAAACATGAAAAAGGTTATGAGTTCCTTTTATACCATCGGCGCGCTCCTTAAAAACTCAGTGAAGAGGTATCGAGTTTATTTTTACTTTTTTTCAGAATCGTTAAAATTGGATTATGAAAAAAGAACCATAATAGAGTCCTCTTTAAGCTCTTTTCAGACTCTTAAAATGTGAAAAGGTTGTTGAGTAAAATTGTCTTCTTCACGCTCGTAAAAAGCCCTGAAGAGTTGTCTTCTTGGTGATAGTTTACCCCTTTTTCAGACCAGGGGGCACTAGTTACGAAAAATGAATACTCTAGCCAATCATGACTGGAAGAGTTCTCTTGGGAATTATTTTATACTTTTTTGGGCCCTAGGGACTAAATCATATGAAAAGGGACATTTTGGAGTCTTCTTCTGTTTTCGTTCAGGCTCTCTAAACATGAACGATACTGAGTTAAATTTCAATGGACTCATTAAACTAAACATTGATAGACCCTCTTTTGGGAATGAACCCCTCCTTTCTCGGGTTCATAAAACATATGAGAATGGACTCATCATTTGATGAGCTACAACGAGTGTTTGTTACCCTCTTTGAACTCATAAAAATGAAAAGAGGAACTCATCGATCATGATGGGGAAATTAAGGGAAGGGAAATGCATTTCATTTGCAATAATGGAAGTTATTAGTCACCTTTGAACATGGCACTTGTCTGCATTTCATTCATTCATTTGGGTATTCAGTTTTTCTTCAAGTTGATCCACTTTCATGAGTCATGTCACTCCATTGAGTCTTTCAAAGAATGGATGTTCCATTGTCGCATTGTGTTCCACCTCATTAAGTAAATGCTACCAAGTCTTCGGTTGTGCCTCCTTATGTTCAAAAGGGAAATTGTCTTGAAATTTTGCAACTATGGTCAAAACAAATTTTTGTATCAATTACTTTTGAGTTAGTCCTATGGTTACATCATACTCAAATTCTAGAACTTTGTTCTGAGTTTCATGTCGTCAATGTGGGATTCATAATGGTCCTCCTTCGAAGAGAATGTTCCTGTCTACTTCAGCTCATCATCCAAGAATTAGTCTTAGAAACAATAAACAAGTACCTTCTTCTCATTCATACCTGTCATTGGATCTTAATGAAGGATTTTTTTTTCCAAGTTGAATTTCCATATAGTAAAATTATCCAGAAAAAAGAGACAAAGCCAACATTGAATCATGTCACTCTTACTCCAGAAAGAAGAGACAAAGGCAACATTCGTTCTCCTATCTATCATCGGATTGTAAGAAGATGGAGAGGTTCACATGCACAAATCTAGGATACTAGTGCGCACAAGGACCATCATACTGCTTCATTGTACCACAGAGATGCAGGTTGCACAAATATTTTCACAATTTTTTTGTTCAAGAATAAATTTCTCTTGATATGAAAGATTGATCCTAATTTTCTTGCTTGTTTTGAAGGAGGGTTGTTCCCATGAGGTTTTCCCAATTCCTCGGTTATATTAAGAAGTTATTATTTTTTGCATTTAGATTGTATACATGACCTTTGGTCTTAGTTTCCAGGGCTTAGGTTTTCCAAAGTAAAGATTAAGGGGGGGAATTATTATTAATTGTTACAGCTAAATCTTGTCACCATCATGTTATGAGATAGGTATTCCCTTGTCTGCTCTAATCCCTCAGAGTTTGTCCTACATAAATGAAAGGAAGAAATTATTCCCTTACATTTTTCCTTGTTTTGAGCCAGTAACGCTCCTTTTACATGTGAAAAGGGAGGTGCCATCGCTCATTTCCTTCATTAAAAGGGTGTTACCCACTTAACACCTCCTTTTCTCTTCAGCAAAAGCGCGGTGCTCGCGTTTAAAGGAAAAAAAGGAAACTTCGAGAAGCTTCTCAAAGCTCACCTTCGTGAAGCCTCATCCCTATGGTTTAGGAACACCTAGACTCGAGATCCCCCCTAATAGGATCTCCCTTCCACCTCATCCACCATTTCCTCAACCATTCCTATCCTCCCATGCCTTTAAATACTGGCTCATCCCCCATGGGAAAGAGGAGGAAGAATTGTGTTGAACACCCAAACTCTATCAAAATAATTATTAAGCTATTGGAGGCAAGGTGAAGTTAGAGGCAAGGAGACATTGGAAGGAACTCTCAACACCAAGGCATAAATGTTGTAGTATCTCCAATCATTTCTAATAAAAATGTATTTTCTTTCCCATATTTAATGTATCATTTGTATGTATTGTTTGATTCCTTGCTCATAAGCATAGATCTAGTTTATTATCTCTTATGCTATCATCTTCCATCTTTTATAGGTTCTTCTACGGTAGCAAAGAAAAAATATTCAAGGATAGAGAGGAAAAAATTTAAGAGGACTATTGTGTCATTATATTCAAGTAATGAACTAGATCTATGGGAAGTTTAACATTTTGGGTTTGTGTTTTGTTCTAGACTTGTATAATTGAGATCAAGGGAAACAACTCCTGTCTGCAGGAGGTGAGAATTTCCAGCTACAAAAATGGTGATTCCACTAGGGAATACTTCGAATTATGAGTCTTTGTTAAGTTGAAACTTCCACCTTCATTTTCAATTTGTAGATCTACTTTTTCAATTGATAGATCTGTAGATATGGTTTGAATTTTATTGATTTTCCTCTATCAGCCTTTGGATCTTCATATTTTTGGCTCAGTGGGTTTTCTGGTGAATGTTTGGGTTCATATTTTGAAATGTAATTTACTTTTTTGTCGCATATTTTATTTTTCAAATCGCCATATTCGACACCGCGATGGGGATGTACATCAAATGCGGTTCTAGTGCTTCCACCATGTCTTCCCTATCAGCATAAAGTGGTGCCGACACTCTTTTTCTGTGTGAAAGAAGTAGTGTTGGAACTGGTAACGCTTTGATGTGAACCTACAGTAGGCGATGCCATCACTCTGTTTCTATGGATAAGAAGTGGTTCTCAGGCTAGTAACTCTCTGTTCAACGCCTGCAACTCGCGGTGCCATGTATTCTTTTTATCCCTATTTGGTATTTGATTCTTAAATGCTTTTTTTAGTATTTGAGATCCATGCTTCAAAATAGTTACAGTTGTGATTTGAACTCTGGAATTTACTTTTGAAAGGAAAACTCAATCAATCCCCCCTGACCCCCCTATAGCTCGTAAGAGAATCCATAGGTGTGTTCAAGAATTGTCATTAATGTTTTTCTTTAAAGCTTCATAGTTGGCTTTGAATATAACTTGGTTTTCCTAGATCTCTGATTTCTGTCTTCTTTAACATAAAAAGGAAAATATTCATTTCAATTTTTCTTCATTTGTTATAAATGATTTTTGTATGTTTTTTCCCTCTTTCAAAAAATTGTGAAAAATTCATATAAAAGTTATTGTAGAATTTTGCGATTAGTTTATTCTTTCTTTAGTTGAAAAAATCTGAACACTTTTGTATAAAAGTTGTAACAATCTTTTCTTTCTTTTCATTAGAGATCTCACTTCTTTTTCCATTCAAAAGAGAAGCTTTTGTTTGTTTCAGTTAGGAACAGATCATATAAGGAAGTTTGTTTTATTTTTGTATGGGATTTCTTTTGTGTTTCAAATAAATTGAACCTCTCTCTCCCTTCCTTAAGTAGGGAATACTTTGAAAGTTAAAGTGAAATTTTGCAGAATCATACTGTATGGTTTTAATTTTTATGTCCTCACCTCATGCATTCACCTAAACGTTCAGAATAAAATTAAGCCCTAGATTTGGTTAAAATATTTAGCAATTTGTGTGATAGGTTAGAGACATGTTCTGACGTCTTTAAATGTAGGAGCTATCGTTTATTTCCTACACTAAATCCCGAGTGTTTATAGTTCTTCCACGTACCAACCGGTATATCAAATGACCTTTCACGTACCATAGAGGTATATCGAAAGGTAATTCACGTACTCAATAGTATATCAGAAGGCACCTGTCGAATGGTCGTGCATTAGACATCACTACTATGGAGTGGATCTCCCACGTACCATGCATATATCAGGAGACACCTTTAGGAATCCTATGACCAACTGAGAAAATCCCTTTGGCCGTCCTATCATCACAATACACCAAGAACGACACTCGGGGAGATTACTACACACGTATCGTCTAGGTACTTGGGTATTTAGGTAAGGGTACAGTTCCAATCCTCCTTGTCGTGCTCTATTGTTGGACCCTTCGGTATATAGCGAGTTATGATGATTTGAAAATCCTGTGTGGTTCCAGATCTTTAATCCACTCCTCACATATTTTTCTTGTTGCTTTAGTTTGGATAGTTCTTGTTTTCTATACAATTAGAATTTTTTAGAAGAGAGAGATAGTTTTGTTAAATAGTTATGGCTTCGCCTTCTAGAACTACCAACCAATAGAGTCCTTCACCAATCATGTCTTTTGTTTTCCCTCCATATGGGGATGTTGGTCCGGCCCCTTTCATGGCTATGTTAAGCCTTCTTGGATTGACTATTGGATTACTTGTTTGGTTATTCTCTAGTATAGTTATCCCATGTACACCAATTGATTCTGATCCTAACCCTTAATCATGGGAGCATCAACCTCATGTTGATCCCTCGCCTTTTTTGCCAGATGTGTCTTCTCCCTTTTCTCCCTCTTTGTCTGTTGAACGTTGTAGTACTAGTAGTCAAGTGGATAAGAAGAAGAAGAAAAGGAATATTAAGAAGAAGAAAAACAAACTAAAAACCAAGTCTCAACCAATTACTCCTCCCTATGCAGAGAGTGTTGATATGCACACCCAAAAACTACATTATCCTAAATTCTCTTGCAGGATTTGCAAGGGTGATCACCTTCAAAAATATTGTCATGGTTTAGCCCTGGTTTTAGAAGAATGGTCTAAGGTTTTCCGACAGCCGATGTCATAATCCTCTAATCATCATACTGATGATACCCCCTCAACTAGTCACTCTGTGGTTAAGAATCGGAAGGGTAAAGTCATAAATCATTTCTTTCTCTATAAGGACATGCACTTTACTTACCTTTGTCCTCGCACAGATGAAGCTTCTAAGTTGTTGGAAGATATTAGTGTTTATCGTCAATGGCTTCCTACAGGTTATCATAAGTTATCTCTTGAACCCCCATTGGTTGACCAAGTGGTCGATTTGGTTTCATCCGTGGTCGATCCCACTCTTCCTTCCAAGAGTGAATTCTGAGTGGTAAATTCATATTTGTATGTGGTTGATCCCACTCTTCCTTTGAAGGGTGAAGTTAAAATTGTTGAGTCGACGTCCTCTCCACCCAATCCCACTCTTTCATCAGAGAGTGTTAAGACTAAAGTAGTCGCTTTGTCAAAATATTCATCTTGTTCTTATCTTCCAGTAGAGAATGAACTAAAAACTTATGAGTTTTTCATGCTCAGTTATGATTGTTCTCGAAAAGAGGAATTTTTGTCTCTTTCAAAAGAATCCTCTCCAAGTAATGAGGTTATTTCGTTTGACTGGAGTAACCTAATAGAGTCTCATCTTCATTTGAGTGTTCCTTTCCAGATAGTTGTGCAAGTCATCGCTAGGAGGATGCTTCGCACTATTGTTGACGAAGGGGCTTCTGTTAGCATTCTATCCTCAACTTCTTGGAAATATTTAGGTTCACCTCATCTTGTGCCAATCACCGATCAAATACTGGATTTTAATTGAATACCTACTGCACCTTTAGGGATCCTTCCTCATTTACCTATTACATTGGGAGGGAAAACTGTATGTATTGATGTTATGGTAGTCCAAGGTCCTTTAGATTTCAATATGCTCCTTGAATGTGATTATGTTTATGCCATGAAGGCTATAGTGTCCACACTCTTTAGAGTGATGCATTTTCCCCATGATGGGAAGATTGTGACCATTGATTAGCTTTCCTTTGTTAGATCTAACCATTGCATGATTCCTAGTCATCAGGCTTCCTTGAATGTGCCTCATGTTCTTGTGGTTCATTCCCATTCTTCTAGTTAGCCTCTTCCCATCATAGGTAAAATGGGGGGCATGGTTCTAGTATATGGACATCATATTGAAATTAAGATTCTAACTCCTTAAGTGAAAGGGGGAAACCTACCAACCTATGGATATAATGTTGAGTAAGATCAGGTCTGGTGAGCATAGTTCTTATTCTCTATGTCAAGCTCGTTAAAAAACGAATCAGATGCTTGTGAGCATAATTCTCTTCCTGTGTCAAGCTCGTTAAAAAATGAATCAGATGTCAGTGAGCATAGTTCCCATTTGTGTCAAGCTCGTTAAAAAATGAAACAGGTCTTTGATCATTTTTTATTTCTAGTTTTAAGCTCGTTAAAAAATAAAACCGGCCCCAAGCATAGTTTACCTTTTGGTTTCAAGCTTGTGTAAAAAAATAAAACGATTCTCGAGCATAGTTCTTATTCTATATCAATCTCATTAAAAAATGAAATAGGTTGTTTCAAGCAAAGTTTACCTTTTGGTTTAAACCTTGCATAAAAATGAAACCATGTTTCAAGCATAGTTCTTTTATGTTTCAGGCTTGTGTAAAAATGAAAGAGGTCATTTTGAGCAGAGTTGCTATTATGTGTCAAGCTCACTAAAAAAATGAGGCAGGTGTTTTGAGCATTCTTTCAAATGATCTTCGAGCTCATTAACAACAATAAGATGGTGTTGAGCTTACTTTTCATTTTTTGTGCTCTGGTTAAAACATTAAAACTGGTTTGAGCTGACTTTTATCACTTTTTCATGCTCTGGATTCAAACATGAAAAAGGTTCCAAGTTCCTTTTATACAATCGCGTGCTCGTTAAAAAATCAGTGAAGAGGTATCGAGTTTACTTTTGCTGTTTTTCAGACTCGTTAAAATGGGATTATGAAAAAAGAAACCTAATAGAGTCCACTTTAAGCTCTTTTCAGACTCTTAAAATGTGAAAAGATTGCCGAGTGAACTTGTCTTCTTCACGCTCATAAAAAGACCTGAAGAGTCATCTTCTTGGTGATAGTTTACCCCCTTTTCAGAATAGGGGGAACTAGTTACGAAAAAGGAATAATATAGCCAATCATGACTGGAAGAGTTCTCTTGGGGATTATTTTATACTTTTTTGGGCCCTAGGGACTAAATCATATGAAAAAGGACATTTTGGAGTCTTCTTCTGTTTTTGTTCGGACTCTTTAAACATGAACGATACTGAGTTAACTTTCAATGGACTCATTAAACTATGGCATTGAGAGACACTCTTTTGGGAATGAACCCCTCCTTTCTTAGGTTCATAAAACATATGAGAATGGACTCATCGCTTGATGAGTTACAATGAGTGTTTGTTACCCTCTTTGAACTCGTAAAAAAGAAAAGAGGAACTCATCAATCATGATGGAGAAATTAAGGGAAGTGAAATACATTTCATTTTCATTAATGGAAGTTATTAGTAACCTTTGAACATGGAACTTGTCTGCATTTCATTCAATCATTTGGGTATTTAGTTTTTCTCTCAGTTGATCCACTTTCATGAGTCATGTCACCCCTTTGAGTCTTTCAAATAATGCATGTTCCATTGTTGCATTGTGTTCCACCTCATTAAGTCAATGCTACCAAGTCTTTGGTCATGCCTCCTTATGTTCAAAATGGAAAATGTCTTGAGATTTTACAACTACAGTCAAAACAAATTTTTGTATCAATTACTTTTGAGTCAGTCCTATGGTTACATCATACTCAAATTCCAGAACATTTTTCTGAGTTTCATGTCATCAATGTGGGAGTCATCATGGTCCTCCTTTGACGAGAACGTTCTTGTTGACTTCATCTCATCATCCAGGAATTAGTCTTAGAAACAAAAAATAAGTACGTTGAGATCTGTATACATCAATGTCAGATTCTCTCGCTTTCGACATAGGTTCACATCAATGACCTTTGATTAGAATATTCGACTGAGTGTTCAACATCATATCATCTATTCATGCTCGAAAGATTGTATAAGGGTACCTTGGGAATCATTGACATCAATGATGATCTCCATCACACTTTTTAATGGTTCTCATCATTAACTAGTAATGAAGTGGTTTCTACCATGTTCGACATCAATATGTTGTAATCACATGGATAGAATCATACTTTGTGGAATATGAGACGAATACCTTGGGTATCTGTTAAGCTCTCATTGCTTTCCCTAGGTTGCGATGTAGTATTCGTATGAGTCCTAACATGGATCCACATTTTTATGTTCGTGGTTGTGCCCAGATTTTTCATTTGTAGGACATAGATCTACATTGTATGTCTGGTAGTCATGTCCAAATTTGAGTCTTCTTCGCATGGATCTATGATGTATTTCAATAGCCATGAATTTTTGTATCTGACATCGGTCTGCGTTGTATTAGTCGGCAACCATGTTGTGTGTCATTTGGTACATGTATCAAAATGTAAAAGGTGTTGCAAAAAGATTGTGATGCTTAAGAAGTTCCAACCATTGGACCTTTTCCTCGGGACTACACCTTCTTCTATCAAAATATTTTTCCTATCGTTTCCCTCTATCCATCATACTTTGGGGGGCATTCTGTTACACCTAAATCTCGTCACCATCATGTTATGAGATAGGTATTCCCTTGTGTGCTCAAATCCCTTGAATTTTGTCCTAGAGAAATGAAAGGAAGAAATTATTCCCTTGCATTTTCCTTGTTTTAAGTCAGTAACGCTCCTTTTACATGTGAAAAAGGAGGTGCCACTAAGGCTTTTCATTCATTAAAATGGAATTACCCCCTTAACACCATTTTTTCTCTTCAGCAAAAGTGTAGTGCTCGAGTTTTAAAGGCAAAAAGGAAGATTTGAGATGATTCTCGAAGCTCATCTCTATTGAGTCTCATCCCTATGGTTTAGGAACACCTGGACTTGAGATCCCCCCTAATAGGATCTCCCTTCCACCTCATCCACCATTTCCTCAACCATTCCTATCCTCCCATGCCTTTAAATACTAGCTTATGCCCCATGAGAAAGAGGAGGAAGAATTGTGTTGAACACCCAAACTCTGTTAAAATAATTCTTGAGCCATTGGATGCAAGGTGAAGTTAGAGGCAAGGAGCCATTGGAAGGAAATCTCAACACCAAGGAATAAAGGTTATAGGACCTATCCAATCATTTATAATAAAAAATGTATTTTCTTTCCCATATTTACCGTATCATTTGTATGTATTGTTTGATTCCTTAGTCACAAGCATAGATCTAGTTTATTATCTTTTATGCTATCATCTTTCTCTTGTTATCTTCCATCTTTTACAAGTTCTTCTGCAGTAGCAAAGACAAAAGCTTCAAGGATAGAGAGGACAACATTTAAGAGGAATATTGTGGCATTATATTCAAGTAATGAACCAGATCTAGGGGAAGTTTAACATTTTGGGTTTGTGTTTTGTTATAGACTTGTATCATTCATATCTAGGGAAAGAACTCCTATCCGCAGGAGGTGAGAATTTCCAGCTACATTAATCCTCCCTTTGACCACATAGTCTAATTGTCTATTTACTTAGCTTAGGAGGTATTCATAACTCCACTAGTGCATGGGGGACACATCTAGGGGACATATGCCACTTACTGCACCTGATTGCATGAGTTTAGGTGCCCCAGGGACCAATCCCTATAATTTAGGAACCCACTCTAAGTGCCACCAATAGTCTTCTTTAGGTGACCTTGGTAGGTAATCAATTATTTTCATTCATTCTCCATTTACCATGAATTAGATCACAATCAGTTATCCTAGCACTTAGATTGCATGATTGAAGGGAATGTTGGTGCCTTTTTTCACCTACCCTCATCAGTTAACTGATTTTACACTAAGTTAGTTATGCAAAGTTACATTAGTTTGCTCCAGTGGTGATTTTCCCACACCGAATTAGCTCCAAAGTCAGTCTGAGTTGGAAGATTCAAATAATATCTTAGGCATTCAAATTCTGCTATATTTATAACCATTGTATTACATATTAATTAATTATTCATGAATATAATCATATTATTCCAATTTTGTCTCTATGTGTTTACAATTTTTCCATGAGTAATTGATCAGTCTATGCTAAATTCTTCTCTTTCTTCTGCAACCTTCTCTTCTCATTTGAATTCATGTAGGATGATGATCATATGCTTCATTGAATTTAATAGTTATACTCTAGGTTGGAATATTATCTTGGAGATTGTGATGAGTGGTTGAAGGTTGAACATGTCTCAAAGTGTGCTTCACTTGTGAATTTTAACACATGTTTCCTTGTTTCCTACTCTCACGGATGAATATTTTCATGGTCACAGGTCCTACTTGACATACACACCAAAAACCAACATTTGGCATGTGTCATTCATGCACCGATTACAAGGGATCTATTAGTGGGAGTATTGAATAAGAAAGTAGGTCACAAAAAAATCTTGGGTTTTGTTTACAAAATGTTATAGAACAAGAGTGCATTCCAAATCTAAAGTGAATACAAAATCATCTAGAAAATTTAATTAATTCAAATTTCAACCAATTTGTCAAGAATTTACAAGTTTTACAAGTTTAGTGAAAGATTCACCAAGAATTTACAAGATTTTGTGAAAGATTCTCCCATATTTTAGAAGATTTTATAATTCCATGAAAGATTCGCCAAAACATTATAAATAAATATTATATTATTGATAAAATAGCCTTCAAAATTTCTCGTGTATCGTGGGGATTGTCCCATTTATTATACATATAATTTTTTGGGGGGGTGGGGGTTCTTAAAATTTCCCCTGGATCTAATCCCCACTTAGGATAATTAAAATTATAAAGGTTAACTAATCCACCTCACTAAGCATGGATTTTGGGACCTTAGGATAAATCAATCTTGAAGGTTTTAAACAAGGATAATGACTTGAGTGAATAAGTCACTAGGGTCATTCACCCCTTGGACCCCCTTTCACCTCCCCCTCTTGTGGAATGATATCCCTAATCTCTTCTTCATTTGCAATCATCAGGTATTTAATATTGAATATCAAAGTACATATTTACAAGACATCTGATCATCCTAGACCATTTATAAATGGGTTCTATTGTTTGCATCATCACATACATAATTGCACTATGGGGTAAAAAATTGGGTTTTACAGACTATCATAGTTGGTTTGATGATTTTAATTCTAAATGTACAATGTTAAGCATTAATGTAGAATTCAATATTACAACTAAAATAATATATTCTACCATGGAAAGGGGAATTAAAATCATTGGAAAACAATGAAAACAAAAGATTAAAATGATTTTTAAGCATGAAGAAATTTCTTGTACATTATAGATTATGGAAATATTTATATAATACACAATGAAATGGATATAATTTATAATCTTGTTGAACATTATTATGTCAAAACCATTTTTAGCACAAAATGAAAGAGAAATCGAGAATGTGCCTAAGATATATGAGAATAATATACAATAAATAAACATCAATTCAAACAAATTTGACACACATAATGAACAACAAGAATAATCCACACCAAATCATAACAACACTAAAAATCATCAAAATTCTTGACCAACATTAGCTTCTCAATGAACAAGAATTTCTGTTACATGTCAAGAAAACATCATGTAAAGCATCTGCATCCATCTTGGTTATGTTAAATGAGAGGATATGAAAATGAAGTGTTAGTCTCTCTCACTCTCCATATTCCCTTGAATTATTAAGAGATGCTTCTTCCACATTTATTTTCCTTTTTACATAGTCTTTACACGGATTATAAATTTTTAGAACTTTACCATAACATGTATAATGATGTTTTTATAATGGGGAACAATTGAGTTATTCCATACTCTAACTTATCTAATTTTATTTTTGCACTAAAATTAATAGATATGCATATATGAAATACTTGAAAATACATATATGAAATAAATATAAATATCAGTTGAAAGAATGTACCTAGAAATTTTATAGTAAAAGACTATAAAAATTACATTGTATCAGAGTAACAAAGATAGTTCAAAAATTTACCTGGAGGTTACAAGAAAATCACCTCCATGGAAAGAAAACAAAGTCAACATGTGAAACCATTCTAAAACTCTCAATGAATCTCATTAGGACAAAACCAGGGTTCTAACAAATGAACAAATTAAAATATTAGTCGAACTTCAACTCCATTTTTGGAGTATCGACTTTAGCAACACCGTATAATGATTCTTACTTACAATAAGCACACGAAGCAAAATCATACTTTTGTAAAACAATAATATTTGTCCTCTAACTATGGAATTTTGTAGAAAAAAATTAAAGGTTGATTACAGATTATTAGAATAAATTATTTAGTTTAGAAAGTGATGTTGACCACGTTCCATTGAGATAAAAAATGGAGAAGAGTTTACATGGATATTGAAGTTTTATAAGTATCTCATTTTTTCTTCTTGTCTTTTATTTCTGAATTAAGAACTTTAGTTGCAACATCATACGATTCTTATTGAAAACTAGAACTAGGAAGCATAATTTTGTGTTATTCTCTCATCATGCTAAGATATATTGACATCGTGGTCTCCATAAGACTAGATGTGGCCATCAACGATGTTTTCTTGTTGAATTCCGGCACAAATGCACCAGTGCATAATAAACATATGAGTAATGCATATCTCACAAATGTGTTAGACACAATGGCACATTGAGAAGGGGGTGAATCAGTGGGCCGATAATTTTTACCAATTTCACTTCTTTAAATGTTTAAATAGAGACCATCAATAATTTCATCAACAATAATCAATCGCATCACAAGAGACATTTCAGAAGATAAACTTATAAAATTTATTATATCAAATTTGATATTGTTACATTGAAGTCCACCACCTTGGGGTCAACATCAGCTTCAACTGACTGAGAAGCACCAACTTCTATGCCAAGAACCTGCTTGGGTATTTTTAGTTCTAACTAAGAAAATGATGCAAGACCCAACTTGCAATTTGTCATATCATCTTCCACTTGTCATCTACTGCAACTCTGCATGGTATGCTCACCAACACTGTTCACCAAGTCATCAAGAGGTCTACACATACCATGTAGGTCTACTCATGTCTTCAAATATATGCACATGTTAAGTCCTTCACATACACTGCTCATGCCACAATACTAAGGAGTCTGCTGATATACTGCATATGTCAAAACATCAAGGAGTCTACTTATAAACTGCTCATCCTCTCACTTAATCAATCATCACTCTTTATGTCGTATCAAATCAATGCACGGTCATAAATACTATCACCTTATGAACTCAAGAGGTATAGGACTAAGTGTTGGAGAGTCCTTTACTCAATTTTCCTTTTCCTAATCGCTAACCTCATCTCAATAGGGCTTGTATAACTTCTACAATTGTTTGTGTGTAAACTGAGGCTGTACAAACTGTAGAATCTTGAACAAATTCAAACCAAGGATCAGTGATGTAGCTACTTCACTTCATATCCCCTTCCTACCCGTGAGTCCTTGTGAAAGGGGTCTCTATTACAATTGTATCTTAGAAGTCTGAGAGATTAGGATTATGTACAAATTTCTTCACTTGTCTACGTGTCTTTGGTTGCCCTGAGTTTAACCAATCTAAAACAGCACGAAATCATATTTTGCTACTACACATATACTTTAAAGATAAAAAAATTTAACACCTTCACAAACAACTACAAATTAATTTAACAAAAACATTAGTTCAAGACTTCAATCAGCCTCTGGATTAGACATTCTGTGTACTTTTGTTGAAGCCTAAGATCAAAGAGATACTTTCCTTCAACTATCACATGTATCTTGAGATAAATGCCTACAAAATCAGACCTTAGAACCTTTTTGACACTATTTAAATATGGTTGTATTAATTGAGTACTGAGGCTCTTATTGCATTACTGCTGTCCATAAAATATCAGAGAGAAATATTACTGTTATGCTTGAATTTCTCCTCAGTAACCTGCCAAAATTAGAGAGATAAGACAACAAACAAAATACTTCAACAGCAGTGGAATTCTGGCTCAAGAACAATCCAAAAATTAGAGAGAGACCATACTTATTCAACCCAACAACTGCTCTACGAATTTTGCCTCAGTAGGATCTCCAAATTTCAGAGCTCTTGCAATTCTATTTTTTAAAACCTCAACTCATGGACAACGATACTTTCACCTAAAATTACTGGCTGGTATTTAATTATTGGTTAGGAGAAGGGGTCACCAAATAAGTCAACCAAGGGGCACCCACAAGAAAGATAGGATTTTTTTTCTTTGGCTTGGCTTGAGCCTTGGTCTAGAATGATAGGTAGCCTCCATTCATTTTAAAATACTAGCTAGCTGGTTTGGTGGAGACATGGGATAAGATCAAGCCACCCATTAATAATATTTCCCTTGGATTGTAATTGATTGATAGGGAGGGAAGCAGGAGAAAATCCATAAGCATCAGTAGCAGTTCCATATTATCTGGTCGATATAGCACCAGCAAATCTTGGTAGCCTAAGCAGTACACTCACCTAGGAATAATGGCCCAGGACACATTACCTCTTTTAGTTAAATCCACACCTAGAAACATATTCCCACAAAAGCGTACCCTTCATTAACTGATCATGTCACAATACAAAATATCCCAACTAATTAGCTACTTTCTTGATCTTGTATAATGTCCCCAATGAAATTTCACTGGGTATTTATACTGGTTTTCATATATTCTTGTAGGCCGACCTGTCATAATTTTTTTAATATTTTTATTTAAATTGGAGCCGACTTCAGCAAAGTGAGGACGTATTTTAATATTTTATTTCATCTTTCAATGGTCAAACTTGTTGTTATTTAGGGCTTGTTTTATATGCCTTTAGGGATTGTTCTCTTACATATGTTGTGGGTGCCTTCATCTTCCTTTTCCCTAGGGTCATCCCCAAAAGTTCCAAGACCCCAAATTATCGCATCATATTCATTTCTTCAATCGTATTAAACCATCTAATGTGTG
Source organism: Pseudotsuga menziesii (assembly GCA_001517045.1). Taxonomy (NCBI): domain Eukaryota; kingdom Viridiplantae; phylum Streptophyta; class Pinopsida; order Pinales; family Pinaceae; genus Pseudotsuga; species Pseudotsuga menziesii. Next base: position 323,181 of record LPNX010789474.1, on the reverse strand, counting down.
GGCCAAAAGGATTCTTCAAGGCCTTCTTTATCAAGCCACGTGCATCCACAATATTTCAAGGACCATACACGGTCATCGATGTCAACCATCATCATATTCATTAAGAGTACAAGGACCATCACAGAATGGGTCATTTGTTCCTTCTTATCAAGTCCTTCTAGCCATATTATTCTTGCCATGCCACATATTATTTTTTTCATGTCATCTAATGCTCATATCATCACTCTTTGACTTCCTTTGTCATTAATGATTTGTCATCAATTACAACCTATGATCAACAAACTCCCCCTTTGGCATTGATGGAAACCCTCATCAACAACTCTTCCCCTTTGAAATTAATGAAAAAGGGTCAATTCAGTTTCGTTATTGGACTTCTGCTACTAAGTTTGTACCAAAAAACTTCTTCTCTTTGATTCTTGGCTCTTTCCTGAAGTCTTGCTTTAAATATGCTGCAAAAACTAATGAGTATCTCTTGCAATTTAATGGTTGTTGTTGAGAATATTTATGCAAGGAACTTCAACAAGTATTCAAGTAATTTCATTCCTCAAGATTTCATCAACTAATTATGCTCCTAGTCATAAAAAATATATGCTCCAAAAGATGAGCCCAAGATAATCACCAATATGCACTTTAATTTAGAATTCAAGGGCTTTAATAACTTAGAAATATTTCCACTAGAGTTGATCACAGTCCACGCAAATAGTCAATTATTCTTACTTAATTACTGTAGCATAATGATTTTCTGATTGGCTGATTTACTCCCTTATACAAGAGCAATATCGTGGTATTCAATAAAGTCTTCTTCTGAACTAGTCTCCTCCTTTGACTGAGCTCGGTTTTGATTTTGGTGTCTTGCCCTTCAGATGAATACTTATGACTAAGGATTCACTCTTTCACTTGACAGATACATGCCAACAACTTATCTCAATTTCTTCGTCTTAGATCTCTTTATGATTGTATAAACTTGTTCTCTTGTCCAATTCTTTTCTTGACCCAACTTCCTTTGGCAACTTCATCATGTGCTACTTGATAATCTTTGAAACTTTGGCTGCCCTAAAATTTTAGGATTCCTTTACTGGGATAAAGATTAAAGTATTCTAATGTCACGCATCTTCAACAGTACTGCATATTGATATTTGATGTGTCTATAAGTTACCTTAATTTTGAAGCTTCAATTTTCACAAACTCCACTCTCTTTTTACTACTAAACCACATTAGAGAAAGCATACTTGGTGTTATCCATTTCCATACTATCCATGAATGTTTTCTAAAATGTATTGTCCTAGATGTCAAGCCATGATTGCTGGTCCAGTCGAGATCTTTTTAGGTATGGTCCTCAACTTCATCATTCAATCTCTGATCTCTATTTGATATTCTTGTATCTTGGAACTTGATAGTGCTTCAATTACTTCAATGGGTTCCACAATGAATGCTCAATATCATCAATATGCTCCCCCTATCATCATGCATATCTATCAGTGAGTCTTGTTTGCACATATTCACATACTGTAGATGCTGTTAGTATGTAAATATGTATCTCTAATGTCAAGGCTTGAAAGAGGATACTTTAGATGCTTTTGGATACCTTTCTTATGTTTGTGCAAACCTACAAACTTTGAATGGTAGAAGTATGTGTTTCTTTTACATAAAAATACTCAGAAAAAGTGTAATGAATTTGATGTATGTATGGAAACTTCTTCACCTAACTCCTGTAGCTTCTTGAAGACATCCTTGTCAATCGCATCCAAGGCTAGAGAGAGTCATCGGTATACTTTATGAATGCCACAATCATCTGGTAAATTCATAAAATTTAAGAATGTATCAGGACAATTTTCCAAGCACCACCATGTTGCTTCAAAATCTTATGCTTTTCATACTGATCCCCATATCAACCTGCCAAGGTAGCCACAATCCTTGGACATGTCTTTGGAGTAGCCATTAATTTCCTTTGATTTTATCCTCCAAACTCCATGAAATCAAGGTGCATTAAGGTCTTTGAAAGAACTCAAGCTTGGCATGCCACGTGGAATCCATATTCGGTGCAATGATAAATTTCATTCATACTTAGTAAAGCATTCTTTCTTATCCATACCTCATATTATCCTTGGCTGTGATCACTTGTATTTTGGACTTCAACTCTGCTTGCATAATTTTTCTTTCAAAACTCATAGGTTCTCCTTGAAGGTGTGTATGAAGGACTCTTCATAGGTTGTCTCCTTGGACTTGCACAATTTTGGGCTTTATGACCAAAGCCACTACAGTTGTAGCATCTCATGGTGTGGCAATTTGTAGCAAGATGCCCAATATGGTTACAAGTCCATCATCTAACTGTGTTAGTGGGACATCCAACACTTATTCTTCCATGAAATGTGCATTCCATAGCCTTGTGTTCAAAATAATTACATGAATAGCAATAACCATTGATATATATTCATACCTGGATGCTTGGTTCCACGTTGACGATGTATCTTTTCTAAACTTGCTTTGAGGAGTGGGACTAACTCGATGTTTTTCTGATCTTTTGAGTTCTTCTTTATTTTTTGCAGGTACATGTGGAACATCTTGTCCTTCATATTTGGAGAATGAGGGGCTTTCCTCATACTTTCTAGGTGTCCATGTGTCTGCTACGACCTTTTCTTTTCCCGAGTTGTAGCCAAGGACAGATTTATGAAAAGGTGATCTTTGGTAGTCCAAGATTTCATCCAAGATGATTGATTTGTTCTTGAACTTCACACATGCATTGGAATTTTCACTTGTCTTTCTGAGACCAACTACTTCCATATCAAGCTTTTGATATTGCTCCTCCTCATTCAATTTGTCCTTCAATAATTCCTCTATCCTTTTGGCTTCTTCTAGCCGAGTCTTCAACTCAACATCTTCCTTCCTTGTTTCTTCAAGTTTTTCACCAGACTCTTCTTGTTCTTCTTTTTGACTAATCAATTAAGTATTTATTCTTTTAATTATCAGTTGTATCTAAGATCAATGCCTGCTAGAAGGTGTGCTAGAACGTCTCTCTTATCCCCTTCAATATCACATTCAATATTATCACAATAATTGTTACTGTAATCAGAAATATTCTTACATTCACTGGTGTCCGATGCTTTCTCTTGTTTTCCATCTTCAGTGGACTTGACTTATACTTCAATCTTTGTGTCTTGGTTTCTTCCTTGATACTCACTTTCTAGCTTGAACCAAAGGTCTTTGGCTGAAGCATGTTCTCCTACACTCCCTCTGACATAGCTTGAGAGTCCATCCATAAGAAACTTCAAACCAATGGTGTTGTCCTTCTTGGAATTCTTGTGTGCAACTGACTTTGTCTTCTTGTTGGACTAAGTAGGTGGATTGACCACAATCTCCCATACACCAAATTTATTCAAGTAAGCTTTCATCTTACTTCTCCATCCAAAGAATTCAGTCACATCAAGTACTCTAACTTCATCATTGCTGGGGGAATCTGTCTTTGCATCCATTGTGTGTCCATAGATCTCCTTCAAGCTGGTTAGGCTTGTGGTGAAGGCTCGCTCTAATACTAATTGTTAGACATAATGGCACCCTGAGAGGGGAGGGTGAATTAGTGGGACAACACTTTTTACCAATTTCACTTATTTAAATGTTTAAACAAATATCATCAATAATTTCATCAACATTAATCAATCACATCACAAGGGACATTTTAGAAGATAAACTTATAAACTTTATCATATCAAATTTGATATTGTTACATTGAATGCCAACACCTTGGGGTCAACATCAAATTCAACTAACCAAGAAACACCAAATTTTATGCCAAGATCCTACTTGGTTATTCTTAGTTCCAACTAACAAAATTATGGAAGACCCATCTTGCAATTTGTCATATTATCTGCCACTTGTCATCTGCTGCAACTCTGCATGGTCTGCTCACCATCACTATTCACCAAGTCATCAAGAGGTCTACACATACCATGTAGGTTTGCTCATGTCTTCAAATATATGCACATTTCAAGTATTGCTCATACACTACTCATGCCACAATACCAAGGAGTTTGTTGATATACTGCTTATGTCAAAACATTAAGGAGTATACTTATAAACTGCTCATCCTCTCACTTACTCAATCATCACACTTTATGTCTTATCAATTCAACGTACGATCATAAATAATGTCACCTTCTGAAATCAAGAGGTACATGACTAAGTCTTGGAGAGTCCTTCACACATTTTCCTTTTCCTGATCGCTGATCTCATCTCAATAGGGCTTGTACAACTTCTCCAACTGTCTGTGTGTAAAGTGAGGTTGTACAAACTGTAGAATCTTGAACAAATTCAAACCAAGTATCAGTGATGTAGCTACTTCACTCCAGATCCCCTTCCTTCCTGTGAGTCCCTTTGAAAGGGGTCTTTGTTACAATTGTATCTTAGAAGTTTGAGAGATTAGGCTTATGTACAAATGCCTTCACTTGTCTACGTGTCTTTGGATGCCTTGAATTTAACCAATCTAAACACCATGAAATCATCTGCTGCTGCTACATATATACTTTAAATATCAAAACCTTTAACACCTTCACAAACAACTGTGAATTACTTTAACAAAAACACTATTTAAAGAATTCAATCAACCTCCAGATTAGAGATTCTGTGTATTGTTGTTGAAGCCTAAGATTAGAGAGAGACTTTCCTTCAACTGTCACATGTATGCCGATATAAATTCCTGCAAAATCAGACCTTAGAACCTTTTTCACACTATTTAAATTTGATTGTCTTAACTGAGTACTGGGATCTTCTTGCACTACTTCTGTCCAAAAAATATCAAAGAGAAATATCATTGTTATCCATGAATTTATCCTCATTAACCTGCCAAAATTAGAGAGAAAATACCACCAAAAAATACTTCAATAGATGCTGCAAAATTCTTCCTCAGGAACAATTAAAAAATGAGAGAGAGATCATCCTTCTTCAACCCAACAACTGCTTCATGAATTTTTCCTCAGTAGGTTGTCCGAATTTCAGATCTCTTGCAATTCTATTTTTTAAAATGAAATGTCATTGGGTATTTATACTAGTTTTCATATATTCTTCTAGGCTGACCTATCATAATTTTCTTTTTTATTATTATTTAAATTGGAGCCGACTTCAACAATGTGAGGATGTAGTTTAATATTTTATTTTGTCTTTCAATGGTCAAACTTGATGTTATTTAGGGATTTCTTTATATGCCTTTAGGGCTTGTTATCCTACATATGTTGTGGGTGCCTTCATCTTCCTTTTCTCTAGGGTTATTCCCAAAGGTTCCAAGACCCCAAATGCCCACATCATCTTCGTTTCTTCAAGCCTATTAAACCATCTAATGTGTGGGTCAAAAGGCTTCTTCAAGGCCTTCTTTATCAATCCACATGCATCCCCAGTATTTCAAGGACCATATAAGGTCATCAATGACAACCATCATCGTCTTCATTAAGAGTACTAGGATCATCTTAGAATGGGTCATTTGGTCCTTCTTATCAAGCCTTTCTATCCATATTCTTCTTGCCATGTCATATATTGTTTTTTTTATGTCATCTAATTCCCATATCATCAATCTTTGACTTCGTTTGTCATCAATGACAACCTATGCTCAACAAAATGCACTAGTGAGTAATAAACATAAGAGAAATACATAAAACTTCAAGTTATGCGTGGTTGGATTAATAAAAATAAACACATCGTTGCATTCAATTGTAATATGATGCCCTGATTTGTTAATAAAAGGAATCAATGCATACAATTTAAATGTTATTTAATTGTATGGTGCATTTAATATACTATAATATGTCTTTTCATTATTTAATTGTATGGTGCATGTAATATACTCTATAGAACCTTTTTTTTAATGGAGAAAAATATATTACATGCTATTGGGCATTAAATGCGACGGCCGTCGCACTGTGCGCCGTTGGATCTTACTTTGGAAAGGATCCGACGGCGCACAGTGCGACGACCGTTGCATTTAATGCCCGATGGCATGTAGTGTATTTTTCGCCTATTTTTATTATCCCTATTATATTACCATATGCACTGCTACATTCTATTAAATTTACAAAGACAATCATGGCAAATGATTTGTTATGTTATGTTTATTCGATGTGTTTTTCTTATAATAAATCGCACCTGTATGAATTTTTGATATAAGGCTACTGATTATTATTACTTGAGCACAATTATTACAATACTTTTATAAAAGATAAAAGCAGTAGTGTGAATTTCTTTAATATCTAAAATCATTGATGCGTAAGATTTCACAATGTAAAAATCACCTCACCTTTAATGATTTATGTATGCTTCACAACATTTAGTGAGTTAAAAAAAAATACAATACACCAATATGTTGATATTTTAATTAATTTTTATTTATTTATTTATTTAAAATTTTTAATTAATCATTAAAAACTCTAATAATTTTATAATAATATTGATATTTGATTTTTAATCATTGCATTTGGGTATAATGATTTTTTTAATGTGGTATACCATCGGATTACACAACTATTCATTGTAATAGTTAATCAACAATGTAAGATGTTACAATGTTGGACATTACACTATAATAAGATCCACCCATTTTATTATATATGAATAAGGTTCGACCCTTGATCATACAAAATTAGAAACATACAAGTCCAAAATAATCAAATGCATGTAATTATTACATTTATTGATAACCTGTGGTCATCCAATTGAGACAATATTCCAAATATGTTAAACAAAATGTTTGATTTTCATAGACAAACATTTCAAACCATACAAGTTGCAAGAAAATTTGATAGTATTGGTCACCATTCTTCACTTGAGTTGTTTTCATTGCTCAAGGTATTTGCATGCCTATTTTTCTTTATCACTTGTAGGAAATATTGTACATGAGTTATATGGCGAAATTGGTTGTTGATTGGATTGATTGTGTTCATCATATTCATTTTCCATCTACAAACATAGAAATAAAGTGTAATGAGTATATCTACATTTATAATATAGTATACATGATTATCCCCAAGGCTTATATCAAGCGGTCATGAGTTAGACATGAGATATCTCCCCCCAAATCTGGGGAGGTCATGGGTTCCACTCTTTTTATCTCCTTGGGGTTAGAATCTGTAATCAAGGATGACGATTTATCCCATTGACCATCCATGAATCATGGGGAATTACTCAAAGGGTTTTTCGTGAGGCTGTTCTTTGAAAAAAATATAATATACATGATTGTGTGAATCGAAAAGTGAGTTTGATCAAGAATTGATTCATAAAAAATACATATTCTTACAAATACATTCCCCATGCCATCTCTCAACAACTCTTTTGTTGGATCCACTCCATCCTTTGTTTTCTATAATTTTTATATGCCATGAAAAAAAATTGAAATAATTAATACAAAGGTTTCTTGTTTTTTCCATTAATTATAAAACGAGGGAAGTAAAACAACACAACCGCTTACAAATTGCACAGTTGACTTTTTATACTGCAACATATAATCACAACCTTTACTTAACCCATTGTTAATCACTTATTTGATGACTCATCTTTGTATGTTGGAACATGTTATAATAGTATCCAAGGATGAGTGTAAATTAAAATATAAAGATTGTAACACATATCAAATATTAAGGAAGGGAAACACAAGTTATCAACCATTTCTTCCTTGTTGTCTTGTCTTATGTTTTGAATGGTTTCCATTTTCCTTTGTTTTTGCAACGAGAGAAATGAAAATTAGTATTTCATTCAATAATTAAAACAAATGTGCATAAAATAAAAAATCAATGATTACATATGTTTGATACACGATGTTGTTGAGATGGATCCTCCTGCGATAAAATTATGTTAATTTATTTAACCATCTCCTTGTACACTCTGTTGAACATCCTTACCATCATATTTTGGATGTCACCTCATTTGTACTTTGGAATTTTCATAATCTTCCTGAAAAAATGAAAAGAACAATTTTTTTGTTTTCATATTGAAATGAAATAAAATATAGGAAAAATATTAATTGCATATTTTTTTTGTATTAGTAATACCTATTTTAGAAAAACATGTTTCAAAACAATGTTTTTTCAATGATTTTTTTGTTATTGTATGTTTTTTCTATTACGAGTTAGATATGTCTCATCAACCATTTCTTTGGAAACACTTGTTATAGTTTATATATAACATGATTCTTGGAGTTACTGGATCATTTCATACTATAAGTGGAAACTACGTCTATACATTCTTTCAAATATATCCATCATAGCTTTATAAAAGTTTTTCCCTCTTTCATTGCTTCCAACACCATTCTAGATGAAATAATCATCAATTCATCATCATTTACGACCTTCATAATTTTAATATTCTTAGCACGACATTCCTTCCCTCATTGTGAGTCCCTGTACAAGATTCAACAAATGTGAAATAGAGTGTTTGAAACACGTTTGTCAATTTTCTTAATAAGTAAGTACATCATTAATGAAATGGAAAAAAATCTTGTTGATTACCTTTTTATTCATCTAATTCATCTCTTTGCAATGTTTCCATCAATATTTTACACTCTTTTGCACTTAGATTGCAAACAATATTATCGAGTTTCTTCAACTTTTTTCTTTGCATGGCACATTTTGACCAACACACATACTTTAAACTTACATATACTTCAAATACATTGATTTTATATTAAAATTTCAAAGAACTTGCCTTGTTCTCTTTTTTAGGATGTGCTCCCATTGTGCTTATTGCAACAAGTTTTTTTTATTGAACTTTTGTCAAACATGTTCTATCAATAAATTCCCTGCATCATAAAATAATGAAAGTATGAAATATGTTTACAAATAAAATAAATAATTTTAAGTTTGAAATATTGTCGGTTGAATTGTTATGCATTTTACATTAATGTGCATCGACGCAGAATAAGTGTATACACTGGTGCATAATATACATGTATATAAACTAAAACAAAATTGTTGATTTTAAGAAATATTATTAAATTTTATTGGTACATTATATAGATAAAACAGAACCAGTGCGTGGTTCTTTTATATATCTCACCACCACACCTTCGAATAATTTTTAATTATGACGTACAAGTAAAATGATGCACTTAAAAAAACATCTATGTGTAATACACATGTATATGAACCAACATAAAATTGTTGATTTATCAGTGCTATACAAATAAAAGAGCATTGGTGCATGTTTCTAATGTATATCACACCACCAAAACCACAAATATCTTGTAATTATGACATATATGTTAAATGTGCACTTTCAAAAAATAATCATTGCGTGAATATCTAAATTATGCATCGATAATCGCAAAGCATTTTTTATTTTTATTTTAAAATCAACACGGATAGGTTTTTGGTTCCAACGCAATAAGTGGTCGCATTGTAGTAAATTCCCAATGCCCCATATGTATATACACAAAGCTATTAAATATTCAATACTTAAGGAAAAAAACCCCTCATTTTGAAATAATAGAAAGAGAAAAATCCTAATGCTAAAGTTTGCAGTCTCATAGAATAGAAAGGAAGCAACAAAAAAAGTTAGGGTTTTTAGAGTTGAAGACAAGTTTGGAATTTGTTATCTTCTTCATAGTGTATTGCAAATATTAATAGAGATAGTAAGAATTAATGATTTGTTTAAAACAAATAGGGGAAAAATGAAATGCATAGTAAAATTTTATATACCAAAATATTTCCTCTCTATAGAGTTATATGTGACCTATAATCTCTTAAAAACATGTCTCCTAGAAAAAATATGGCCACCCCAAAGACTTCCCTCATAAATATCTCTTGCATAATCCGCCCCCCAAAAGTTTGGTAGAGGAACAAACTACTAATAAGGTTTCTAATATGAATTCACTTTTAGAAAATGAAACTCCCGCTCATTTTTTTCCATGCATTGTTTTATTTTTTATTTAGCTAAAATGCAGGGAGAAAATTTATAGTAACAAAAGGTCAATTATTTTGAATCCAACTCATTCCATATTTTTCATAGTTCATCAAGGTCTCTCTTGTTATGTTTCAGTAAGTTTTGATTATTTAATTGAATTTATGTTATTTATACACATTCACATGAATAATTATGCATTGAATTTTGTAGGATCATGATTAAGGAATGCACAAGATATTCCACTAGTAAAACACATCACAAGCTCTTATTAAGAGAAAGAAACTACTAGGAACTAGTAAGAGAAAATGGAGATATTATTTACCTTTCCAAGTGTAACATGCCATGTTCCAACCACCATCCTAGGTTGATGGTACTTCACCATCAATTGGATATCTTTTATGACACCTTAGTAGTATGCCATTGTTCAAAATACAAATGGTTGAAGGAGAACCCTCGACATGTCACTCTATCCCATTATTTAAATGATCAATTCCCAATGTTGAATGTACAAAACCTCCCACTATAGTTAAAAATATAGTAGGTGTTATACACAAGACACGTACTTGCATAGGAACACTTCCACGTGCTTATTTTTTGACAATTTGGAAGTCAAAACAACTATGTTTCATACAAAATTGACCAACTTATCTATTTTTGTTGAGTCAACTAAAATTTATAGTGAACAAAGTATGATATCAATGTGTCATGTCCCCAATTAAATAATGTACAAATAAGGCTATTTGCAAATGATGTTTCACCAACCTACTAGTTCCCTAGGTTGAGATGGAGACATAAATTTTGTAATAAGGGGCTATGGGACCCAAAATGACTTTAGTTTACCATATTCACATTTAAATGGGTCACATAAATGATAAATTCTAGGAAAATAAGGTGGCATAGGTTCATGAAGACACTTGGAATCTTGTGGAGCCTTTGGGTGACTAGATTCCCTGCACACTTCGTATGATATTCATTCAAATTCGAAAACATGGGTAATGAATGTTATTGGATGGTGATGTGGTTTCAAATATAATATAATGATACAAGGAATTATAATTAGTAAAGGAGAGTAACTCCCATGGAAGAGGAAGATACTAGAAGACAATGTGTGCGACTTGGAAGGAGATTCCATTCACTCTATGGAAACAAATGATGAGATATTCTATGACAATCATGAAAAATTCAAACCTTATTGCTGACATATGAAAAATATGACATGATAGGTCTAAAAATAGCCACCAATAGGTCGATTTTTGGAGTTATAGGAAGCCATTCGAATTGGGGAAAGAATTGGAGCATGAAGAGGAAGACAAGTGTCTTGAGAGTTACTAAACCACTAAGATGAGTTTGAGGAAGCTCATGGAGGTAAATTCGACCGTAGGAGGCCTCATGAAGTTAATAAAAGGATTTCATGATGAATGATAATATATTTTGATCATTTCTTAATTGTCCTTTGTCATTTTGGAGAGATTTTGCTTGTCCATTACACGGTGAGTGTTCACTCTCCTTGCTTGTGAACCAATTTCGAGGGAGTTGGATTCCTTTCCAAGTTGGTTGATGGAGAGGCCATTCATACCTATCATTGGAGATTAATGAAGGATTTTTATTTTTAGGTTGAATTTCCATACTGTAAAATTCTCATCTGTCTCCCTATTCTTTCATTCCTTCTTCTCCTTTCCCCTACTCTCTCATGTTGAGGGCACACTTGTTGGAGTGGTGCTTGCACTTTGCTAAGTATAGTTGATAACAAATATTTGATATATTATGTATGGATATTTGATATCATTTCCATATTCTCTTTTAAGTCTAAATATCATAAATAAATGTATGACAGGATTACGTTCCCATGCTCTTGAATAACTAGTTTTATGGATTTGGATTCAATATGGAAGTAGTTTTATATCATATTTGTATGAGGAATTTTATCTGAGTTTTATGATGTTGTGGAATCCATATATAATGTAATACTATGTAATTTAATTCCCATATCCTATTCATCATGAAATCCAAGAAATTCCTGTGTGAAAATCTTGTAATCTCATGCCATTGTATCACTAGTTTTCATGGATTTTGGCTTCAATCTTGAAATAGTTTTATACCATATTTGTATGAGGGATATTATATGAGTTGGATGATGTTGTGACAGACATATATGACATATTACTCTGCAATTTAATTTCCATATTATCTATCTCTTGAAATCCAATAAACTCATGTGTGAAAAGCTTGCATTCCCATGCCATTGAATCACTAGTTTCCATGTCTTTGGCTTCAATATTGAAGGATTCATATTGTATGAGGGATTTTCTCTGAGTTTGATGATTTTGGGACACCCATATATGATTTGTTACTTTTTAATTTCATTTTCCTATGCTCTGTGGGTCGAAATACAATGAATCCATATGTGAAACTCTTGCAATTCCATACTACTAATTCACTAGTTTTCATGTATTTGACTCCCATATTGAATGAGTTGTATAAACAACTTGTATGAGGGGATTTATATGGGGTTTAATATTGTTTGGGAATAAATTTTTATATTTTATATGGTCTCTATATGTCACATCCTAATCTAAGCCTTTAAATCTACCTTTCATATGTCAAAATTGAGCTAGTTATGCAATTTCCCCATTACCAATTTCATTGAAAGTTACCAAACGAATGTGGAAATATATAACCAGTTTGAAGAACTAATAACCATGTTTAATGAAATTCCATGAGGTATTATATTAGTCCCCATACTTTTATTAAAAATTTTGTATGTTCGTACATGAGTTGGGAATCCCAGTTGGCCTACACCATAGGGGGGATTTCATCATAATTTCCTAGTAATTTTGGCCTTTTTTTCATTAGCCCCAAATAAGATTGCATATGTAGAAATTCAGATAAAAAGTTTCCATAAACCACCTTGGTATGTTTTAAGTCTCACCATACCATTTCCTTTCAAATTCGGGACCATTTGATGAAAGTTGGAACCCTCTAGAGTCATGACTAGTTAAGCTTGAATTTTGCCCAATTTGTAATTTTCTCCAAAATCCCAAGTAGGGACATTACAAAATGCTAGTCAAAACATCACTAGGAGGAGATCCAAAAAATTGCATGAGACGAGTGAAAAATTTCCAAGTACACTCCAAGGTTAATTCAATTGTTGGAGGGTAGTGATGACTTCTCTCTCCCTGTCCATATGAAAAGTAAATATAAAACCTAGTACAACCACACTTTGTATGGATATTGGTTGTCTTCTACGCTTATGAGTGATGTTGGGATAGAATTCTCATTTTTTGGTAATAATTTTATATTTCCAAGTATAAAATAGATACTGAAATATTATATTATTTTTCCTTTCACATTATTTGTTCCTCCTAAACAATAAGTAGAACATATTCCATTTTCTGGTCCTCTTTATTGTCTGTTTAATTACTTGTATATTGTTAAATACAAACATTGATTTTCCACATATAGTGTGCGCATGGACAATTATATCTCCAGAGACTTTGATAGGAATAACATCTTATATATCGATAGTCATCATTGCACTCCTGGGAACATTGCATGGTTCATAAATAGATGTAGGTTCTTATAATTCATACAAATTGTTCGTTTGAGGAATAGTCCAATGACACATAGTTATTTATGAAAAGGAAAGCGTCTAGATTTATTGTTGTGCATGCAATACATAGTTTGTCTCCCAGTGATGATTTGTTAATAAACTATAACTTTCATAGGCCACCAACATTTCATCAAAGACACATTTCATTGGGACTATCTTTAGATGTCCCTTTGGGGTGCAATAACAAGATCATTGAGTAATTGTATTTTTATTTTTATTTTCAATGGAATTAATGTAAATGTATTGCTTTATTTGACATTTCATTTTAAAATGGTTGGTTGAACATATACTTTTGGAAAAATATCTATGCTCTTAAAAATTGTTTGGTATAATATTTAATCATACTAAATGTGTTGTGTTTACTAATACACTTGATGTAATATTCATTATTTTCACAATCATAATTCTGACATTGAATGACCTATCCACCATATTCCATTCCACCTCAATATTATGTCATATTTAGAGAATGTTTCTAAACAATTAAAATATGGAGATGAAGCATACCAAGCATGGTTGAATCAAGTACCTATTCAATTCCAAATATGTACAAAGACACCAATCCAAAATATCTACACTAACATTGGCTTTTCACACGTTGGCAATGGAACAAAGGTTGGTATGGATGATTTATTACAAGATATGAGTTCCATGGATGGAATTTTGTTACATGAAATTCAACAAGTTGAGCTAGGGGATTATACTCATGTCATAGACAACTTCAAAAAATTGAATTTTTCTTTCACCACCAGACCTCTCTTTGGACATGGGTGAAATTCTACCCAACTAGGTACAACAATGTTACTATACAACTTGAAGCAATGTATTATATGCCAGATGCATGTTTCTAGGAATTTTTGAGGGAACTAACCATTAATTACCTTATGTTTTGAGGAATCGTGTCCCACATTCAACATTAAAAACAATTGATTTTATGCATGATTGCTGATAGTGTACATTTCTACTACCCTCCAATTGTAATTTAGTAAAATATAAGGTAGTTTCGAGTGAAAATGTCTTTATTGGTTGTTTCAAAGTGGTAAAAAAAATGTTGAAAGGGTTTGGTGTTGATTACATATCATATCATGTACGTTTGAATGATTGTATTTTATAAAGATATAAATATGTGGAGATAGAAATGTCCAAAATGTGGGCATGAAATGTACAAAAAGAGAGGGGGGTAAAGAACATGGCACTCATAATATATTGAGGCATGTGCCTATAATACCAAGGATTTAAATTCTACTTCACTGTAAATAGTTATTTGTGTGGTAGGGGTGGCATTCCAATAAAAAAAGTGACCTTGGATTTATACAAATTCCAATAAATTCAACAACCATTAAGATTATAGATGCTACATGGCCTAATAATTTCAAGGATGAAGTATGAAGCCTTCAATTGATCATAGCCATGGATGGATTTGACCTTCATTCCCTCAAAAATAAAATCTATTGTGTTTGTCCAGTAGTTATGATCAATAAAAATATTCCCCCATGGTTGTCTGTGAAGAATGAACATCTTATGTTGGCCCTTATAGTCCTAATATAAGACTTGTGAAGAACATGAATGTCTATATAAAACCATTTATCGACAAATTTAAGCAATTATGGGAAGGTATATCTATATATTATGTATCAAGAACCATCTTAGAAGAGAGGTAATTTACATGGTATGGAATATGTACATACACCACATATGCTTATTTGGGATTAGGAGTTTTCTATGGTAAGTATGTTCATTGATTTGTTTATATTCACACCATTATTTTTTCATAGTTAATTTGGTGCCATGGTCTTCTTTAACTCTAATGGATTGTATACAATAACATTGCAGGTCTTGTAACAAGAGGGTATCATGGATGTAAAAGTTGTGTACCTTCTATAAAGGCTAGGTGGTATGGAAACACCTATGAAATATGCCGTATGACTACTTAAGGGTATTCCTATGAGAATACCACCCTAATAAAAGAATACCATCTTCTTTTAATGGTAAACTAGAGAGAACCTAGACCTAAAATAATGATACTGGTTGACTGGCTTAGGGCATATAACATTGTTATCCCTAGGAGAATATAGTAAGAATTCAGATAGAATTATGTTCAAAATGTGAAAATTCTGGTCATGAAAAAAAGGAATTTGTGATGGAGGAAGAGATGAGACAGAAGAAGTAGTGGGAGAAATAAATCTACAAAAAAGAAACCTCGAAGGAAGAATTCCACGACATAAGGGAAAGATGCAATGAGATCAACCGTGATGAAAGGAACCATGATAGACGACGTGCAATGGCTGAAAATGAGGACTCAAGAGATTGTGGGTAAGAAGTTGGCTAGAGTCACACATGGTTTAGGGAATAAAGCATCTTTGTATTTTGGGCCGATAGTGCCTACTGACAGTTGTATAGGGAATGTATGAGAAGAGGAATTCCAACATGTTGGCTAACAAAATGAATTCGAATGATAATGACATGTAAAGAGTTTATAAAAGGAAGAACCCAAGATGCATGTAAGTTACTTCCTAGTCTGTTAGTTGCGTATGTTACTTCCTAGTTAGTATGTTCTTGTTGGAAGAGTTGAAGTGATGCAGGAGCATCGTGGCATGCCAACAATGTGATGAGTTGGTAACATGCTGTGGCATATTTTTGTTGTTTTGATGAGTTATAGTTTGTTATCACATGTAGGAGTGGTTTCCCATCATGACTCCCTGCGTGGAGATCAAGCACGGTTTGTTTGTTTTGGACAGAGACATTTTCATCATGCTCTATTTTCCATTTGTTTTCAGTTGCAGGACTACTCGGGTTATAGTTTAGGTTAAATAGATAGCTTAGAGAAGGGAGAAGGGTTCTTCTCTTCAGTATTAGAATTCCGAGTTGTAGAGAGGCAGACAGACCTGTGTCTGATTCTGATTGTAAATATTTTAATAGATTGAAGAAGAGATCCGACTGTGTGTTAGTGTGTTTTCTTAATAGAGTATTAACTGTGTGTTTACGAAGTATTTAGCCTAGTTGCATTTACTATTTTTATCTAGGAATATGTGAAGGGCCGACTTTGGAGTTTTCCTGAACATCTGTATATTTCTATAAATTTGTTAATTCACACATGAAATTGTTGCTGGAATAGTTGGCATAGTTTGTAAATGCATGCATAGGAGAGTTAGGCTAATTAATCATAGAGATTGCAGGATGGATTGATCGATCCCATGATCAATCGACACAGTGTGCATATTTAATGCCTTAAACAATTTTTGTAGAAAATGAACGGTGGATATTGAGTCTGTAGATGAAGATCAGACGATCCAGGAGAGATCTACAACAAAATTTGTGAGGAGATAACAGATCTACAAAGATCTGTGAGATCTGCATCAAAGAGTAAATCGACGACCGGGGAGAAATTCGCAAAGATCTGATGATTGGAAATATTGCGGAGGAAAAGTTATAGGAGGAAAGTTTCGGGGGAGAAACTTTGGAGAGTTGACATCCCGCATCCCACATCCTGAAACCTGCTTGTGAAAAAACAGTTATGGGAGTAAAGTTTCAGGAGAGAAACTTTAGAGATTTGACATCCCGCATCCCAAAACCCGCTTGCGAAAAGATGTTGTGGGACTAAATTTTTGGGGGAACAACTTTGGAGAGTTGACATCCCGCATCTTGCATATTGAAACCTGCTTGCGGACACGCTGTTGCGGAACTAGAATTGCGGGGAAGAAATTTAGTGAAGAATTTGGCCGAGGGGTAAATTTGACAGTCCTGCTAACTGTAGGAGCCACCAGATGTTGGAGGTGCTGGTTGGGTTGGCTATTGTTGATCTAACCCTGCACCAATTTTGGTATCAGAGCAAGGAGAAGCTCATGTGAGAGAGAAGAACAGTAGTAGAAGCATGGAAGGAGCAAAGAAGAGTGCTCAAGAGGTTCTAGATCGAGAACCACGTTTCCAAAATACCAAGTACAAAGAAGGGGCTTCATGAGGTAATATTGTAATAGTGTGAAAGAGAACTGTTATTGTAGAGGCTTAGTGCAAGAGGATGGTTGCACCCATAGGCAGAGCGCGAGTTCGTGATAGAGGGCAACCAACGACAAACAAAAAGTTTATGGAGGAAGTAAGGGAGCTACAAACACGTCTGGAATCCATGGAGATAGACATATGAAGAGATCTAGAAGCAGGGGATGTAAGTGAACCTGAGGATGAAGAGAAAAGAGAAGAAGTTGTACCTATGCAGGAAACACCCGAGTTAAGGTATTTCAAATCGATTCTAGGAGGAATGTCAAGGCTGAAACCTGAGTTGCCGACCTACGATGGAAGTCTCATTGATGAGAGTCTTATTGACTAGATAAGTACTTTGAGGAAGACGAAGTTGAAGAATACAAGAGAGTTATATTGGTTGTGACAAGGTTGAAAGGGCATACATCCTTGTGGTGGGATAGTGTGTAGGATGAAAAAAAAAGAAAGAATAATTCGTTGATAAAGAGTTGGGATAGGATGGTAGCAAAGATGAGGGCTAAGTTCTTTCTCAAATATTACCGATTAATTCTATATAGATAGGTATAGAACCATAGGAAAATATTTGTTAACAGTGAGAGAGTACATTGAAGAGTTCTACAAAGAAAACCTAAGGGCAGGATATCTGGAAGAATCAATAGAGAAGGATGCTAGATATGCCAATGGTATAAGGATGGATATCCAAGAAGATATCAGCATGATATCACATAGAACAATGGAGGATGGATATCAATGTGCCTTAAGGGAAGAAGAAAATATAGCGAGGAAGGAGAGCTTCAATAAAGGTCGAGGTTTGACTAGAGGATGAGGACAAGCAACTGGAAGAGGAATATTTGGAGTCTAGAGGGGAGAGTTCAGTAACTATAACCAACAAGAGCAGCATGGTAGAGGAGGTGAATCTAGAAGAAGAGGACCTTACCAAGGAGGTAGAGGAATAGGAAGAGGCAAAGGAACTGTCTATAGGTGTTACAAATGCAACCAATTGGGGCATAGATTGTTTGAATATACAGAGAAGGAAGACGTAGGATAGAGAGGAGCCTATGTAGCTCGGAATGAGAAGCAGCAAGAACAGTTGACAGTGGCTGAAGTCTTGCTACAGACAGGAGAGTCATTGATGATGAATAAATTCTTGTTGAAACCTGAGAAGGAGCATGTAGAGCCTGCTAAACAAAATATTTATTCAAGACCATGTGTAAAGTCCAAGGGAAGTGCTGTAATATGGTGAATGACAGAGGGAGTACTGACAATATTGTTTCCATAGAGATAGTTGAGAAGCTTAGTTTGAAGAGGACCAAGAATCTTGTTCCATACAAGGTATATTGGTGACATAAAGGACATCAAATCCTAGTAAGTGAGTAGTGTGAAGTTGATTTCCAAATAGGTCCATATAAGGACAAGATTCAGTGTGATGCTATGCCCATGGATGTTTGTCATATACTGTTAGGAAGACCATGGAAATTTGACAAGAGAAAGAATCATGATGGTTAGAGTAACTGTCATAGTTTTGAGAAGAATGGGAAAAGATATGTACTTCACCCTTTGAAAGAAGGTGGTACAGCAAGACACTCAGCACCCAAAGTTATGATGTTTTCAGGAAAATAATATTTGCAACAGATTGAGAAGGAAGAGTTAAACTATGTTGTGGCATGCAAACCGAGAGTGGCGACAATGAATACTAACGTGAAAAATCTACCTAAGGATATTAAGGAGATGTTGAGTGAGTTTAGTGACATCGCGGTGGATGATTTACCAAATGAGTTACCACCAAGGAGGGATATAAGTCATCAAATTGATTTTATTCCATGAGGTAGGTTACCAAACAAGGCAGCATCTAAGTTGACACCTCAAAAGAATGAAGAATTGAGGAAATAGGTCCAAGGATTGTTGGACAAAGGATTGGTCCAGAAGAGTATGAGTCCATGTGCAGTACCAGCAGTACTGGCACCATAGAAGGATAGTGAGTGGATAATGTGTACTGAATCTAGATAAATTAACAAGATTACCATCAGATATAGATTTCCATTACCAAGGATGGATGAAATGATGGATTTCCTAAGTGGGGAAATGTACTTTTCAAAACTGTATTTGAAGAGTGGGTATCATCAAATCAAGATCAGAGAAGGAGATGAGTGGAAGAAAACCTTTAAGACAAATCAAGGGTTGTTTGAGTGTTTTTTCATGCCATTTGGATGGTCCAATGCACCAAGCAATTTTATGAGATTGGTGAATGAAGTATTGAGAGATTTCATAGGTAATTTTGTGATAGTTTACCTTGATGTCATTTTGGTTTTCATCCAAATAGAAGAAGAGCATCTAAAGCATTTGAGATATGTTTTAGAGAGGTTGCAATAGGAAAAGTTGCTGATAAATGTGAAGAAGTGTACATTCATGAAGCCAGGGATAGTGTATTTAGGTTTTGTTATCTCGAGAGATGGGTTGAATATGGAGACAGAAAAGGTGCAAGCAATCATTGATTGGCCTTTAACTAGGAACATATTTGAGGTAAGAATATTTCATGGATTTGCAAGTTTTTATAGGAAATTTATAAAGAATTTCAGTGGTATTTGTGCATCCATTATCGAGACAATCAAGAAGGAAAGACAACCATTTCAATGGACAACAGAGGATGAAACAATTTTTTAGTTCTTGAAGAAGAAGATCATTGAACAACCAGTATTGAAGTTGTAAGAATTCAAACACCATTTCCAAGTAAAGTGTGATTCCATTGGGGTAGCAATCGGAGCTGTACTCAGTCAAGAGGATAGGCCTATAGTGTATTTCAACGAGAAGCTGAATGATGCAAATAAGAAGTATTCATCTTATGACAAGGAGTTTTATTCTATTGTTCAAGCAATGAAGCATTGGAGACATTATTTAATTCCTAGAGAATTTGTGTTGTATTCTGATAACCATGCATTACAATACATTATGTAGCAACCTAAGTTGAACCTGAAACATGTCAAGTGGTTTGAGCTCTTACTAAGCTTTACCCTTGTGTTGAGACACATAAGTGGACAGTCAAATAGAGTAGATGATGCTTTAAGTAGAATACTGTTGATTATGCAATATAATCATATCCAAGTCTTGGGATTTGAACATTTAAGGGATTTGTATGAGACTGACATTGATTTCCAGGAAGCTTATAGGGCTTGTAAGAATCTAGTGGAGGTGGAAAAAGAGACATGGATGGAGTATGTGCTACAAGGAGGATTACTCTTTAAAAACAATAAACTGTGTATACCAAATTGTTCCATGAGAGAGAAGTTGATACAAGAAAAACACAATGGAGGCATGGAAGGTCACTTTGGAAGTGATAAAACCTTTGGACAGTTGGGCCATTTCTATTTTGGCCAAGGATGAGGTTTGAAGTTGAGAAATTTGTAAGTAGATGCAGAGTATTCCAGCATGATAAAGGAAGAAGCTAGAACATAGGGTTGTATACACCATTTCCTATTCCAACTAGGCCTTGGGATTCTATGAGTATGGATTTGATTCTAGGTTTTCCAAAAAATTAGAAGGGACATGATTCTATATTTGTAGTTGTTGATAGATTCACTAATATGGCACATTTCATTCCATGATACAAGACTAGTGATGCCACACACATTGATAACTTGTTTTTCGATGAAGTTGTGAAACTACATGGTTTACCTAGAAGCATTGCATCAGATAGAGATGTGAAGTTCATAGGTAATTTCTGGAGGACCTTGTGGAAGAACTTGGGTACCATACTGAACTTCAGTTTAGAATTTGATCTAATAGAGAGACAGAGGTAGTTAATAGGAGTATGGGGAACATGTTGAGAAGTATGATTGGAGAAAGTCCTAAGCAGTGGGACAAATTATTAACTCAAGCTAAGTTTTCTTATAATGATTCACCAAATAGAAGCACAGGGATGAGTCCATTCCGAACTATGTATGGAATGCATCCAATATGAGTGTGTGAAATTCGTGACTTAGGTCAACTGGAAAAGAAGAGTGTTGATGCAGAAGAGTTTGCAACAATGATTAGTGAACTACAGGAACAAATGAAAGAAAGGTTACAGCAGAGTAACACCAGTTACAAGGCCAAATAAGATTCCAAAAGGAGAGAGAATAACTATGAAGGAGGATATTTGGTCTTAGCATATCTAAAGAGAGACAAATTTCCCAAAGGAGAATATAACAAGCTGAAGATGAAGAATATTGGACCTTGTAGGATACTCAGAAAGTTCTCAGCAAATGCGTATGAGTTAGAGATGCCTATTAGAGTAGGTATTTCACCAATCTCTAATGTTGCAGATCTATATCCTTATGTAAAAGGTGACACTGGAACCTTTATAGGAGGTGAAGATCCTACTGAAGACTTACAATGGATGGGACAGATGCCTATGGCACAACCATTAGAAGTTGAGGCCATTCTGGACACTAAAGTAGTAAAGAGTAAAAGGAAGAAAGACTATCTAGAGTATTTGGTCAAATGGAAGAAAGGACCAACAAAGGATTCCACTTCGATGAGCGCTGCAGAGTTGGAAGCCAAGGGGTTTACTATAGCTGACCTAATGAACAGGGGTTCATAAATTTTCACCCTTGCGAGTCTAATGCAGGAACATCATGATATTCCAGCAATGTGATGAGTTGGTCACATGCTATGGCATATTTTTGTTGTTTTGATGAGTCATAGTTTGTTAGCACCTGTAGGATTGATTGTGCATCATGACTCCCTGCGTGGAGATCAAGTGCAGTTTGTTTGTTTTGGACAGAGAAATTTTCATCATGGTCTGTTTTCCATTTGTTGAGTCAGTTGCAGGACCACTAGAGTTGTAGTAGGTTATATTTTAGGTTAAATAGATAGCTTAGAGAAGGGAGAAGGGTTCTTATCTTTAGTATTAGAATTTTGAGTTGTAGAGAGGCGAACATACCTGTGTCTGATTCCGATTGTAAATATTTTAATAGATTGATGAAGAGAGTCAACTTTGTGTTAGTTTGTTTGCTTAATAGAAGATTAACTGTGTGTTCATAGATTATTTAGCCTAGTTGCATTTACTGTTTTGATCCGTGAATCCCTAAAGGGATGAATTCGGTGTTTTACTAAACATCTGTGTATTTCTGTAAATTCATTGATTCACGCATGAAATTGTTATTGGAATAGTTGGGATAGTATGTAAATGAATGCATAGGAGAGTTAGGCTAATTAATCCTAGAGATTTTAGGTTGGATTGATCGATCCCATGATCAATCGGCACATCACGCATATTTTCTGCCTTAAACAATTTTTGCAGAAAATGAATGGTGGATATTGAGTCCGCAGACGAAGATCAGACGATCCAGGAGAGATCCAAAATGGAAGTTGCGAGGGAGATAATGGATCTACAAATATCTGTGAGATCCACATCAAAGAGTAAATTGACGGTCGGGGAGAAGGCTACAAAAATATGATGGTTGGAAAGATTGCGGAGGAAAAGTTGCAGGAATAAAGTTTCGGTGGAGAAAATTTGGAGAGTTGACATCCTGCATCCTGAAACCCGCTTGTGAAAAATATGTTGTGGGAGGAAAGTTTCAGGGGATCAACTTTGAAGAGTTGACATCCTGTATCCTGAAATCCGCTTGTGAAAAATATGTTGCGGGAGAAAAGTTTCAGGGGAGAAACTTTGAAGAGTTGACATCCCATATCCCGCATCCTGAAACCTGCTTGCGAACATGCTATAGAGGAACTAGAATTACGAGGAGGCAATTTAGCACAGAATTTTTTTGAGGGCTAAATTTGGTAATCCTGCTAAGTGTAGGAGCCACTAGATTCTAGAGGTGCCGGTTGGGTTGGTTGTGGTTAATCTAACCCTGCACCACAAAGGGTCAAAGAGAAGAGTGAGTCGATATAGGATGTTTGTGAAATGAAATTAGAGTCGAAGAGAAGAGTGATTTGATCTAGGATGTGTGCATATCAATAATAGAGTGAAGGAGAGAAAAATTTAGAGATCTATGACCAAAGAGCATGAGAGGAGAGGGAAGCCTATATAAAGTGTAGAATAATATCTAGAACAAAGTCTAAAACTAAATGCATAGATGAAAGGTGCACATATTTCTCATGCCAGATGAAGAGCACCTTTGTGGTTTTTCCTAGATGGGTTTCCACGTTAAATACTATGTCAATGTGTATTTGATGAATTTATTTGTGTTGCATGAATGTATGCTGTGAATAAGTGTTTATGTATTTTCTTATAAATAATTTTTGTATGGATATGTCACACTATTACTATTTGGAATAGCTAATAATGCATTATATTTACCGTAGCAATCTTTGTCAATGGATAAATAGAGTAATATATTGAATGTGCATAGTAAGAAAGACACCCACCGGATTTGGTCGAGTGAGTTGGTAAGGTGATGTGAGAGGAGGAATCCCCACCCAACTATAGAAACCTAGTTCTGGTAGTTACCCATAAGAGATATCTCAGGTGAGACTGCATTTGCGTCGTATGTGCTACCGACTAAGCCTTTCTCTCTCCCGCTGATATATGGTATTTGTTGTTGTACAAAGAATGTATGAACCTAGGTAGAAGGGTGAAACACCAAAAAATATATCTATTTCCAATACCCTGAATCATTGTGGCTAGGGATGTGTTTTGGCATCCAATGAAGCCCAAAATTCAAGAGTGGGTGGATTCTAAAGCATTATACTTTGCACGAAAATAAAGTGAAGGATCACGATTGAATCCAAAAAAGTGGTTGGAGTGATACCTCTATACAAATATTCATGAAATTTTATTTTGTGAGTTTCCTATTTTTTTGTATGAGTGGTTATCGAAGCTCGCGACCCAACAAAAAAATTCCAAGGGGGAGAACCGATAGAGGGTAATCGTCAATTGATTCAACGACTGAAGAGTATTAGCAACCTAGTGTCGAGGGCTATTTATTTTTGGGTAGATAGTATTTTGGAGGGATGTTGACACACAACCTGTTGCTCTGTTAGGTGCTCTTCATATTCTTGTGACACTTTAGTTCGTTCCTTGGTGATGACTTCTCTTTGCATCCTCCTGGAATTGATCTAGATGCACAGTCCTTCGCTGATGTCATTCTCATGCCTTAGTGAGTCATTTTTGAATTGCTTTCAACTCGGACACCTTTTTCACTTGCATAATTGGGGCCATCATTCTTAGTGATCCATGCATCACTTTTAGTTGTGCCTCTTCCTCATTGAGGTGCACACCTAATTGCTGCATCTGTTCGTCCCGAACTACTCGCATCCAAAATTGTGTTGTTTCTTCGACAATGGAGTTGGATGCTTTCTCCAATTATTCTAGTTGTGCGGCCGCCTCCTCTATATTTCTTCTGCTCTCTGCTTCCTACTTAAGTGGTGTACTTGGTACAACACCTGTTTATAGCTTCTTGTTCTCCTTCTTTAAGCCGATGACTATTTGGCCTAGTCACAGTACCTTCTTTTCCGTAAACATCTCCGTCATGATGTCTAGAATTTCTTCATAGGTGGATGAGATGGCCCTCTCCAGTAACTGTCAGTCATCAAAATCCTTAGTTCTTGTAGTCACCTTTTCCTCTTATTCCTTTTTAATTTGTTCTATATCCTCTTTTTCTTGTGCTATCTTCCCCTGCAATTTAACTAACTAGCCCTGCACAATCTCCTTAAGGTCCATGATTTCTTGACTTATCTCCTTTTGCAGTTGTGTTAGCGTTTACATCAGTATCTCATTGATGCTGAGGATAATCAAGTTGAAATGTTGCATGGTCATTTCGACATCCTAACTTCCTGTCATTAGTGCACGCGAAGGAATCTATACAAGACACATTCTCTTCCTGGTACTTATATGATCTTCTCTTTGTAGCACATCAGATTGCAGTACCTTCTCTAGAATTTCATTCATCAAGGATTGCAAAAATCCCTTGAATTATTGGAAGTACTCCATCGAATGTTTATTCACTTCTTCTTGAATCTCACTAGTTGCAGTAATAATCACGACCAATATCCGGCTTACCAGATCTTTTTCCATCTTTGGTGTGTCGATTGCTTCACTTCATTCACCCTTCTTCTTGTTTCCTCTCCAACTCCGAATATGTTAAAGTGGATGATGATTCTTCTTGTGAATCCTCCTCATAGATCTTTTCTTGTTCTTGCTCCTTTTCAACTAGAATAATGGGTGGTGATCCTATTTCTGTATTCGATAGCTCGTCGATACTGATCAGAATATTACATTCTCCCATCCATTCCTCAATAATGGAATCTAATTCTTTGTCGATCAACTTATATGATGTTGTTATCCATTGTTTTTTAGTGTCGTGTCTTTCTTAGATGTGGATCGCATGCGTCCCTATTGCGAATCATGCCACTCGTCTGTACTTTGTCATGACCTCCTCTGTGAGGTGTGGGACCTTTTCGGTCACTTCTCGAAGTCCATCCAAATACAAATAAAATTGGATGTTGCAATCAATTTGTCACTCCTTAATGTCAAGCTCCCATAGTTTCTGATAGCATGCTCCCCTGCACGTTTAGATTGCTTCAACTCCCATCTCTTGGTAAAACTTGGGTTCCATCCAACCTAGTGCTATCAATATCAAAATCCATGAATAAGTAAATGGAATCTTTCCCTCCTATGCCAACATGGCATCTTCCATCAGCTAATTCCACAAGAACAAGGACCAGTTAATCTGAACCCCTTCTACGCATTGATCCATGTGTGAAATCATCCCTGACGTGCATTGGTTGGGTCTATTTTTCTGCACAATTTTCATAGCCAACAAATTCACTACGAATCAAACTACTTTGTCATTAATGGTTTTGATGAAATATGCTCGCTTGTCCCTAATAATGTCATAGTTATTATTAAGATTCAAAACCAACCTTTTTTCGTTGTATTTGCATCTGAAATAACACAAAGGGTCGACACCTACCATCGGCATTCTGATGATCTGGGAAATCAGGTTGACCATGACAGGAACCTTCGTATCCAACCAAATATACCCTCTATGGAAGCATGCTACAATCTTTTTCACACATGCATTCAATTTCACCCCAGGTCCAAAATGTGCCATGTAGACTGCTGCAACCCCATAGCCCACTACGTCAACACTCTAGTGACTGGTCCTCCTTCTCCATGTGATTTCTTTTCATAAGGATATAATGTGCATTCTGGATACACTAGAATACCATGATAACTATAATGTAGCTTCTGTAGGTGTGGTACAATATTCATGGTGACATGCACCCCTTTCAATGTCATTGGAAGCTTGATGGTAAACCTATGGTTCTTGATAATATGAACCGATGGTGCGTCTTCCTTCCATGGTGGTACATAGATGAGAATGTCATCAACTATTGGCCCTTTTCACGCTATGGAGTCCTCACCTCCCTTCGTTGATGGGCAGACTATTGCTTCTACTTCTGTGACCCCGGTTGCACTCCAAGTTGACTTGACCCTTCTCTGCAGAGACTTTGGGAAATTTGTGCCCCTCTTCTTCTTCGTTTTTCATGGAAATGATTCTTGGAGTTCTGGTATTTCTTCCTCAATCAGAATGCTCTTTAGTGGTGAGCCTTGTGTTATTCTTCTCAAAATAACTTGGGCCATCGCTACTAGTATTTCTCTCGTTCTCTCTGTACTTCTCTCTTGCACTTTCCTTTTCTCTCTCTCGTTCTCACAATTCGTCACAATGATTCAACTTTCACACCCCCTCTTGACTCTTATAGCCTTGAGAGAGTTTGCACGAATGATTTTGGTCATCATATCAGAATCCCCCAATGATTGAACAAATCTATTGTTGATTATGCAAATCTAACGATCCGATTGCTCCATAAATGTGCGTCTCATCCATGTGCATCATCTCCCGTCTAGTTTAATTGCTTCATTTATTTCTTGATTTGAATGCATTGCATTTTGTATGATGTCATTGAGCTACCTTATTGGTGCGATTTGTGTTTTTTTTAACGTCAACTAATTTTTGTTGCGATCTTCTATTCCCTACGATCTTTTTTTTTTGCGCAACTTCTCAATCATGGTGCCGCACCTGGCTATCCTGATAGGGATTTAGATGGATTGCATTGAATAAATTTGGTAACAACGTCCCATCTAACAATTGGAACTACACTGCACCTCCGTTGGTGATAAAATGAATTACATATGGTCCTAACCAATTCATTTATAACTTACCAGGGTGCTTTGCAAACTTGTTTTCATATAGGCCTACCATATCTCCACGCTGGAAGTACTTCGCTTTCACATGGAAATTGTGCCATGCCTTTGGTCTATTATTTTCCACTTATTGGTGAAATCCTGTGATAAATCAATCTTCCTCAATCTGTACCAAGTGCATCAAGCATTCTTCAATCTCTCGTTCATCACTCATACCGGTCTCTTCTACTATGCATAGGCTGGGAACAATGTACTCCATCAACATTAATGCTTCTTGGCCATAGAAAATCTTGAATGGTTTTTTCCCCATAAATCACTTACATTTAGTTCTATAAACCCACAATATCACAGGTATTTTCAAATCCTAGTCATCAAGATATGCGTTACATACCTTTGTTAGTGCATGTTCCAATATCTTGTTGAATGCTTCAACTGTTCCAATATATTGCGGGTGATAAGGGGTATTCTTCTTATGTTGTATCTAAAATTCCTCCTTTCTCACGCTAATCATTCAATTAACAAAGTGACTCCATTGGTCTCTCATAAGTATATTGGGACAACCAAACCGAGTAAGCACATTGTCGAATAAGAACCTGGTTGTTGTCACAACTGTACAATCCATCACCGGTGTTGCTTCCACCCATTGTGTCAAATAATTTGTCATAGTGATGATGTATCGTGCTCCCATCCTATTTCCTGGAGGATTGATGGGTCCCACGAAATACACTTTCCATTTCTCGAATGATTGCAACATAATATGAGGTACTAACAACATCTCATCCATTCACGACGCTTTCCTTTCCTCTGATAGACATCACAACTTTTAGCATAGTCTCTGTCATCACTATGCATTGTTGGCCACCATAAACCAACTCATAGTATCTTCATAACAGTTGCGTTTCCTCCATAATTTCCTCTTGTGACTCTGTCATGTCCCTCGACCAATATTCTCTGAAAATATGCAGTTCAAATGACTAGTTTCTTCTTCTAGATCATTGTCTATTCTTTCAGTGCTTTGCTTGTCATAAAAAATGAATAATTTGTTCATAATGGTCATCCACCATTATGATCTTATACAATTGTGCATCAAGGAGGGAATCCTCGATGCTGCTCAGTTCTTCTCCTCTCTTTATCCTTGACAGGTGATCTGGTCTTGTGTTCAACCGACCTGGATTCACAATGATCTCAAAATCAAATTCTTGAAATAGTAATAGTCATCGACAATTTTTTTCCCCCAACACAGGCTTGTTGACCAGGTACTTCAGTGATGAATGATCCGTAAACATTTTGAAATGGCCTCCAAGTAGATAATGGTGTAATTTTTGTAGTGCATACACCATCACCAATTATTCCCTCTCTGTTGTTGTGTAATTCCTTTTTGTAGTAGAAACATTTTGTCTAGTGAATGTGATTGGGTGATCAATCGCTTCGTGTCCTGGTTGTGCCAAAATAACTCCTAGTGCAACTGATGAAGTATTGACATGGACGTGAAACTCCTTTGTCCAGTCTGAAAAGAAAAGTATCTATGTCATGAACATTTTTTGCTTCAGAGTATCGAGACTTTTTTGACATTCATCATTCAGCTATTCAAACTTTGCATCATTTTTCAAAAAAAATTCCATCAGTGTTGTCATTGTTGCATATCCCTGTATGAAATCTCGATAATATCCTAACTGACCCAACATCACCCTAAGTTAATTTACTATTGTTGGTGTGGGTAAGCCAACAATTACTGTGATCTTGGAAGAATCGACCAACATACCTTCCTTACATACAATATGTCCTAACAAAATCCCAAACAGAGCACAAAATACACACTTCTTCAAATTTAGTGAGATTTGTTGTTGTCAACATATTTCCAACATCAATCACAGGTTTTTCATGTGGTCTTTTACCAACCCATATATGATCCATTCATCCATGTAGACCTTCAAAAAATTATGAATGAATTCGTTAAGCGTAGTGACAACTATCCTCGAAAAATTTGCAGGTGCATTTTTGAGATAGAACAACATCATTGTATACAAGAAACATCCCCACGCTGTGATGAAAGTGGTATTATTCCTATATTTCTTTGCAATCCTTATCTAGAGGTAGCCTAGAAATCCATTCATGAACAAATAGTTTTCTCTCCCTCTAATGCCTACATGAATACTTCATTAGAGGATGATGTGGGGAACATATCATGAATACTCACATTGTTCATCTTCCTTAAGTCGAAATAGATCCTAATTTCCCTGGTATTCTTCTCTTGAAAAACCATTAGAATGATCCACTCTGATTCGTCAACTGGTTCAATAATTCCAGCATCCATCATGCGCTCGATTTCACTTTTGACACGTTCCTTATATCGCGGGTTCAATCTATAAGGTTGATGCTTTACTGGTTTTGCATCTGGCTTCAAGGGAATTTTCATCTCGTGTAACTCACCTAAAATCCCTTTCATCTCAGAAAATTTGATTAGAAATAAATCTTAGAACTTTTGCAATAGATCCGTGATATTCACCATTGTTACTTCATCCCAATAATCCACAGTATTAGCGAATTTGAGGTTCTCTGTCATCCCAATATTGACATTTCATATTTCCAGGGGTTGTTTAACTTTGTTGCATGGTATTTAAGTTGCTACAATATCTCGAATTCCCTTTGATTTTGGGATGTTGATAGCTCTTGGATCGTCCTCATCATCAATCTCATTGGTTACATTGTAACATTATGCCATTAACTACGTTATAGGCGTCTCTTATGCTCATGTTGACGATTCTACTGGAACTATTTCCACCACAATATTGTAGATGTTCTGAAATTCATTATGAATGATCATATCATCATTTGTAAAGATGAAGTTATCACTGAAATCGACAGTCAACTTGTCTCACATTGTAATTTCCCTTCACAGCTTTGTCAAAAAATACTATCTCCTTGGTATTTCGTCCAACGTATGGACAAATTCATGTACCGATTCTTTCCTCAGCATCAATACCCATGCAGTATAGCATGCAACCAAATGACGAGTGGGATTGTTTTGTCGATCATATTTCTTCCCTTGGTAGTGTTCTGCTTCTCCAAATAGAAGTTCCATTATTTTGCGACATATATGCCAATCTCCTATCGAGCTCTTATGTGTGTCCCACCATCTTTCTGGAGTAGCCTTCAACTCTTCTTCCAAATCCAACATTCACTAAGGTTCTGATACTGTTTCTTCGAATTCGTCAATAAAACTAGTCAAGTTAGGCAGTCCTTCATAATTTGGTAGTTTGATGACTTCTGTCGCGACCCGAAAAAATAACTGAATGACTCGTCCACATTTTTCAGATTGATAATTCGTGTAATTAGTTCTGCTAGTTTTCTAATGCGTCATTAGAGTCTGATGATGTGAATATGTTACTTCGCCAACCTAGCTCTCCATCTACGGTGGGATATATACAGTCTTCATAAATATTGTAAGAATGATCCCATCCTCCCACAACTTCTTCTTTCACTGGTTCGATATATATTTGACCTTCAACAGGATCTAATGGGGAAATGATCCACATGTCATGATTCTCAAACTTCATTACTCTTTTCATGAAGTTGATGACCACCAAGTTGTCACTTTCCCAACCAATTCCTAACAGTACATGTAGGAGCTACTTTTGTCGACTATCTCAATGATGTTGAAATCTTCAAATGTCTTTAATCCCTCGACTTCAAAAACTATATGGGGTACTCTATTGATTTGCAACACCTTGTCCTAATTCGCTATTCGTAGTTGTACCAGAGACCAAACCAACTGTGGTTTCCCCATTCTCTTTTAGGTTTGCTTCATTAGGATATTGACGTCTGATCCCAAATCCAAAATGACTGAATCCACATCATATTCATCAATATTGACATTCATTCACATTTGCTTCCCCATTTTCTTCTTATGCAACAAGTTCACAATGAATTCTTTGTTGGGTGTTATATCATCTAGATTAATTCACCTAATATTTAATTATTGACCAAGGTTGGTAGGATTAGAGTTGACACAAAATATATGCGAAGGTAGAGGGATTCCTAGGGTGTCATGGAAATATTTTAACAATCAAAATATCGAAAGATCTTTCAAAATGAAAAACTAAGTTAAACTCCTAAGAGTTCAACTATTAAGGTAATTGAACTGGAACAGAATACTAAACCAAATAATTGATAATTTATTTTATATAAGAAAATAACTTTAGACTGAAAAGGATACTATCAACAACTAACTTTTCAAATGAAAAACTAAGATGCAAGGAAGACCTAACTTATAAGGAAGTAGAAAACTTAATAAAGTAAACAAGTATAAAACTTAATAAAAGAAACAAAGTAGAAAACTTAATAAAGAAAACTTAATAAAATAAACAAGTATAAAACTTAATAGGAATGACTTTAGATTGGATCTTACAAGTATTTTTCTTTAATCACACAATGAAAAAGGAACAACCTACAATGTACTAGTATATTTTCCTAAGGATAACACATCTAATACTAATTTTTACATGCATACGGATAAATCAATCCAAAGGCATGAGCACAAAATAGTACAACGGTAAAAGGAATAAAAAACAAGCTTAAGAAACAAAACATAACATAGCTCAAAACATGTTCAAGGTGAAAAGAGGTAGAAATAAGGATAAAAAATTTAATAAATAATCTAAAACAATCTAACTTTCACTTTAATGTTAAATAGAACTACTATCTAACTATCACAGTCAAAGCATTCTTCAAATACTAAAGAAACATAACTTAAAACAATTTCAAAACACATTGAAAACACTAAAAAACGAAACAATAGGCTGAATGACAGACTGAACTGCAGGTTTGAAAGGGGCGACTGAATGAAAGTTTAAATAGGCTGTCCAAATGACAGTTTGCACAATTAAAATAATAGAAAAATAACCTAAATGATCTAATCTTCAGCTGAATTTATGCACATGTAAATACAATGCAGAGAGGAAGTAAATAAACCTACTTAATAATCAAATTTGACAATGAAATAAACTTAAACAAATCCATAAAAATAAATCATTGCGTATTAAGAAACAATACTGAACTTTAACTTGAATGAATTTATAACAGAAAGGAAATAAACAGAATTGAATCTATTCTAACAAAAGCAACCTATTCTATCTACTTGCAAATAAAATGAACAGTAAAGCTGGAAATGAAATGACTAAAAGTAAATTGAAAGAAAAATACGCGCGCAACTAACTATTTAACTTCAGAAATTAAATGCATTACAGGAAACAAATGAAATAAACGTTTATAGTAAAATAACAAAAGCAAACTAGGAATTAAACTAACTACAAAAAATAAGAAAGCTAATGAAACTACAAGAAAAGAAACCTTTGGTTGGTGAGGGGCCCTCTCAGCAATCAGGGGTGGTTCCTGGATAACACTTACTCGAAAGCAATCATAAAAATTAGAACATATAGCTTCTATTAAAATATGGAACAAAAGTACATATTTCTTCTCTTAAAAAACGACTGTCTAACTAATGAAATGATCAACTCTTTTTCTCTGCGCGTGGAGGCGTTTATATACACAATGTTTACAGGGATGAGCAATTCAACCCTTTAGTGGTCGACTAATCTCTAAATTTATTCAACCATTACTACAATTGATTGATCAAATGCCAACGCACAACACTATTCCTTCTTCAGCGTGCGTGATGTGGCATACAACTCCTTCTTTAGAGCGACTGGTGGAGTGGTGTTGTGTAGAGGAGAGCACATGGAGGTGATTCTTCTAGATCGAGATTTGTTCCATCCTTCAAATGCATGGACTGGTGGTGTGGTGTCAAGTAGAGGCAACATGATGGTGAGTCTTCTAGAACAAGAGCCATTTTATCACCCATACGCGTGGACGATAAACAATTTGCAAAACTGTTTCATGCTTTAACACTCAGAATTTGTCTTCAATAGCGCACAGTATGGTTAGCGACTTTGATGGTAAGATGAATAGTGAGCTAGATATGCTCTACACATATCTAGCTGAACACATTGTCTATTTGTTGGCGTGCTAAGGTCTGCAAAATCAATCTCGTGCTAACAATTTAATGCCTGGAAACTTGCCAATGAATATCATGCAGTCTAATCAGCGAGCTGGATGGTAAGATGGACATGCTATGCGCATATTTGGCTGAATGCATGTCTATTTGTTAATTTTTCCAAAAGACTATATAACCTACAAACAAATATTCACATAAATTAATATATCAAATGCGCTTTAAACAATATCAATTTTAAAAAATCGTAAAATGATAATAATAAACAGATTTTACATAAACCTTAAATTCATTCATACCTGGGGATGAATAGTGATCTCCATGACATAAAATATGTAAAAAGATAAAAAAACATATGTTTAAATGCATAATTTAACTGCCAAAACTGATAACAAATATGTGATCAACATTCCCCCAAACCGGAGAAATGCCAGGTCCCACTTGGCATATTTAGGAGGTGATTTAAACTTTGATCTTTTGGTCTGTGCTTTCAAAATAGCATGTATTTCATGTTAAACATTGTATGAAAATTAAATGGCTTTGTTGAGTTCTTCAACATTCTTGATTTGATAGCTCTTAGGTTTCAAACAATTCGGCATTGTTCAACAGTTATGACATAAAATCTTTTTGTAGAGAGTGTAAGAAGAAAATGGCTAAAACAACTCTACAGAAATAATGGAAATGAAAAACAATGTAATAACAAGATGTTTGGCTTGTTTAAGAGATCACTCTATCATAGCGAACCTTGAAATGTATGCCATTAACGAGCATATGCATAAATGAATGAATTCATAAGGTTTGTAATTAGTTCAACCATGTCCAAAGTAAAACTTTGGACATGTTGAACGTATGATACGAAGGCATAAATCACATTTTTAGTAACCTTGATTAACAATAATATCGGTCATTTGATAGTTTACATGCATGATTGGGTAATAGGATAGGGTTTCCAACAATGAAATGATGACTAAAAACTTTTAAAGGTCAAAGCGTCCACATGGAGGTGAAAACTATTTGCCAAAAACGCAAAATTTGGTTAGAAAATTTTAATAAGAAGTGTTGTAATATCACAATGTTTTATTCAGATCGTTATTTGGTATTTCATTTGGACCTTCATTCGATCCTTTATATAGACCTCCATATTGATTTTTCTGTGAATATATGTTTCATGCTATAACCAAGTTCCACTGCTTACATTATCTTGAAAACACTTATCATTTGTTAGAGATAAACATATCTGTCATAAATAATGAAAAATAAAAACAGTCTAATTTTTCCTAATCCTCCCCCAAACCAAAGATATGGCATGTCCTCAAGCCATACAAGAGAGAATAATTGATTGTTCCAAACAAAATTGTAGAGTTCTATCATGTTGTTTATTATTTTGTAGAAAAAAACTAACTAGTAAATGGAAATGATTTAGATATGTTTATTCATGAAAAATATAACAGTGCTTAGAAAGACCACTTGAATGAGGATAATATAACCAAAAGAATTCCATAGGAAAATCTAGTCATCCATGCCTTATTTTAAAGATATCCTGTTATCACAAAATATTTAAGTTTACTCGGGAGTGTGTGAGATTTATAGCTATGGGTCCCATTTCTAGGATAAGGACATCCTAGGTATTTGTTGAATTAGATGGCTAGGGCCAAGCCCAAATTACAGCCATTCTCAAATGACATTATAAACAATTGGCCGTGACATGTTTATTCATAAATTCTGAATTTTTTTCTTTATATTATCATTGTTTTACGAAATATGTGCATAGTGGTGCATTAACCAGATCTCTTTTACCTGATTTTGTCCCGCTGCTAGCAGGCCTGTTCAGTACCCTGGAGGGTTTACCTTGGTACCATGCAAGCATAGTCCCACTGCTAGCGATCCTGTTCAGTACCCCGATGGGTTTACTTGCATTTATCGAGCTTCCGTGTTGTAATTTTTTACTTAGCATTGACCCACTGCTAGTAGGCCTGTTCAGTAACCCGGCATGTTTTCCTTGTATAATGATATTAAATATACGGAAGCCGATTAGTACTAGAGCGTGTTAAGTCCTGCTAAACACATAATTAAATTTTGTAAAATAAACTTATAAGTAATTTCATAATGGCCTTAACCATAGATCATGTCAAAAGAGAATAACTTAAAGTTGTTCTTTGAACTTACAGTCCTTCTTCTTCATAAAAGGTAAGTAATGTTCCCCACAGATAAAAATTCCACTTACTCTTGAGTTATCACCAAAATAATTGAGAGACAAGTTTTGATAACAAGTATAGGATGAACTAGTAATCCATAGGTGTAAGATGAGATTGTGAAAATAAAATAATGAAAGTAGGTCTATCAAGCAACTATTCAAAAAACAAATCAGAAATATACATGTCTAAATCAAAATACCAAAAACCATATGAATCATGGAAGAGCTGGTTAAGAATGATATACATAATATTGTATTTTCTTGAATTTTCACTATAAGCTGCAAATTTCAAAAGTAGCCCAAGAAAGGTTAAGATACTTGATGATTGTTTTAACATACTTCCCTTTTCCAAGTAATACTCTATGCTCTACTTATAGAGATAAAGTACTTGTAATCAAACTACAAAACCGCTTGTTAGATGATTCAATTTATTCATGAAAACATATATAACATTATAAAAATAAAAAGAGTCCCTTGTAAGCAATTCGTCAGAAATGACTCTTATTTTAAACAACACATATTTACACATATACAAGTGATGATAACCCAAAATACTTTTTTAAGGATCATGAGGAGGAGGAATAGCTTCCCCTTCAACTAATTCCATTTCCCTTTGTTGCAAAACATTCTGTATAAAATCTTGTTTAGATGTTGGTTGGGGATAAAGTCTAAGTCTGTGTCCATTTACTACAAAGGAAATTTGTGAGCCATCAATTGTCTTAATTTCTACTGACCCATTGTCAAAAGTTGTAACTACTTCATATGGGCCCATCCAATGGGTAGTTAACTTTACTTTGAAATTTTTAAACCGTGAGTCAAATAGTAGTGCCCAATCTCTAGTATTAAATTGCTTTTTCTTAATAAATTTATCATGCCATGTATTTCATTGATTCTGTATTAGCATGGTTCTTTGGAGTGCATATTTTCTAATCTCATCTACCTCATTAATCCGTATATTCATTGTTTCAATGCTTCATCCAAATCCATGCCTAATTGTGCTGCCATATGAAAGGTTTTAACTTGAAATTCAATAGGTAAAAGGACTTGTATTAGCATGGTTCTTTGGAGTGCATATTTTCTAATATCATCTAACTCATTAATCTGTATATTCGTTGTTTCAATGCTTCATCCAAATCCATGCCTAATTGTGCTGCCATATGAAAGGTTTTAACTTGAAATTCAATAGGTAAAAGGACTTGTTTTCCATACACTAACTCATAGGGGGTATGTCTGGTAGTGTTTCTCCATGTTATCCTATAGGCCCATAAATCCTCCGGGAGTCTATATGCCCAATCCTTATGATGTAAGTGAATGGTTTTGGTTAAAATGGTTTCTAACCTTTATTGGTTGATTCTATCTAACCATTAGCCTGAGGGTGATAAGGTGAAGATTTGCAATGTTGGATGCCATATTTCATAGTAATTTCTTTCATTAATTTGGAAGTGAATTGAGTACCTTGGTTTATGAAATTTTCTCTAGGTACAATAAACTGGGTGAATGTTTCTTCATATATGAATTCTACCACTGATTTCTCTGTATCCCTAAACAAAGCTTTAGTTTTTACCCATTTGGTGACATAGTATGTGCAAACCAGTATATACTTCTTTTTATGAGACAGGAGAAATTGGTCCTACAAAATCAATGTCTCATTTATCAAAGGGTTCAATCATGACTTGGGGTTGTAGGGGAATCTAATCAGATGATGTAGGTCTACCCATTCTTCGGTAACTATCACATCCTTTGACATATTTGGAAGTATCCTTAAAAATTCTTGTCCAATAATAACCAGAATGTAATACTTTGTATGTCGTCCTCTTATCAGAAAAATGTCCTCCACATGGTCCATCATGGCATGCATGGAGGATGTCTGTCATTTCATCCTCCTGCATACATCATCAAATAATAATATCTAGACCAGTGCGGAAGATATCATTATCAACCCAAGAATAATTGGAACTCTGAACTATAATACGACACTTCTCACATGGGGACAAATGGTTTGGTATTTTCTAAGTTTCTAAATAATTGGCAATATCTGCAAACTAGGGGGTTTGAATAGATATAAAAAATAGTTGTTCATCAAGAAAAGTGTCATCAACAGGCTCAGTACCATCTTTATGTTGAATATGGGAAAGGAAATATGCTACTAGATTTTCTTTACCAAGTCGGTCAATGACGGTGATGTTAAATTCTTGCAATAGAAGAAGCCATTGGGTCACTCTACCATTGGTAATTGGTCTATTCATTAGTAATCTAATAGAAGAGTGATTGGTATGCACAAAAACTTCGTAACCTATAATGTATTGCCGAAATTTATTAATAGAATAAACTACTTCCAAAAATTCTTTTCCAGTAACAGTGTGATTTAGTTCTGCGAGAGTCAAATTCTTGCTAATAAAATAAATGGCATAAGGTGCTTGTCCCTCTTTCTGGAAGAGGAGTACTCATATGGCCGTATCAGAGGCATGGGTGGATATACAAAAAGGAAGGGACCAATGAGGACCCTTGAGTATTGGTGCCACTGATAGCTTAGTTTTTAGAATTTCAAAAGCATTTTGACAAGATTCTGTCCACTAGAATTCTACATCCTTCGTAAGCAATTTAAACATTGGTGCAACTATTTTAGTTAAATTTTCAATAAAGAAACGATAATAGCCTGCATGACCAAGAAATATTCTTACCTCTTTTTGAGTTTTTGGAGAGGGAAGGCCAACAATTACTTCAATCTTAGTAGGATCTACCTTAATTCCTTGGGAGCAAACATGGTGTCCTAAAACTATACCTTCTGTCACTAACATTTTACATTTTTCATGACTAAGAGATAAATTTGTTTCTTGACATCAGATTAGGAACTTTTTGAGGTTGTTAAGAGCTTCTTGAAAGGTATTATCATAGTCCGTAAAATAAT
Organism: Pseudotsuga menziesii; assembly: GCA_001517045.1. NCBI lineage: Eukaryota > Viridiplantae > Streptophyta > Pinopsida > Pinales > Pinaceae > Pseudotsuga > Pseudotsuga menziesii. Next base: position 284,482 of record LPNX010789474.1, on the reverse strand, counting down.
CCATGTATACCTCCACACAGTCATGTATAAGATCAGAAAAAAATTCCTAAGACTGCTCGCTGAAAAGTGGCAGGTGCATCACATATGCCAAATGGAAAAAATCTATAAGCATATGTTCCCCAAGGGCATATAAAAGTGGCATTGTCTTGATCTTTAGGTGCTATTAAAATCTGGTTGTAACCACTATATCCATCAAGAAAGGAAAAATATTGTTTACTTGATAGGGTATCTAACACTTGATCAATAAATGGTAAAGGAAAGTAGTCTTTAAGTGTGTCTTTGTTTAGCTCCATAAAATCAACACAAATGTGCCATTTCCCTGTGAATTTGTTTGGGACTACTACTAAAGGAGATACCCATTTACTATCAGAGATAGGATAGATGAAACCCGCAATGAGGAGTTTTTGTACTTCTTCTTTTACTATATCCTTTAGAGAAGGATTCATCCTCCTTTGCGGCTTCCTTACAGGTGAAATGTTTGGATCCATATAAATATGGTGAATACAAATGTCAAGGTGTATACCCTTCATATCGATGTATTCCCATGCAAATGATCCAGCTTTTTTTTTAAGAACTTTAAGTAGCTGTGCTTGTTGCTTTTCACTTAACCCTGCATTTATATGTAGAAATTTTTCAGGGCCAACCTCACAAGGTATGGTATAGGGTCCTATATGGTCTTCAATAGTGAAGACACAAGGTGTCTCCATAAACATTGAGAGAGCCATATTCTCTTGAAACTCATCTCCAAAAATCTAATTGAATTGAGCAAAAGGCTCAGGAAAATCTGTACAAGTTGTTGAAGAAACAAACTGGTTTAATACATTCTCAGTGGTATGCTCCTGAAGTGCCCAAGAGAAATCACTAGGGAAGGAGAGGTCATCATAGTCTTCATCCCCGGAAGAACAATTTAACCACCATTATTTTTCAGTTATTGGTTGTGCTGGAGGGTATAAAATAAGTCTCTGTGTAGACAACCCATTGGAAATGGTCATCTCTCCATCCCTACATCCTATAAAAGCAGTTGCAGTAGCTAAACATGGTATTCCCAAGATAATAGGATGCCCTTTAGAAGGATCCTTTGATTCTATGACCATAAAGTCGACAAGGTATTTCCATGAGGATACTGATACGATAATGTCATCCAGGACTCCAACATGTTTTACCATAGTACGGTCTGCTAGTTCTAGGATGGAAGGGGTAGGTCAGAGAAATTGTCCTAACTATAAAGATTCTAAGACTGCGGTGGTCATCATGTTGATGGAGGATCCTAAATCGATTAATGTATTTTATATGGAGGTGTTGTTTATAATTACAATCACTACTGGGGCTCCTGGATTTGTATATTTTGCAATCTGGGATGGATTTGTCATACATTTAGACATCTCTCCTATAACATGAATTGTGAGAGGGTTCTTTTGCTTCTTCCCTGGGCATTTAATGCATAGCTCCTTTATTACCTTGTTTAAGATTGGTATGTCCTTGATAGTTTGTAATAGAGGTATTTTGACACAAATATTCTTTAATTCATTCAAAATTTCATTCTCCAGATGAACTACAGGTTTTTTTTATCACTAGTCTTTCTGGGAATGGAGCAACTCTTTGCTCCTGAATAGTTTCTTGCAGAGGATGGGTGTGTACTGGAATATTTGAAATGTTCACATCCTCCAAAATGAAATCATTCATGGGTTAATTTGAATCCTCTTCTTCTTTATTTTTCTCATGAATAATGACTGATGACTTGGTTTTATCATTCACGACTCTTCCATATCGTAATTGAATCTCATGTATAGGTACAGTCGAAATAAGGTACGATGGAAGAGTTTGAAACTCGATGCTGTTAAGAGATTGAGTTGGTTTATTATTTGGGTTAGGTATCAGTTTTTTAGGTAATAATGTTGTTCGATGAGGATTTGTGCTCTTGAAGTGATGAGGTGGTTATGTGATGAAAGGAATTGGAGGTACAAATCCAGGAAAAATTTGCTGGAAATTTGTTTGGTGCTGAGGATAAGGATGATTAGGTGCAGGGATAGGTTGTGACTAAGGGTATGGTTGTCCTCTCCACCCTTGTAACCAATATTGTTGTAGCATAAATTGAGGAGAAGGGTATTGAGGTGGCCAATTCTACAAACTTGAATTGTTCCATTATTGAGGTGGTTGATATGGAGGATAATAGAGTGGAGGTTGTGGTGGAAAGTTCATATATGTTGGTTGGTCTCAAGGTTTCCAAGGACACCTCCTATATGTTTTAGCTACATCCCCACTCTTATAGATATCTTGCAACCTAGGAAAGGATGGGAAGTTATCTGTTGGATGCTCTTCTGTACAGATGTGACATACAAAGATGTTGTTTAATGGACATTCCCTTTGGGAATATTTGGTCCTACATCTTGGAAAAAAATTCTCATTGCTGCTCATTATTCATCCTGCCTTTTCTTGGCTTGTAAAGCATCTATTTGAGAACCCATTGATCCTAAGATATCAGTCTTAAAATTCCCTAATAGATTTTCTAACTCTACCCTTGTAACTCCACCCGAACTAGGAATGTTTCTTCTTACATTTCTACTATAAGGCTCTTGAAATTTTTTCCCAACTTTCCCCCTACTTCTAGAATAATTTTTACACATATCATCGATTTGTGCAAAGGTTTTATGAGAAATATCACCAGCTTCCATGAGATTAAGACTTTATAACAAGTCCTCGGAGATCCCTTTAAGGAAAAGTGTACATACTGGATCTTCTCGAAGGTCACTATATTTTGATTTATGTAATGTATAAATGAACCTCTTGAGATAATCCTCCAGGATTTCATCTTCAAGTTGTTGTATCTTTAATATATCATGTCGAGAGTCCTTACATTTGCAATACTCTTGATATTTTCACAAGAATGAGGTTCTCATATCATCCCAATTCCTGATAGTGGATTTGCCTAATCCCATGAACCATCTCAAGGAGGAATATTTTAGTGTATCAGGAAAGAGTTTTAGTTTGTGAGAATTTTGTATATAATTATAGCTCCTACAAAGGATATCAAACTCAAACAGGAATGTGTCCAGATTCTCATTACTTTTTCCATAGAAAGTAGGTAAGGAGGAAGGAGGGATGTTTCTTATAGTTACATCCTGCATAGTGTCAAAAATAGGAAACCCGAAGGTAACCTCAGTTCGATTTTCTCCTTCTCCTTCATCATGATCTTTGTTTTCTCCCCGTCTCTCCATATAGGCTGGGTTTTTAATGTAAATATACCTAGGAGGCTCCTTTCGAGGAGATAATGGGGCGTCCCAACGTTCTTTTTTAGGAGAGATATTCCTTTGATCAATCATGTTTTTATTGAATCCTAGAGGGATAGTAGGTTATACCATGGATGTTTCAATTTGTGCAATAACTAGATCTACGGAGTTTCCAAAGAGAGCTTTTACCTGGGCAGGATCAACAAAGTCAACGAAATCCAGATCTCCTACTAGTGAAAAAGTTGTATTATTTGGATTCAAGACTAGTGGAGGTTTAGAGGTTCCTAGTGGATGATCTTCTTAAAATTCCTTAGGAATAAGGTTTTTAGGACCTCGTACCAAGGTTCCTTCGCCTTCTATGGCTTCCCTAGTAAAATATCTTGAGAGAATCCCCTTAGGTTTTTGGGTAGAACTACTTCCTACAGGCGTCTTTTGATACCTTTATGCTGAGTTAGTGGTTGGGGTATTACGTCCCCTGTAAAATTTAGTAGGAATTTCAATAAGTTTTCCTATCTTAACAAATCTACCTTGAGGATCTCTAAGTCTTCTCATGAAACAAATTTAAACTAAACAAAAACCTATGCTACTACTATTGTTGGATTTGGGGGCACCTGTTATAATAGATGCACAGTTTCCTACCTCTCATCTTACCGCTCCCCCGTCACCATCCTATTACTAAGCTTCATAAAGAAGTCTATCTATTCCACCTTATAGAATAAATCCCTGGCAATAACGCCAAAATTTTTGGTGTTATATTGTCTAGATTAATTCACCTAATATTTAATTATCGACAGGGGTTGGTAGGATTAAGTTGACACAAGATATATGTGAAGGTAGAGGGATTCCTAGGGTGTCGTGGAAATATTTTAACAAACAAAAGATCGAAAGATCTTTCAAAATGAAAAACTGAGTCAAACTCCTAAGAATTCAACTATTAAGGTAATTGAACCGAAAAAAAATACTAAACCAAATGATTGATAATTTATTTTATATAAGCAAATAAATTTAGACTGAAAAGTATACTATCAACAACTAGCTTTTCAAATGAAAAACTAAGATGCAAGGAAGACCTAAATTATAAGCAAGTAGAAAACTTAATAAAATAAACAAGTAGAAAACTTAATCAATAAAACTTAATAAAAGAAAGAATAGAAAACTTAATAAAAGAAACAAGTAGAAAACTTAATAGGAATGGCTTTAGATTCGATCTTACAAGTTTCTTTCGGTAATCACACAATGAAAAAGGAACAACCTACAATGTACCGATATATTTTTTTAACGATAACACATCTAATACTAAGTTTTACATGCAAACGGATAAATCAATCCAAAGGCATGAGCACAAAACAGTACAACAGTAAAAAGGATTAGAAAATAGCCTAAGAAACAAAACATAACATAGCTCAAAATATGTTCAAGGTGAAAAGAGGTAGGGATAAGGATACAAATTTTAATAAATAATCTAAAACAATCTAACTTTAACTTTAATGTTAAATAAAACGACCATATAACTATCATAGTCAAAGCATACTTCAAATACTAAAGAAACAAAACTTAAAACAATTTCAAAACACATTGAAAACACTAAAAAACGAAACGACAGGCTGAATGACAGACTAAACTGCAGGTCTCAAAGGGGTGACTAAATGACACTTTAAATAGGCTTTCCGAATGACAGTTTGCACAATTAAAATAACAGAAAAATAACCGAAATGATCTAATCTTCAACCAAATTTATGCACATGTAAATACAATGTAGCGTTGTCGTAAATAAACCTACTTAATAATCAAATTTGACAATGAAATAAACTTAAACAAATCCATAAAAATAAATCATTGCGTATGAAGAAAAAATATTGAACTTTAACTTGAATGAATTTATAACAAAAAGGAAATAAACAGAATTGAATCTATTCTAACAAAAGCAACCTATTCTATCTACTTGCAAATAAACTGAACAGTAAAGTTGGAAATGAAATGACTGAAAGTAAATTGAAAGCAAAGTATGCGCGCAACTAACTATTTAACTTTAGAAATAAAATGATTTATAGGAAAAAATGAAATAAATGTTTACAGTAAAATAACAAAAACAAACTAGGAATTAAACAAACTACAAAAAAGAAGAAATGTAATGAAACTACAAGAAAATAAACCTCTGGTTGATGAGGGGCCCCTCTCCGCAATCAAGGGTGGTTCCTGGCTAACACTTACTTGAACACAATCATAAACAATAGAACATACAACTTCTATTAAAATATGGAACAAAAGTAAATAGTTCTTCTCTTCAAAAACGACTGTCTAACTAATGAAATGATCAACTCTTTTGCTCTGCACATGGAGGCGTTTATATACACAATGTTTACAGGGATGAGCAAGTTGACCCTTTAGTGTTCGACTACTCTCTAAATTTAGTCAACCATTATTGCAATCAACTGATTAAAAGCCAACGTGAAACACTATTCCTTCTTTAGTGTGCATGATGTAGCATACAACTCCTTCTTTAGTGTGGCTGGTGGAGTGGTGTTGGACAGAGGAGAGTACATGGAGGTGAGTCTTCTAGAATGAGAATTGTTCCATCCTTTTAACATGTGGACTGGTGGTGTGGTGTCGAGCAGAGGCAGCATGATGGCGAGTCTTCTAGAACGATAATCGTTCCATACTTTAAACGCGTGGACTGGTGGTGTGGTGTCGAGCAGAGGCAGCGTGCTGGCGAGTCTTCTAGAATGAGAGCCATGCTATCACCCATATGCATGGATGATAAACAATTTGCAAAACCATTTCATGCTTTAATACTCGGAATCTGTCTTCAACAGCATGCAGTCTGGTTAGCGATCTAGATATGCATAGAAACGCGTGGACTGGTGGTGTGGTGTTGAGCAGAGGCAGCGTGATGGTGAGTCTTCTAGAATGAGAGCCATGCTATCACCCATATGCATGGATGATAAACAATTTGCAAAACCATTTCATGCTTTAATACTCGGAATCTGTCTTCAACAGCATGCAGTCTGGTTAGCGATCTAGATATGCTCTACGCATATCTAGCTAAACGCATTGTCTATTTATTGGCGTGCTAAGGTATGCAAAATAAATCCCCTGCCAACATTTTAATGCCTGGAAACCTACCAACGAATATTGCGTAGTCTAATCAGCGAGCTAGATGGTAAGCTGGACATGCCACATGCATATTCGATTGAATGCGTGTCTGTTTGTTAATTTATCCAAAAGACTATATAACCTGCAAACAAATATGCATATAAATTAATATATCAAATGTGCTTCATACAATGTCAATTTTAATCAATAAAATCATAAAAAGATAATAATAAACAAGCTTTACGTAAAACTTAAATTCATTCATACTTGGGGATGAATAGTGATGTGCGTGACATAAAATATGTAAAAAGATAAAAAAACATATGTTTAAATACATAATTTAACTGCCAAAAATGATAACAAATCTAGGATCAACAGTCTTGTTTTCCTCTCTCTTGTCAATCAAACAATCTCACTATTTCTGCTAATGCGTCAGGGTCTTTTGTTAATGATAGACAACTTGATAGAAAAGTTTGCAACATACTAACCTTTCGTGATGACCCCGATATAGTTATATAAAATGAAGGTGTAATTTCATACACATGAAACTTACCAGTGTTCCTATTCAGTATGTCTCTTACGTTGAAGAAAGTTTCTTTTTCAGTGTTGACGTCGAATTGTACCTTCTTTCGAGCTGCTCATCAGATATTTGGTAGCGATCCATCATCTCCTCTCGTTGCTCCTCCTTGAGTTATCAGTCTGACATCTCTTGGATAATTTTGGGGCTCCATTGATATATTTCCCACAGTTGGACCAACCGCTTGGCTTTGGGTTGCGTTCTAGTTTTGGTTTTGGTTATGGTGCTGGTTCTTTGGAGGTGGAACATTCTTTTCTTGCCATTTCACAATCAGCTGTGGAAAATATTCAATGGTATGATCTGTGACGTTGCAATAGGTACACTAAGACTAGAGATTCAGACATTTCTTTGGTAGCTCCCCAATACTCTGCAATTATAACATGTCATAGGTCCACGATCTCATCCCATACCTCCTCCTTGATCGAAGCCTCCATTTCGACCTCCTCAGAATCCTCCTTGTGGTTGATTAAACTGCTACTATTGATTAGGCTATGGTTGATAATACTAGGGATAAGTATACATTTGCTGAGTATACTAAACTACTGCTGCATCTGGTTGTACTGGGGAAACTATGGAGAAAAATGGAGTTGTTGTTGAATGAGCTGCAATTGTGGTGGGTTATACTATGGCTGAGGTAGCGGTCTTTATGTGGGTCGCTGCTCTTTTCCCTTCATAAAATATGTGTCCATGGTTCTTTCTTAGAGCAAATCATATTCTCTGTAGTCTTTGTCTTCTTGTTCAACTGATTGACAAAAGGTACAAAACATACTTGTTGGCTTTGACACAAACTTCTGAAGGTATACACATTCTTCAAATCGATTTCCTCTAGTTTTGATAGATCTGACACCATGGAATTCCTCCTTGACTTAGTGGATTTGGGGCTCCTTCTTGTAGATACTCTCGAAATTTCAGACATTGATCCTTAGGATTCCCTTTTGTTTGACATCGAGTGCACCAAAATTATTCATAGACGTATCTTCCCTTCTTAATATCCTGCAATTGAATAGTAAGGTTGTTCAATTGTGACTCGATCTGGTTCATGCCAACCCCCGTTTCACCAAGTGCTAAGGATTCCAACTTCATCATAATATCTAAAGGCTTGGTCTGTGTCGCAATATTTTTCTGCATTAATGGCATACAAATGTGCAGTACCAACGCTGAGATAAGCCATTCCTTATGCTAGACTTCGCTCATCCCAAAGATGACCTTAGCTATTATATTTTTGAATCGCTGATCAAAATCCCATGCTAACTCATTCATATATTTCTTTATCTCTTTTAACTTAGTAATTTACTATGAATCATATTTTGGCTTCTTGAATTCTTCGATTAGTCCAGTCTGGATCTACGCTAGGGTCTTTTGATGATGCCCTATTGGTACTTATACAAATTTCATGTACCAATCCAATGCTTGAACTCAAAAGGTCATTTCCAATTGTCATTTCTTGGTGTCTTCATCTTGTACTTGCTTTACATTCCATAGTGCTTCACATAGAAACCAATATTGTTTGGGATCCTTGGTCCCATTACCCTGGAGCAAGGGTAACTTCACATTGTCTCCTACCATTATGGGACTTATATATTCATTGATCCACTGCTATTACTACTATGTTGACACACAGGACAACCTTGCGAAGAGTTAATATTTATTCCTCATGAAATTGGTGTAGTGCGCAGAGGTGTAGATACGTTGTTGCTTTGGGTCGGTCCTTCCTTGGACTTGGGCGTAGCCTGGTCATTTCCTTCGTCTTTGTAGGATCTCTTAGTCCCTTTTGGTCTGCTATCGTAGTTTATTCTTCTGGTCACACCAAAAATATCCTCAGTCCTCGGCCTCTTCTCCTGCCACACACTCACCCCACTTTGTAAGACACCACACTCTTCCTCGACTTCCCTCATAGTCTCGTCATAACTCCCATCCATCTACCCCGTATCATTCCATTAAACCATTGTCTTTGCGGTACCTGCAACTTCCGCACACAAAAGCTTTACTCATTAGAGTTTATCTTCAATAATCCTTTTTTCGTACATGAGCATCTTAATCCACAACTACAAATACAATAGAAACCTTCCCCTTGGTCCTTTGAAGAATTCCCTCTCTGTGTCACTATATGAATTGACTGTGTTTCCAACAAACTTAGTGATATATCCTTCCGAAGTGTTGTCGATCCACACTTTGATAGCTCTTGACACCTTGTTGTTGATCTTTTGTAGTCACTGGATCAGTTTAGGGGTCCAATGATCGGGTTCACCTCCTTGGAAGTTCCTTTTTTGGAAAGTAAGTTGCACCAATCACTCCTACAAAATAATCGGAAAATTAGTGAAGAACACTTCGTGAATGTCAGAATAAATATACTCTCTGATCCACTCTTATGTTGACAATATTGAACTCTCGTTTTCTTTCACTGAAAATTCTTGGGTCTTCTAATTGAACTAGTCCCAGATCTTCGGTTTCGCCAGATGCCACAGCATATCCCCTTCTTCCTCGCACTATGGTCCCAACAATGGAACCATTTGTTGAAACACAGAGTCACTTGATAGGGGTTCACTCAATGTTGACACCCTTCGAAGGAATCTATGTAAGCACCATCCTAGATATTTTTTACCCTATCTAGCATTAGCTGTGAAGCAGATGTAGTCTCACCCGAGATGCTTGAGGGAGGGCTGTCGGAATCACGAATCTGCAAAAGGGAGGGGACTTTCACAATGTTCTTATTCTATCACAGTTTCATTCATATATCCATGGTTTATGCACATCAATCAAAACATTTAGTTATCATCATAGAACATCAACACATCACATTTTCAACAAAGACATCAATAAGTATTATAATAACAATCACCATAAAACTTTGCATCATTCAAACATGAAAGATAAAATAAAAGAATTTTTGTATCAACATTCTTCTCATATTAAATTCAACAGATCACAAAACATACTTGGTCGAAAGCCTTAGACCAAAACATATTCATCCACAGATTACAAAACAGATCGCAAAACATATCATGATCTACAAGACACAAGATCAGATGATTCACAAAATATATTCAATGACATAAAGCTACTAAAAATATTAACTTTAGATCCTACTTCTAAATCTATTTATAGGCTTGCGTCGTTACAAAAAGGTCCACATGAGCCGACTCTCTAACTAACTTGGACCAAAACTCTAACTGATTTGACCAAGCCGACCACACTTTTTGATATCATTCCCTTGCACATTTTGACTTCACCACTTATCGATATCCTTCTTGTCGCACCTTGCATCCTTAATCCCCTTTCCAATAAGGGACACATTACTGAGTTTGTTGTTGACACAATAAAATGATATAGTGCAGTGGAAATAAATTTTTTCCAAGGACCATGAGGAAGATACTTGAGATATTTAAGAACTTGGATAAATATGCTTGCATGTGAAAAAGAAATCCCAAGAATAGAGTTGACGAATAAAGAACTATATATAAATACCTAGGTTATGTTGTAGAATAAGTGAATGAAAAATGGAGCAAAGTAAGGTGAGATGTTCCCTGGTGATAGTGGAAATTCACTAGAAGGTGGACATCTAGGAAGTTGAAGGAGATTTAGGTCAAGAAAAATAAGAAGAACTATGACAAGAAGAGGAAGTTGCAGTACGACCATAGGAGAATATTACGAGTTGATGTCGCACTTTGATGAAATTTCTCACGAGGAAGAAGATAAATATCAACCTATATCAGAAAGAGAAGAAGAAGAAGTAGAATCTCAAGACACAGAGTATGTGGAGAACCTCCTGCAATAAACAATGAGAATGCACGATATAACAGAAATATTGGAGCACAAAAGATATTTTATTGATCGCGAGCCACTTCGAGGGGGAAACCTCCTTTGAGCAAGATCAATACAAAATAACTCTTCGATGCTTTCATTAGCCTCAACACATACTTACATACTAAGTCTAATATAAACAACTATTACCCCCCATGAATGTGGGATAATGCAACATAATATCTAGACAACTTAACAACTATTACTTACTCCCCATGAATGTGGGATAATACAACAGACTGATGGGACGACTTACAAAGCATATGCGTCCGATAAAATATACTAAAGAGGATGGTTGACATGGGTTCTTAACATCCCCTCGCTCTTAAAAAAAATATTTGTCCTCAAAACTTTAGATGTGGAAACTGTTGTTGAATCTGAAGGAGTGGTTTCCATGTAGCATCCTCTGGTTGCATGTTGTGCCACTGAATTAAGACCTCTATGATGGACCAAGAGCAAAGCTGAAAAGTGCGCTTATTGAGGATGGCCACCGGATCCGAAATGATGGATCCTTCATTATCCCATTCTAGTAAAACAATTTGTGCTCTGATGTTGGTGCCAATCACTTGCTGAATGCAAGAAGAAGGAGGAAGTGCCAATTTATAAGCAACAGACCCAATCTTCTGAAGAACTGTATATGGACTAGAGATATTTGGAGTGAGCATTTGATTCCCGTTGAGTTTCAAGGAGGATTTCTTATAAGGCTGCAGACAAAGAAAAACCATGTCATCGACTTGAAAAGTGTGCTCAGAATGGTGCTGATCGTCTTGGTGTTTCATGTGGGTTCTGGCCATGTGAAGATTATCCTGCAGAAGGTGAATAATATGATGTCGGTTTCGAAGAACCATGTCAACGACCTGAACTGGTGAACTATTGGGGGTGTATGGAAGGAGTACTTGAGGTGTGTGACCATAAACTGCTTCATATGGAGTCATTTGAGATGTAGTATGGTAGGAAGTATTGTACCACCATTCAGCGAGAGGGAGCCACTTTGCACACAGATGTTGTTCTTTAGAGGTGAAACAATGAAGATAAGTTTCCCAATAGTTGTTGATGAATTCATTCGGACCATCTATTGGTGGGTTATAAATTGAACTCATATTTAGTTTGGTGTCAGTAAGGAGAAAATGACTTTTGAAAGGTGCATTGCATTTTGAGACAATGGAAGAAGGGATTCCATGAAGAAGGAATATCTTGTCCATGAAAATTTGTGCAATTGAGGAGGTGGTATATGGAGGTTTGAGACCACAAAAATGATTATACTTGGAGAGTCGATCAACCAAAACCAAGATTATGGTCTTCCCTCCATATTTAAGGAGCCCTTGAATGAAATCCATCAAAATATATGTCCAAATCCTTGTAGGGATGGGAAAAGGTTCGAGCAATCCGGAAAGGAGTGTAGATTCACCTTGGTGGCACTGACAAGGTGTACATTCGGAAACCATCTGTTGAATTTCTCATTTCATTCCCTTCCAAAAGAAGTGACATTGTGCCCTCTCATATGTTTTCATGATCCTAGAATGCCATGCCGATGGAGAAGCATGGATTTCATAAAAGACTTCATGTTTAATATCTGTGCTTTGGGGATGCACCAAATGACCCTTGTATCTCAGAGAAGAGCCATCCCAAGAGAAATGCGGTACCACAGAAGGGTTACTGGCCAACGGTTGGATGATTTTAGATAATGAGGATTCATTGACATAGCCTTGCTGAATAGAGTGTAACCAAGTTGGAATAGACATAGCAATAGCTGAAAGAGAGACAGGGGCATCAAGTGTGTGGGAAAGAGTATCCACCACAAGATTGTCCTTATCCTTCTTGTAATTGATCTCATAGTCATAACCCCTGAGTTTTCTAACCCATTTCTGTTGTGTTGGGGATTATACCTATTGTTCCAGGAAATATTTCAAACTCTGGTGATTAGTCTTGATGCAATAAGGATTCCCTAAGAGGTATGGCCATCACTTCTGTACTACATGCAAAATAGTCATCATTTCCTTCTCATATGTGGAGGTGGATAAATTATTTCCAGGAAGGGATTTACCGGTGAATGCCATGGGATGTTCATCTTGAAAGAGGACAACACCAAGTCCATTTTCGCAAGCATCACTCTTAAGAGTGAAGGGCTTGGAAAAATCAGGCATCGGAAGGGTGCATCAGAATGAAAGATCCAAGGGAGTATTTGAGACTATCGAAGGTTTCATATGAATGAAATGGAGCTGAGTGATGACACCCTGTGAATTCTTCTTAAGGATTGTTTCCATGCAATGTGAACTGATGATGCTGAGAAACCCTGGTTGTAAGACATTGAATGTGTGTTTTTTCCCATTGACTAAAAAATGCATCCACAGTTCAACAAAATCCCATAAGATGGGTCCACGTGTGTGTAACCATTGAGTGCCCGAAATCATAGAACAACCTCCTAGGGGTATGGAAAACATGTTAGAGCGCAAGTTATAATCTCCAATAGAGATACACACATTGTGACACTTTCATTTGCAAGGTAAGGTGCTCCCATTGGCAACCATGACTTTAAAGCTGGAGAAAAGATGGACAAAACAATCAAATTGTTTAGCAATATGAGGGTCAATAGGCGGTTGTGAAATGTCGACCTGATCATCTACTGGATCCTGAGAAGCATCAAAAATTTCAAGTGCAGGTGGAGAAGCCACATCCAAGAAATAGGGCTTGTGTTCAGTACATTGATGTCCCCGGGTGAATTTATCATTACAATTATAACAAAGTCCTTTTTCCCTATGTGCCCACATCTTGGCTTCAGACAAATGCTTGATAGGAGTGGTTCTAGGATTTAGAGGGATTAGATGTCTTTGGGGAACCATATTTTTTAATGGAACAAAAGTGGATTTGGGGCGTCGTTGAGCCCTAATATTGTCCTCTGCGAACTTAGCCAACCCTAGGATTTCCATCATTGTGTTGGGACAGAACATTGTAACATCAAATCGGATTGTATCCTTAAGACCATTGATAAAACAACTCCTATAGAATGCATAAGAAAATCCTTTTGTGTTCTTGACTAAGTTCTCAAATTCTATCTGATACTCTCTCACAGTGCCAGTCTAGTGAATTTTGGTGAGTGCTCCTGTGAATTCATCAAAACCACTAGGGCCAAATCGGTGCAAAAGGAGTTGGCAGAAAACTTTCCATTGGGGCTCTTCATGATCCTTGATGTACCAACAAAACCATTGAAGGGATTCACATTCCAAATGAAATGATGCAAGTGGACTTTGGTGACATCAAACGTGTTATGCATATTAAAGTATTGTTCTACCTTGTGTATCCATCCACTTGGATCATCACCATTGAAGTGAGGGAACTCAATATTTGGCCCACAAAAGTTGCTAGAAGCAGAGAACGCAGTTCCTGTAGAAGACTCAGGCTATTGCTAGTTGCTCATGGCTGAATACTAAAGATGGAGGTCGAGAAATATTTGATCCAGATATTCGAGTTTGGTCTTGAGGGTGACAAGTTCTTTTTCCATTTGTGTATTTTCTCCTGAGCGGGACAACCATAAGCAAGTTTTTTGTTGTTTTTTACTTTTATTATTTTTTTTATTTTATCGAAAATGGGTGGAAAAACAAAAACAAAGAGGTTTTTAGAAAAGAAAAATTTTGAGTTGAAAAAAACGCGAGTGGGTAACTAGGTTGTGGACACTTTCTAAGGGACAAGGAAACAAAAAATGTGAATTTCAGAGGTGGGGTGAAAGAAGGAGATGGAATTTCGGGCTTCGGGAAGTGGACTTGGGATATGGTCCTCAGTGAATGAAAGATGTAAAATGGAATGACAAGGGTTACAGTGAATTTTCAAGGGAAACAGAGCTAAATCAAGGAATATATGGCTGAAGATTTTTTTTTGTTTTTTTTTGTTTTCTGAAGAAATGATATGTGGTGGTGCTAGAAAGTTGTGCTTTATCAGCTTGAATTGGAGTAAATGATCTGTGACAATTCTTGAATTCTGCGTGTTATCAAGTGTAAATAGATATGGACTCCAGGTATATTCAGCTTCCTGATGGCTCAAAGATATTCACTTGGTCACCAAGGCTGTCTCAGGCTTGAGTATTGGGGCAATACCCCTCACTTCATGGCACAGGTAAAACTGCTAACCACTTGGCCAAAAATGATAGATATTTGATTTTCCTCATGGATAGGAATCTACTCAATCTAGTGGGGGTCGTTGCCCTTTTCACTTGGTAGGTCCTCTCAATGGCCAGCTACTTCGGGGTTCCTGTGGTACTCCTCACAATGAGTTTTAAGGATATTCCCAAGTACTTCTCACAGTTAAGCGGATAGGGTTTATTCCTTGATCTGAATGAAAAATATTGCTACAAGAAGAAGAACTACTACAATAATCACAGTGCCAGAAAAAATGTGGCAGAAATTCCACCCAATGCTCAAAAACCCGTAGTTAGAGCTAGGGTTTTGAGATGAAAACTTTTAAAATGAGCATAACCCAATCTATATTGCTCAAAATCACTATTATAGCTTGTTTTTGGAACTGGAACAACCACTCCGCTTCTACCCTCAAAGTCGGAATAGAAATCTGGGCACCCAGTCAAAATATTTTTGCTCTGCAATTTCCACGACCGTCACTTAAATTCTGAAAATTTGCTGATTTTAAATCCACGATATCTCCACTTTTAGAACTCCAAATGAGATGATTTGTTTTTTGAAACTGTGTATTTTTTAAATATGAATTCAGATATGCAAATTGTTTTTCTTGAATCTGCCCAGAAAGTTTCAGACATGGATGTGAAAGTCGCCGCCCAATTTTGTACATTTTTTTCCCCCAAAAAAAAAAAAATTCCCACGTGTGCCAATGAAAGTGCTCTAATACTAGATGTGGAGAACCTCTTGTAATAAACAATGAGAATACATGATATAACATAAATATTGGAGCACAAAATATATTTTATTGATTGCGGGCCACTTCGAGGGCGGAACCTCCTTTGAGCAAGCTCAATACAAAATAACTCTTCGATGCTTTCATTAGCCTCAACACATACTTATATACTAAGTCTAATCTAAACAACTTGTTATCACTCCAGGAAACTCCTCTAGGTTGTAGCTCGAGGATGCTTGGTAACTTAAAATGTTTTTTAGGGTTTTCTAATATGGATCAAGTCAGGTGACCTATATAACCTCCTACTCTCACGACATGCATGAAGCTCACTCAATCACAAGGCTTTTAGTTACAACTTGTTCAATAGTTTAACAATAAGGTGTAGGGATGGAGAACTCATCAAGCTGGCAGACTTACATACAAAACATATGCATATAAATGGCTAAATCATAACAAGGATGGTACTTATAAATCTAATCACATTAACTCACCAATAGGATGACAGCTATTAGCTATTAATCAACTTGAAAATCACCTAAATGCACATTCAGGCATAAGTACAGTAAAGATAAGGATGATCGCTGAACAACTCATAACAAAAGAGCTTATAATTAGAATAAACAAGATGAGACGCTTGACAATAGAATAGGCTTACAAATCCCCAAATTCGAACCTTTATTATAAAATCAATCATGGGCTTTATAGCCTTCTACAAAAATGACAGATCCTGAAAATCCGATCTGTATACATAAAAAATACTTGAAAGTGATAGTTTTGGAAAATTAGGGTTTCAAACCCTTGTTGATAATCACTGAGAAAAATTTTAATAACTGAAGTGGTTGCTGATAATCACCATTGCTGGTTCAATCTGAATTGAATTTCCTTATTTAATTCGCCAGATTTTTCTACCTTGTCGCCGTGGTCACTGATCGGAAGCTCTGCCTTCTAGCACATCGACACCTTAGACCGGAATGCTGCCGCTATTTCAGAGGTGAAACAAACTAGTTTAATCGTTGTTGGAATGATTTTTTCCATTGATCGGAGGTCTTGTTCGTTGCCTTTTTGACACTGCGGAGCTGCTTATCTTTACCTTGCCGATCTGTAGTCCTTCGTTCTTTCGATCATTGATGATTTTCTATTGATTGATCAAAAGCCTTATCCATTTCCTTACCGACACTACGGAGCTGCTTGGTTCTAAACTCTTCGATCCGTAGCCCTTAGTTCTTTCAATCACTGATGTGTTTCTATTATCATGGAACCCACAATCATTCTGTCTGCCACCATTGCAGCTCCTTAGTGGACTCTTACCGATCTGTAGTCCTTATTTCTTTTGACCACCAATGATTTTCTATTGATTGATCCAAACCTGTAGTTAGTCTATCTCCCACCATTGTGGTTCCTTAGTGGACCATCTTGCTGATCTGTAGTCCTTAGTTCTTCTGATCATCGATGATTTTCAATTGATTGATTCGAACCCATAGTCTGTCTATCTCTCACCGTTGTGGCTCCTTAGTGGACTATCTTTCTGGTATGTAGTCCTTATTTCTTTCGATCGTCAATGATTTTCTATTGATTGATCGAAACCCGTAGTTAGTTTGTCTTCCGCCTTTGTAGCTCCTTAGTGGACTATTGTGCCAACGATTAGTGTTTTCAAGTTTCGACGCGTAGTCCTTAGTTCTTTCGATCGTTGATGATTTTCTATTGTGGCAGAACCCGTAGTTAGTCTATCTTCCACCATTGCGGCTCCTTAGTGAACTATTGTGCCGATGGTTAGTGTTTTCAAGTTTTGATGCATAGTCCTTAGTTCTTCCGATCATCGATGATTTTCTATTGTGGCGGAACCTGTAGTCAGTTTGTTTCCCATAGTTGCGGCTCCTTATTGAACTATCTTGCCGACGGTTTATGTTTTCAAGCTCCAACGCCTTATTAAGTAGTGGTTTCGATTTTCGATACGTGACTTCGACGGTATTTTAGTGCTTTATACTACTGACACTGCAGAAAATTTTGAGCGTTACTTTGTTGATGCATAGTCCTTATTTCTTTTGATCACCGAAATTTTCATCTAATCGTGGAAGCCATAGTCTGTATGTATGTTGGTGGCTAATGAGATGTTCCGATTCTCACCCAAGCCATCGAAGCTACAACTTTGTGAGATTTTCATAAAAAATAGAGGCTTTCAAACTGTCGGTGATATTCATATCCCTCATTGTGTGAATTAAATTCTTCATACTATCGAAATAAATTATTTTGGGAGATAACATCTGGCTCCTACTTAGGGATGGGAACCTCCCAGTGAGGTCCCAAGAACCCCAGACCAAAATGCATTTCCCTAAAAGAAACTAAGTAACTTAACACTATCCTTTATTGTTCCATTGGGCATGGAGTTTATTCTGAAAGAAAAACAACCTACTATCTACTAATTTACAATCATAAGGCCTCAGAGCCTTAAATAAAATAGAGCTTCAAGAAACGCCTATTTACTGAGCCATTAAATACCTCTTCACCTTCCAGACTCTGCAATTTGAAGGTGTTATTTTCATGTACTTGGGCTATCACAAAAGGGCCAATCCACAAAGAGTCAAATTTTCCATGTTTCCCCTTGTCTTGTCTGACAGCATCCCACTTGAGGACCCAATATTCGACCTGGAAGTTGTCTTCTTTTTCTCTTTTGTCAAACATGCCCTTTATCCTCTGTTGATGAGCTTCTAATTTTCCTACAAATTGCTCCCTTATTTGTTGTAATTCTACCAAATCCATCATCCTTCTTACCATATCATTTGGTTCATCCTCCTCTTCCTGAAAGATCTTTGCCACTGGAAGGATGAGCTGTATAGGAAATATGTCCTCCATGCCATAAACTAGTTTGAATGGAGAAGTCCCTATGGATCTTTTGTTTGTTACCCTATCATCCCATAAAACAAACTTAAGCTTTGAATCACAGCTTTTCTGATTTGTCTCTAGCAGTTTCCTGATGTTTCTGACTAAGCTTTTGTTGGATGAATCAGCCAGGCCATTTCCTTGTGGGTAATAGGATGTGGAGTGCACTAGTTGAATACCCATTGATTCACACATTTTAACTAATGCCCCAGCCTTAAAAGCTGGTGCATTGTCAGTTACTAACCTTACTGGGCAACCAAACATGATGAAGATGTTCTCATATAAAAATCTCATGATGACTTGATGAGTGGCATTTCTGGTGGCAACTGCTTCTATCCATTTGGTAAAGTAGTCAGTGGCTACTAAAATCCATTTATGCCGTCCACTGGAAGATGGATTTATTTCACCTATGAAATCAAGACCCCATTGTTGGAAAGGCCCATTCACTATAATAGGCCTAAGGGGTAAGGATTTGAGCTGCTACTTCCCTATAAATCTTTGACATTGGTGACATGCCCTTACAAAAGTGCATACATCACCAAAGAGGACTGGCCAATAGTATCCTGCTCTTAAGATCTTGTGGGCTGTGGTTTTCCAGTAGTGGTGGCCTCCACATGTACTGGAATGAAAGCGATGCATGGCTTGTTCTACTTCCTCTTTATCTAGACACCTTAACAAAATTCCAGACTGATCCCTCCAGTACAACATTTTGTCAATTATACAAAACTTAATAGATTTCAACTTAAGAGCTCGTGCTTGGTTAGGAGTGATATCAGGAGAAAATTCTAATTTTTGCAAAAGTTGAATGATACTTGAATACTGCTCGCATGAAGATATGTTCTCAGCTACTAATGGACTGTTATTCTGATCTTGATTTACTTTTGTTTCCACTGCTACCATAGTCTGCACCTTTGCTGATCTGACACATGTGAAATTTATTCCCAATAGTTCATAGTTTTCTTTGGCCATGAGTTTGGCCAGACCTAATCCCCTTACCAACTTGGTGGGTCTCACCTCTACATCAAACTCAATGAGTTTGGCAATCCACTTAGCTCTCTTCCCATCAATGTTAGGCCAAGTCAAAACATCCTTCACAGTAGCTGAAGGGACATATGCAATGACCTTTGGATGGAGAATGTATATTCTGAAAGTCTTGAAAGATTTTATGAGAGCATAATCCTGCTTCTCAATTGGGTCATACTTCAGCTCACCATCTCTCAGGGTTCTGCTGAAAAAAACAATTGGATGATCAAGACCTTCATCATTCTTTTGTAATAGTACAACTACCACTATGTCATAAGATGCAAAAGAGAAAATGTAAAAACCGTTGGTGTAGTCGGGACTAATTAGGGTTGGGGCCTCCATGATGGCTTTCTTAATGTCTTCAAAAGAGTTTCTTGCTTGGTCAATCCACTTTATTTTTGCATCCCTTTTTAGCATGACTATTATATGCTTTACCATATCGGAGAAATTTGGAATAAACCTTCTGACAAAGTTTATCTTGCCTAAAAAGGACTGAATGTCTCTTTTTGACCTTGGTATTGACAATTTTTGGATTGCTTCCACCCTCATCAGATCGATCTTTACACCTTCAGCTGAGACTATGTGGCCTAGGATCTTTCCTTCATTGAGTGCAAAATGGGACTTCTTGGGGTTTAGTGATATTCCATAGCTTCTGCACTTTAGAAATACCTTTTTTAAATGCTGCAAGTGGTCATGATGGCTGTGAGAGTAAAATATTAAGTCATCCAAATATATCAGCACAAATTTATATTTTAGCCCTACAAAAGCTAGGTCCATAGCTCTCTGAAAAGTAGCCCCAGCATTCATTAGCCAAAATGGAATTTTAGCATACATGAAGGTGCCCGAGGGGGTGGTAAAGGTAGTCTTCTCTTGGTCATCTAGGTGCACAACAACTTGGTTGTATCCAGAGAAGCCATCAAGGAAGGACATGACCTTGGCCCCCGAGACTTTCTGCAGCAGATGTTGCATCTTGGGCAGTGGATAGTTGTCTTTTTTGGAACACTTGTTTAGGTTTCTAAAATCCACACACAACCTGATTTCTCCATTTTTCTTTCTTACCACTACTAGATTTGCAATCCACTTGGAATACCTGAGGGGGATTATGATCTTGGCTTTGAGGAGTTTCTGGATCTCTTTCTCAATCACTGGTAGTAGAAGAGGGCTGATGGGTCTCAGCTTCTATTTGAAAGTAATGGTGTCCTTTTCCAAAGGAATCATGTGCTGGATGATGTTGGTATCATATGTTTTTAGGTCACTATACTCCCCTGCAAAGACATCAGCAAACTCTTTTATCAAGCTGCAAAATTTAGACTTCTGTCCAGCAGTCAGCCCCGTGGTTAGATTTATCAGTTTTGGATGGCTTTGGATGCCTATGTTTTTCTCTTGGATAGCAGGATCTAGCTCCCTTTTTGCAAGATTGAAAGGGATGTCATTGTGATCAAAAAATTCTTCCAATGGTACTAGACCTCGGGGTATGTAGTTGCTGGGCAATTGGACAATATTTTGCTCAGTCACTTTATCTTTTAACTTGAGTTTTTTGGATTCCCCCATGTTAAGGTTTTCCTAGTCTATGTGTATGTCAGAGAATTCATCCACTAATTGAAGGAATTTACTAAGCTCCTCATCATTTTCAAACACCCTCCAAAATTTTAGATTGTCTAGCAGAGAGGGTCTGTACTTGACCTAAACATCATAGATGAGCTTAGGGGGTAAAGGAGGAACAAACAGACTTGCAGAGACGGCTAGGGAATTAGCCAAGTGATTCAAAGCCCTAGGAATATATGACAGTTCAAAAAACATAAAGGAGTCTCTGAGTTTCCATACCTCATCCCTGTAGGCCTTCAATTTGATATTTTTTGTCTGAAAAGCATTGTTGACCTACTGTATGATGAGGTCTACGTCTCCAAAAATATTCACACACATGATCTCCATCTCCTTGGAAGCTTTAATTCCTAGCAGCAAGGCTTCATATTCTGCTACATTGTTAGTGGTTTTGAAATCAAGCTTATAAGATAAGTGAATGTTTTCCTTAGATGGGGAGATCAATACTACACTCGTGCCTGCTGAGCTTTGAGCACTAGCCCCATCAAAATACATGGTCCAGATCATTGTCGTGACTTCTTCGGGCTGTTGAAGGGTGGGCTCAGTGAGCTGAACTGATGTTTGCTAAGTATCATCTATTTGCAAAATGCAAGACCCAAAATCGGTGTCTACTGCATAGATGGGGTGATTCACTGATTGGCTCTCCTTGCTGATAATGTATGCTAGCTGATTTTCCCTATACAACCTCTTAGTATCCCCTCCAAACATGGGAATGGTGGCATATGTGAGATCCATCTGAAGGGTGCCACCTAGTCTTTTTCTCCATGACCGAGATAGCAAGAGGCCGAATTTTGGGGGAATATTGGCAACTACAATGTCCATCATTACGCTTTTCTAAGGTAGCTGGGTTAAGTTTACAGCAAGGTCTTTGATGGGGCCCAAGCACTTGACCTTCCTGGAGTCAAAGGAGAATAAATCATGGTAGGGCTTGGTGATGGTGAGGCCAATCTCACCCATCACAGCCTTTGGCATTGGGTTATGAGAGGCTCCTGAATCCAACAGACAGTTATGGAGGATTTTATCATGGCTGTTCAAGGATATATAGAATGGTGGGCAAGAGTCCTTTAGGTCTTCAATAATGTGGACCAGGGTTACAAAAGGCTTGTCATCTTGCAAGTTCACAAATTCAGTGTCAATGTGCACCTTGGGCTAAAGGGAATTCAGAATGGAAGTTTTGAATGCATCATTCTTCATTAGCTCAATTAAAGGGAAAGGGATTTTCAATTTTTGAATTTTAGCGCAAGGTTGAAGGAATAATGCAGCCTATCTGGAAACCTTACCTCAGGAGCTGTAGGTTTGAGTTCGACTTGATCAGGTGTGGCTGAAGATGTTGGTTTATGCAATGCTTTGGATGGGGCAGCCACTTTCTTTGGTAAAACAACAACCTTTCTAGCTGGTGAATTAGGCTCATTAGAGGAAATTTGGGGTCTAAAATCGGCCTTATAAGAAAACGCACCAACCATAGATTTTGTGAGTTGGAATTCAGGAACCAATAGAATTTCAATAAAATGAGTCAACCATAATGGTTGAATTGACATATTTGTCATAAAAGAAAACTACTTTTTTTGTTCGTATTTTCGACATATCTCCCTATGTTTTTACTCAAATTTCGAGCGGGAGAGCTCGTTGGATGCAGAATTTAATTATACATCCAACGATTACCCACACTACATACTTTTGACCGACCCCTCTACCCCAAAAATAAGAAATAATTGAAAAAACGTGATGATGATGTCATTATCATGTTTTTTCAGGTATTTCTTATTTTTGGGGTAGAGGGGTCCATCAAAAGTATGCAATGTGGGTACTCGTTGGATGCGGAATTAAATTCCGCATCCAACAAGCTCTCCTGCTCGGAATTTGAGTAAAAGCAAAGGGATATATGTCGAAAATACGAACAAAAATAATAGTTTTTTTCATTCTTCCTCCAAAATTAATAACTATTATTTTATTATTTTCCTTAGGAGGCCCATTTTAGACCTCAAATTTCCTCTAATGGCTTGATAGGTACAACATTCTTCTTGAGGGGAGAAACCAACATAGACCTCAGTTTGTAACCTCCCTGACCATCAACCTGATAGATAGCCTCTTCAGTGATCTGCTCATCAATCAGGGCTTCCTCATATTCCGCCTGTGTCAGAAAAGAATAATCCACCTCATCCTCCATGCAGTTGATATTGTCTTTAGCTTCTCCTTCTTCTTCAATGAATTCTGTCTCTTCTTCTAATACAACATTTTGAAATGGAGCTCTTATCCTCTGATATTCCCCTTGATTTCTCTCCCTTCTGAGAATCTGAACTGGGGGGTTTACTCTTCTATAAGGAACAAAATTTGGTTTTCAAGGAGAAAATTCGCTTGGCCCTTTACCCCTCACCGGTAGATGTCCTTGGTCCTTCAATTTAGACATTTCAGCAGCCAGGTTATCTAATAGTTTGGTCATTTTGTCAATCTTGTTCTCTGATGCCAAAGCCCCACTATAGTCTGTTGCCTGCTTTTTCCTGTCTATCTTCCCTTTGACCTTCTAAGATGCTAGAATGTTTGAATCTAATTCTAGAGCAGCATCCTACATGAGTGATAAGGAAACATACCTCCTTTCTTTGAGAATTAAGTAGAAGTCAAAGTCAAAGGAATTTGCATAAGTTATCCTAGCTGAGGTATTAGTGGGCTTAATTTTGGTAGGGATCTTGCTGTACATATTGTTGAATCTCTTGGTAAATTTGGAGACAGACTCCCCATTTTCTCTTTTCAGGTTGCTGAATTCTGTGATATAGTAGAGGTGGCCCCTCCTTTCTCCCCAATGATTTAGGAAAATGTCATATAGGGCCTCTATGCCTGCCACTAATCCGGCAGGCAGTTCCTTAAACCATTTCCTAGCTTGGCCATCTAGGCTTTGCACAAACACCCTAGTCCATACATCTTCTTGTTCTATGTTGATATTTTCAGCATAGCTATAAAAATCCTCTAGATGTTCTTCATTAGTGCAATCCCCTTCCCCTGTAAACTTAGGCATATAGTTGAGATAATCCCCAGTAGGCATGGCTACAAGAGGATTTGGCAGAATTAAGGGTGCATACCTAGCTACTAGGATCCTTTCCATCTTGGTCAATTGAGGGGAAACCATATTGGAAATGGGTATGGACAGGGTTGTGGAAGGTAGCACTGATGAAGATACTTGCTGAGAAGGTGGTGGTATACTTATCCCAGTGGAGTCACCAGGGATTGGATCTTCACAAGCAACAATGCTTGAAGATGCCCAACCCCTATATTTTTCTGATGTATCTAAAAATTCCTAGGAATTAAGAGTTTCAGGAGAAGAAATAATAGCAGAAAGATTTCCTGAAATACCTGATGTAGATTTTTGTGCAGTACTGCTGGTCTGTCTTAGTAAAGCCCTAGCTTTCCTCAAAATTTCTTCTGGATCTGAAACCAGTGTTGCTGGTGGCTCCTTTGGGTTTTCTCTGGTACTTGGTCTTCTTGAAGCCACCTAATATCAATGGAGTCACTAGATAGATGATTACAACCATAATAATGTCGAATATTTGTATATCATCAAAGCATGGATCTATGTCGTCTCCTAGGGAAGTAGAGCTTCAACCTCCTCTCCCCGGTAATGGCGCCAATCTGTTATCACTCCAGGAAACTCCTCTAGGTTGTAGCTCGAGGATGCCTGGTAACTTAAAATGTTTTTTAGGGTTTTCTGATATGGATCAAGTTAGGTGACCTATATAACCACCCACTCTCAAGACATGCATGAATCTCACTCAATCACAAGGCTTTTAGTTACAACTTGTTCAGTAGTTTGACAATAAGGTGTAGGGATGGAGAACTCATCAAGCTAGTAGACTTACATAAAAAACAGATGCATATAAATGGCTAAATCCTGACAAGGATGGTACTTATAAATCAAATCACATTAACTCACCAATAGGATGACAGTTATTAGCTATTAATCAACTTGAAAATCACCTAAATGCACATTCAGGCATAAGTACAGTAAATATAAGGATGATGGCTGAACAACTCATAACAAAAGAGCTTATAATTAGAATAAACAAGATGAGATGCTTGACAATAGAATAGGCTTACAAATCCCTGAAGTCGAACCTTTATTATAAAATCAATCACGAGCTTTATAGCCTTCTACAAAAATGACAGATCCTGAAAATCCGATCTGTTTACACAAAAAATACTTGAAAGTGATAGTTTTCATAGATTAGTGCTTCAAAACCTTGCTAAATATTTGTCTATCTATTGTGAAGATCTAGTTCAATGAGAAAACTTTTAATAACTGAAATGGTTGATGATAATCACCATTGCTGGTTCAGTCTGAAGTGACTTTCCTTGTTTAATCTGCCAGATTTTTCTACCTTGTCACTGTGGTCGCTGATCGGAATCTCTGTCTTCTAGCACATCGGTACCCTAGACTGGAATGCTGCCATTGTTTCGGAGGTGAAATGAACTAGTTTTATCATTGTCGGAATGATTTTTGTCATTGATTAGAGGTCTTGTCCGTTGCCTTTCCGACACTACAGAGCTGCTTAGCTTTACCTCGTCGATCTGTAGTCCTTAGTTATTTCAATCGCCAATTATTTTCTATTGATTGATCGGAAGCCTTGTCCATTGCCTTACCGACACTATGGAGCTGCTTGGTTCTAAACTTGCCGATCCCTAGCCCTTAGTTCTTCTGATTGTCAATGAGTTTCTATTGTCATGGAACCCACAGTCGGTCTGTCTCCCGCCATTGTGGCTCCTTAGTGGACTATCTTGCCGATCTGTAGTCCTTAGTTCTTTCAATCATTGATGATTTTCTATTGATTGATCGGAACCTGTAGCCAGTATATCTCCCACCATTGCGGCTCCTTAGTGGACCATCTTGTCGATCTGTAGTCCTTAGTTCTTCTGATCATCGATGATTTTCAATTGATTGATCGGAACCCATAGTCTATCTGTATCCCACCATTGCGGCTCCTTAGTGGACTATCTTGCCAGTATGTAGTCCTTAGTTCTTCTGATCACCGATGATTTTCTATTGATTGATCGAAACACGTAGTCAGTGTGTCTTTCACTGTTGTAGCTCCTTAGTGGACTATTGTGCCGACGATTAGTGTTTTCAAGTTTTGATGCATAGTCCTTAGTTCTTTTGATCGCTGATGATTTTATATTGCGGTAGAACCCGTAGTCAGTCTGTCTTCTGCCGTTGTGGCTCCTTAGTGAACTGTTGTGCCAATGGTTAGTGTTTTCAAGTTTCGACGCATAGTCCTTAGTTCTTCCGATCGTCGATGATTTTCTATTGTGGCGGAACCCATAGTCAATTTGTTTCCCACCATTGCGGCTGCTTAGTGAACTATCTTGCTAATGGTTTATGTTTTCAAGCTCCGACGCCTTATTAAGTAGTGGTTCCAATTTTCGATACCTGAATTCGACACTATTTTAGTGCTTTATACCATCGACACTGTGGAAACTTTCAGCTTTACTTTGCCAACGCATAGTCCTTAGTTCTTTGGATCGCCAAAATTTTCATCTGATCATGGAAGCCACAGTCTGTATGTCTGTCGGTGGCTAATGAGATGTTTTGATCCTCGCCCAAGCCACTGAAGCTACAACTTTGTGAAATTTTCATAAAAAATAGAGGCTTTCAAACTGTTAGTGATATTCATATCTCTCATTGCATGAATTAAATTCTTCATACTATTGAAATAAATTATTTTGGGAGATAACAAAACTATTACCCCCCATGAATGTGGGATAATGCAACATAATAACTAGACAACTTAACAACTATTACTTATTCCCCATGAATGTGGGATAATACAACAGACTGATGGGACGACTTACAAAGCATATGCGTTCGATAAAATATACTAACAAAATAAAGAGGAGGGTTGACATGGGTTCTTAGCAGAGTACAAGTACAGAAAACCTATGAACCCATGGCCCCACGTACATCTCCGGAGGTAAGATCCAAAAACTTGTCTCCTAGTTGATTTGTAAATGCAACTAACAATAATAGTGGAAATAATAGATAAGGGAATCCTGCTAGCCAAACCTTTTTTCCAGGTGTACCTAGACTCAATATAATGGCTGGAAACGATATTAAGTTATTGGTATTCAACAGAAATGGGTTAGAATACCTAGAGAAACATTGGTTTCTATGTGAAGCCATATGTATTGTGCAACAAGTCCAATATGATGCAATAAAGAAGGACCAGATGATCATGACTCTAAAGGGTCATGCGTTCAACTGGTTTATGAATTTTTCCGTGGTTTTGATATGAGTCGCATAGAAAATGCTTGACCAAATTTGAGCAGGATTAATAGATGAATTCAAAAATACTAAATTTGAATCTCAGTATATTACAGAGATTAAAGAGATTAAGCAATTTCCTATAGAATCTATGTGGGACTTTGACCATAGATTTAATACATTAATTGCTAAAGTAATATTTTATATGTCGGATGTACAACACAAGGAATGGTTCATTGCTATGCTATTGCTGCACATTCAAATTATGTTGATGCAACATAAGATTGTGTCGCAGGATGAAGCTCTTGAGATAGCAATGAACTTGGAATCCTCACCAATTGGAGAGACTAGTGTAGGAATGATGAAGATTCAGTCGCATCTCTCTAACCTTATGATACAACTCAATGACATTAAGAAAGGGAAGGAAGTCCAAGAAGAAATTTGGTGTACCAAATGAAGAATTAAAGGACACCACAAGGACAATTTCCCAATGTTCATGAACTATGTCGCAATAGGAGTGCTGAATCCGATAAATGCATAAGGGATGCCTTGGTGTAATATATGCTAGACTAGAGGCCATCGATTGGAAGAGTGTTTGTACTTGTAGAAAATTGTAAGTACATCGGCTAGTCTGTACTGTAAATTTTGTAAATCCGTAGGCCATGATGAGAAGGATTGCAGAGCTTTCTAGCTGTTGCATGAGAAAACAGTGGATATGTATTTGATGAAGAATGAAGAGAATATGCAAGCTGAGCAAGCACAAGCTCAATATCAACAAAATATGTATCCTCAACAGGGTATTTTTTAAGGATTCTAATATTATACTTAAGTATAGTATTCTAGGCGATTGTTTTGGACTGAAAAAACATGTTTATAGATAGGTAGGTGAATATTATATATGAAACATAAAATTAACATTGAAATGTGTAAATTTTGGTGAATATTATGAAAAAAGCATATTTTATGTAATATAGGCGATATTAGAAACTAAATAGCGAATTTACTTTTTGAAAAAAACCCAAAATCTAGCCAATTGGTGAAATTTCGCTGCTAAAAATTACCCTGATCCTCAACCCCAATATCAACAAAATTAGTATCCACAGCAAAAATACCTTCAACCAAGGGGGTGTGGAAATTTTCAAGTTCGAGGACAACAACAAGGAGGAGGATTTGCTCACAGAAGAGGCCAAATCATATGTTATAATTATGGACAACAAGGACATTTTGCTAGGGACTATGAGAGCCTTGTGAAGACATGTCCTTTTTTTAAATCCTTTGATCATAGTGTTGAACAATGTCCGCAGTTGATTGTGAAGTGGCAATATAGAAATGTGGGAAATCCAAACCCTCTGCAGAATCCTAACCCAAATCCCAACTAGAATATCCAAATGATTTCTATTAAGCTGAGAGAAGAAAATATTGATTTCATGACAAGAGGATGTGCTACGACTGGAGAAGACCAAGATACACAACATGATTAACCATAGGTGCAACCAACAACACAAAACAAAGTGTTGTTTTACATGCAATGATAAAAGGAATTGTTCTTGGACATGCGACCATAATTCATCGACAAGAATCAAGCATTGACGTCTACCCCTGCAATGCCGAGAAGACCGATAAGGGAGATTCTTGAAAAATTTGATCAACTAATTCGAAATAAATTGACAAGAAAGGTTAGTTAACTTAAATAATTTTTCAAAATTTGCTTATCGTTAATACACGATAAAGATGTTGTCACATAATTGAGAAGTCTAATAGAATAACATCAAGAATAAGTGTGACCAAACATAAGAAGAAACCATGTGGGAAAAATATTAAATGCTAATAATCAGTTAAGAATAAGTTCTCAAATAAGATATTACAATATGGATTACATTATCCTAGATTCAGGATCTAACGTAAATATTAGCACTAGACAAACATGGAAAAGTATGGGAAAACCACGACTGGATTGGTCTCCCATTCAACTCAGATTATAAAATTAATAGAAAGTCCTATTTATTGGTCGAATGACTCAAGTACCTAGAAAGGTTGAAGGCCTGCAAACATGTGCTTATTTTGAAGTAATCGACATTGTCGATGATACAAACATATATCCTACACTTTTGCGGATCGACTGGGTGAGCAATAATTAGAACATGATCAATTTTAACGAAATGATATTATAATTTGAAGATTCATAGCTAAGGGTGGTTGCACCAATCGATCCTCTAAAATGTTATAGATAGATAGAGACAATAAATAATGAAGGGAAAGGTGACTATCTTTACCATATTTATAACATCATGTTTGTGAGGGATGACTATGTAAATCCATGAGAAAGTGCGCAAGAATTACACAGTCTATCTGACATGTAGGAACCGAGGAAAGCAAGTTACCTACGTATGAAGGTTTACCTAACCTTGCATCTTTTCTAACATATTTTGAAGAAAAATTCACAGAACAACAACGCTTGTCTTCCCTAGACTTCGTGCTGAAAGCTACACCTGCCAGATGGTGTGTTGCACATAAAGAATTTATCTTAGAATGGCACAATGTTGAATATTGATGGAGATAAGGTTCATAGAAGAGACAAATTATACTGGTCAAAAGTATACAAGATCAACTAATCCTATTGAGTATTGTCGTGCGACATGGGAGACATGTATGTGACAGGAATGGGTTCATCTGTTCATGCACACATTAGACATGATACCAAGGAGATGGTATACAATAGTTAAAATGAGACAGGGAACCATTGAATGGGATGCATTAGATACTAGCTTCATACACATTGAATTTGTTGATGATCAACTGTCAATTGATTCCACACTGCAAGAAATCAATATAAAGATATTTGAAGATATCCCTGTCGTAATGAAAAACTTCAATCAATGTGACACACCAATTGAACACTCGATGGAGTGCCACAATGTGACAGGAGAACTTGATGATGATGACCCACTTGATGTAAACATACCCAATTCTAAAGGTATGTGCGCAGTGAAAGAATTTAGTAGTTCTAGCGACCAATATTTGAATCCACTAAAAGTAAAAAAAGTAAATATTGGCACCCTTGAGAATCCAAAATTTTCCAATATTGGAGATTGTTGGGATGATGAGACTGTTGAGAAAATCACGTATCTATTACATGAGTTTAAATATATGTTCAATAGGAAATTATCATAGATGAAAGGGATTGTCAGAGACCTTGGAGAAATGAAGATACATTTAAATTTTGATGCAAAACCTACCAAGAAATGACCATACCGATTGAATCTACAGTATAAAGAAAAAGTCAAGAGATGGACCGAATACTGGATGCAGGTATCATAGAACTTGTATAAGAATCAGAAAGGATCAGTACGATAGTAGTGCAAGATAAAAAAGACTACTAGTGAAGTGTGTATTTGCATTGACTTAAGAAAATTGAATGATTCTTGTTATCTCCCAAAAAGTACACCGTCATTTTGGGTGATAGTATGGGTTAAAATTTTTACTTCTGTGAGTCATGGCCTTCAAAATCAAAAATTTCAGCTTTCGGCAGTTAACTCAGTCTATGGAAGTTTAGTTAGCTGTCGAAACAGGCCAATTTCGACAGCTAGGACGGTTTGTCAAAATGATTTTTAGCTGCCGAAAATGTTTTATGTGTAAAAAAAAATAAAATCGTGCCTCATCACTCATCAATCGAGCCTATTTCATCATATCAATTGGTGGGTAAACGCCAAAAGTCAGCTACATGCCAATTCATCAAGTTTATCCAAAAGCATTGAGTTGTAATTTCATTGGAAGGCTATTCGCTTCAATATGCATGAAAATTACGCATGGAGGATGGTTGATCCAGCGCATCACTACACGTGTCAAATGCCCAAGATTACGAGCAGCATCCATTCTAATGTGTTTGAAGGAGCTATTGAACAAAAGGATTTGAGAAAACTGGATCTCCACCAAACATTGGATTCTAGGCAGTTGCTGTCAAGAAAGAAAAGGAATCAATGGGAAGTAAATCAGTAGCTGAGGCACCAAATGTTTTGGCTGGTTCAGAGGTAAATAAGCAGCTGGATACTGATGCTGATCCAACCTTCGATCAACGACTTGATGTAATAAGAAGGTCTGCACTTCAGAAAAAAGAGTTGGAAGAGAAAAAGAAATATCAGCCTATTGATTATGATGCTCCCGTTTCCAAATCAGAGAAGAGTTCACTTGGACTTGGTGCTAAAATTGGAATTGGAGTTGCCATTGCGGTTTTTGCTCTTATCTTTTCAATTGGGGATTTGTTTCCATCTAGAAGTGGAGAGAAACAAATAGAACAGAAGGAGCTCACAGCAGAAGATAATGCCAAGTTTCAGGCTCAGCTTTAGCGTTTTGAAGAAACTCTAAAGTCTAACCCGAGGATCTTCAGGCTCTAGAGGGCGCAGATGTTGCTCATGCAGAATTAGGAGAATACACTGAAGCTGCTGCTTTACTTGAGAAACTTACTCAAAAAAAACACAAAGATCAACAAGAGGAATTTTTTGCTGAAATAGTGTGATATTGCGGGGCAATTTTGACGGCCTTCCA
>LPNX010789474.1:207401-251577 GCA_001517045.1 Pseudotsuga menziesii | reverse complement strand
GACTTGCAGACAAAGGTAGATTGCAGCACTTTTGAAGAGAGTGATAAAGGCGAGGATCTGAATGGTCCAGATCAGCAGTCCATCTTATATGCTTCTCCAACAAATTTCGAGCAGCCTGCATTCAACAGTGAGATTATTCAAGACAGTTTTCAGCATATTCTAAATTTACAGTCACATCAGCAGTTCAAAGAGGTATTCTGTTATGATTTTCAAGATCCTATTGCTGATCTTTTAGATTCTATGAGCAGCATAAGTCCAAGGATATTTTTGTCAGCAGGTGATTGTTTTTATCATCCATTTAAACCCCTTTTCTGGATAATATGGTCTTCATTACTTTTCGAGTCAAGATATATCATGATGACAGTAAACTAGTTTCTGACATGGCTGCATTGGAAATCCAGTGTTACTTGATCATGCTGCTCCTATTAGTTAGTGTAGGAGTAGATAGGAAAATAAGCTCTTTTAGGAGCACGTAGATCATCTTCAGTTGATTGTTGAATAAGCAGAGCAGGCTGCATGTAAGCTACAGGTTTGCAGAGGGATCAGTGTTAAAGACTTGATGACTCCATGCCCAATGCTAAAGGCTACTGGAACTACTTGGTTCTAGGATTCTTTGGAACCTCACTGGGAGGATTCCATCCCCGAGTAGGAGCCAGATGTTATCTCCCAAAAAGTACACCGTCATTTTGGGTGATAGTATGGGTTAAAATTTTTACTTCTGTGAGTCATGGCCTTCAAAATCAAAAATTTCATCTTTCGGCAGTTAACTCAGTCTGTGGAAGTTTAGTTAGCTGCCGAAACAGGCCAATTTCGGCAGCTAGGACGGTTTGCCAAAATGATTTTTAGCTGCCGAAAATGTTTTATGTGTAAAAAAAAATAAAATCGTGCCTCATCACTCATCAATCGAGCCTGTTTCATCATATCAATTGGTGGGTAAACGCCAAAAGTCAGCTACATGCCAATTCATCAAGTTTATCCAAAAGCATTGAGTTGTAATTTCATTGGAAGGCTATTCGCTTCAATATGCATGAAAATTACGCGTGGAGGATGGTTGATCCAGCGCATCACTACACGTGTCAAATGCCCAAGATTATGAGCAGCATCCATTCTAATGTGTTTGAAGGAGCTATTGAACAAAAGGATTTGAGAAAACTGGATCTCCACCAAACATTGGATTCTAGGCAGTTGCTGTCAAGAAAGAAAAGGAATCAATGGGCAGTAAATCAGTAGCTAAGGCACCAAATGTTTTGGCTGGTTCAGAGGTAAATAAGCAGCTGGACACTGATGCTGATCCAACCTTCGATCAACGACTTGATGTAATAAGAAGGTCTGCACTTCAGAAAAAAGAGTTGGAAGAGAAAAAGAAATATCAGCCTATTGATTATGATGCTCCCGTTTCCAAATCAGAGAAGAGTTCACTTGGACTTGGTGCTAAAATTGGAATTGGAGTTGCCATTGCTGTTTTTGCTCTTATCTTTTCAATTGGGGATTTGTTTCCATCTAGAAGTGGAGAGAAACAAATAGAACAGAAGGAGCTCACAGCAGAAGATAATGCCAAGTTTCAGGCTCAGCTTTAGCGTTTTGAAGAAACTCTAAAGTCTAATCCCGAGGATCTTCAGGCTCTAGAGGGTGCAGCTGTTGCTCATGCAGAATTAGGAGAATACACTGAAGCTGCTGCTTTACTTGAGAAACTTACTCAAAAAAAACACAAAGATCAACAAGAGGAATTTTTTGCTGAAATCGCGTGATCTTGCGGGGAAATTTTGACGGCCTTCCCGAATTCCAAATTCAAATCTGGAAGCACCAGTGGATAGCTTATGATCTGTATATCAAAATCGACTATTCGAACATGCAAAATGGTCATCGAACGGTTGAGAAAAACGATTTTTTCCAAAGGCAGTTTTTTCAGGAATTCTTCAGCTTTCGGCAGCTTAGGCGAGCCCCACAGAGCTCATTAGCTGCCAAAAGGACTGACTTTCGGCGGCTAAGGCACGAAATCAGCAGAATAGTTAGCTGCCAAAAGCCTGTTTTTTGCAAAGGTTCTCTAATTTCGCCCAGAACTCAGTTTTGATTCGCTGAACTGACAGAAATGGATGGATTATAAAATATTTTATCTATATCTCAGTGCCCAACTCAGTTCACCGAGCCTTGGAAGGCTGCTTCATTTCACCAACCATCAAGCTGTTGAAGGAGATCTCCATATCAGAGTTTCCTTGATTTTAGGGATCAGTCCCTATCTTTTTGCTTTTGACTGTCAGTTAATGTTTTAGTTGAACTCAACAGATCCATGCTTTTAGGATCTGGAAACAAAGGCTTTAAAAAGTCTAAGAACTCACACTGAAAAGGGTTCGAGCTTGGATACTTTGGCCTATGTCTGATTGCTAGTCTAATAAAATCACAGTTTTCTCTTGTTGTTGTACTCATATTTTGTTACCCACTGTTATTCTGCACTCTGTTGGATTATTTTAGCTCATGCTCATGATTTGATGGAGGAACTTCTTGATGCTTAGTATAGCCCTGCATGATGTATGTACTTGGTTGTATAAACCCTACAAATTTGATGTATTTGGTTGTATGAGCATTATTCTATATGTCTGTTCTATTATTGATCATCTGATGTACAGTTTCTAAGAGCACTGGTTCATTAAATTATTTGAATTAGCAGTCTTTCATTTGTGCCATTCTTGTATCCCCTCGATCCACTTATTGAAAGTAAATGAATTTCTAAGTTACCAAGCATACTCAGCCATAACCTCTGAGTAGTTTCTTGGAGAGCTAACAATTCTTTTTTACATGACCCATTTTCGACTCCATTTATAGATGAGGTGCTGGAAATTGTCAGGGGTCAAGGAATTTATTCATTCACTAATGGGTTCTCTAGATACCATCATATTAGAATCGCAAAGGAATACCTAAACAAGAACGCCTTTGCGACGGAGTGGGGTTGTTTCCAATACAGGGTAATGCCCTTTGGACTCAAGAATGCTCGTGCTATTTTTTCAAGGATAATAGTGGCTTCCTTCAAAGATTTTATTCATAAATTTATTGAGGTCTACTTCGATGATTTGACAGTATTTGGGCTCATTAAGGATAATATTGAGATCCTCGGGATGATGCTAGAACCCTATTGCTATTATCAAATTTCACTAAACTTAAAGAAATGTATATTTTGTGCATTGTTTGGAATTATGTTGGGCCATGTAGTTTTTTGCGATGGAATCTTGGTCTGCCTTGCCAAAATTGTGATTATCTTTGACCTACCACCACCTACAACAATGAATTAATTGAGAGATACATTGGGACATAGAAGATACTATATAAAATTTATCAAAGGATATGTGAAGGTGACTACTCTGATGGAGAAGTTATTGAAGAAAGATGTTAATTTCTAGTGGATAGAAATTTGCCAAGAGATTCTGCATTATTCAAAGAGAAATATAGTCACAACACCCATGAATTTCTATACTATAAAAATGAATTTGCATGTACATGTCGATGTGTCATCTGTTGTGCTCGGTGTGGTACTAGCATAACCTAGCGATGGGTCGATTGATCATCCTATTTCCTTTTCCAGCAAAAAAATGTCAACAATAGAGAAGAACTATACCATGATGGAAATAGAAGAATTAGATATGTTATATGCTTTGCAAATATTTAGACATTACTTGCTGGGTGGACATTTGAAAATGTACACATACCATCCGACATTGAAATACATGGCTAATAATACAATGTTGGGGGGGGGATATTTTTCGATGGCTTCTCTTTTTTCAAGGATTTGTGTTTGAAGTCATTTTTAAACCTGATCAACTTAATTCGGGACCAAAACATCTCTCAAGGATTGAAAGTGGTGATGAACCTTGTAACCTTGATGATATTCTCCCTGATGTGCAACTATTTGTGATAATAATGTTTGATGACTGGTACAAAGACATCATACATTTTTTGAGTATACATTATCCACCAGTCAAATTTACTACGACACAAAAGAAATAGTTAGTTCGCCAGATAGAGACTTCTAGTTGATCGCTGGACAATTATATAAAATGGGCCTTGATGTGATTCTTCGTCATTGCATCTTGGAACACAGGTGACCAATGAAACTAAATGAAGTGCATGCTAGTGTCGTAGGAGGACACTTTGATGGAAAAACTACAGTGCGAAAGATATTACAAGTGATGTTATGATGGCCCACCATGCATGTGGATGTCCAACAATACTGTCTCAACTGCAATGTATGTCAAAGAACTAGAAATCCATTGCGACAAGATTAAATTCCATTGGTACCACAAATAACTATGTAGGCATTTGATAAATGGGTCGTTGATTTTGTGGGCCATATTAGTCCAATAGGTAAGTGCATAGGTTCCATATATTTAATTAATGTGACCAAATACCTAACTAGATGAGCCAAATCAACGCCAATAAAATATTGTACTATTGCGACTGCTGTTGATTTTTTATTTGAAAATGTTGTGACTAGATTTGCTGCCTCAAAATTTTAATAAGCAATTAAGGAACATAATTTGTCAACCAGTTGCTTAAGGAATTGATGGAAGAATTCCTTATCCATCATAGAAATATGATTCCCTATCACCATCAAGCGAATTATGTTGTCGAAACATTTAACAAAATCCTAGAGAATGGGTTGACAAAGATTTGCAATGTCCAAAGAGATGGCTGGGATCAAAACATTTTCACAGCACTGTTGACATATCACACGGCCTGTAAGATGTTGATAGGAAGAACTCCATTTCATCTGGTATATGGACAAGACGTTGTGATACCCATGGAATACATTGTACCCACCCTAAGGATTGCTGCGATCACGTAGATGACAAATGTTGGTGCCATCGAGGAAAGATTGTTGGAGCTAATACAATTGGAAGAAGATTGTTTTGTTGGAGGATGTCATCAAAACATTGAGAAATAAAGACAGAAAGTATGGCATGGTCGCCATATCAAGAACAATCAATTTTAGGTCATAGGCCTTGTTATTTTATATCATATCAAATTATTCAAGAATCTAAATAAGTTAAAAAAACACTAGTTAGGACCGTATATTGTCACACATATAACTGAGGGAGGCGCAATGGAATTGTAGAAATTGGATGGAACACTTGTCTAAGGAATGGTAAATGAAATTCGACTAAATCCTTATCAAGATAGCCATGAATTGGTCAAAAATAAAAAAGAAAGAGAGAAAAGAAAGAAAAGAGAAAAGAAAGGAAAAGAAAAAGAAAACCCCTCTAAATTTTTTTGTCTTAACTGTAGAAAATCAGCTATCACAAAAGAAAAGACCATTGTAGATTGCTAGCATATCGCAGATAGGGGAAAAATTTCACAGACTCTTTGACTATAGTAGAAGGATAAAAAGGGAGAAGATAATATATCTATTGTAAGAAAAGGAATATATCAAAGGAAGGATACTGGTTGCAAGAAACATTGATGTTGTTGCAAGATGAATTTGAGTTGCACAAATGACAACTGGCCATCATTAATTTGAAAATCCAGAGAGATTTTGGTGGTGTATGTTTTGGGTCACTTTGGTCATTATTGCACCATAACTATCACTGACGTGACATGCGAGTGGTGATTTCCTTATAATCATTCAAATGTTCACCCCATGTGATAGAAATGACAACTAAGTTTCCATTGATATTCAGTGGGTGCGAAGGTACGAATGATTGAATGGGTAGAAATTATCAATATTTATTCCCAAGTTTCATGTCATTTTGCTGCACTCAAGAAGAGAAATTTCAATCTGCAACTGAAAGAGTCAAACTTGGTTTTCCGTAGAGCATGGTTATTTTGATATCCAGAACAAGCACAGTTATAGAATTCATCATTGAGAATGCATCACCCATGCTCATTATAAAAGAAAATTTCGAATATGTTCCCTTGCAGGCACAGTATGGATTGGAAACTAAACAAGTTCTAGTCATCCCTAAACTAAGGTTACAACCTAACCCACCTGTTTAGTCAATGAATAAATGTTTTGGTACTCGTAAGAAGAAATTTGTCTCAACACTAATGATGGAAGAGGAAGAAGAAATGGTTGAAATTTGGCTACCATATGATATTCCACCTAAACTGATGTACGCACTCATAGGTAGACCCACTAGAATGCAAAGTATCCATTGGTAAAATCCACTTGTACGAACCATAGTTCAAATAATGGTGAACATCGACGAGAGGCTACGATATCACCATCAACTGTACAAGAAGCATAAGATATATTTGGCCATGATTACTTGAGGGAAGAATATGAGATGGAAGATTTCATCGATTATGAAGAAGTAGTTGATGAAAATGTTCATTCTGTAGGGAGGAAGAAGTCAAAGAAAATAATTTCTAGGAAATCACCTTGGATTTCATCTTGAGCTTTCCAAGAAGTCTAGGATATAATTGGTGATGTAAATGAGATTTTCTCTCTCGTTGGTCCTACCTCTCCAAAGCACTAAATTTTCAAACCAAGAAAGAAGGATATCAAAACCAGAAGTTCTGAAGAATATAGAAGAGATAGAGGCACTGTGTGCCAAGTCCCTCGAACAAGTTTCTCAGTCTTGGGAAGCATTGATCGACTATGCTGAGCTAGAGAAAGTTGTAGAGCAGCTGCACATAGCTGAGATTGAATCAACTCAATTGAATAATGAAGTGAAGAAGTTATTCTTAGCTGAGAAAATGGCTAAGGCTCACGATATGAAAATTTTACAGCAACAAGTCATAGCGTTGTGAACTCAACAACATCAGAGGACTGACAAAGTCACATAGTTGCATACCAAAGAAGAAAGAATTACAAGAATCATTCATCTTGTACATCGAAAGATGTGATGGGAAGCAAAAGTTGCAGGACTTGTAACGTTGAACACATCAGTTCTGACCTTGTGGAAAACTTGCATAAGGAAGAAGAGGATGTTCGACAAGAGACAAAGGAGATAGTGAAAAAATTTGAATATTTTCAAAACAAAGTTGTCACAACTGCATAAGTTTTGGAGTTGTGTAGCGTGGTTTGGGACAAGCCACAAGTGAGTGTTGGGGTCCTGTTAGCCCTAGAGAAGATATGCAGAATTTAGATATAATTCTGTTCGGGATGTGAAGAGTCCGGTCGTGTGATAGAGGAAGCCATTAGAGGAAATTTCAACTCAAAATGGGTCTCCTAAGGAAAATTAATAAAATAATAGTTAAAATAATAAAACAATATTTATTAATTTTTGAGGAAGAAAATAAAAAACTACTTTTTTGTTCATATTTTCGACATATCTCCCTGTGTTTTTACTCAAATTTCGATCAGGATAGATCATTGGATGTGGAATTAAATTCCACATCCAACGAGTACCCACTTAGCATACTTTTGACGGGGCCCTCTACCCCCAAAACAAGAAATACCTAAAAAATGTGATGATGACATCATCATCAAATTTTTTCAGGTATTTCTTGTTTTTGGGCTAGCGCGGCCCATCAAAAGTATGCCAAGTGGGTACTCGTTGGATGTAGAATTTAATTCCACATCCATAGAGCTCTCCCGATTGAAATTTGAGTAAAAAAGAAGGGATATGTGTTGAAAATATGAACAGAAAAAGTAGTTTTTTTATGATACCTATCCCCAAATTTATATTAAAAAATTATTTAAGAGGTGCTGCCTTTTTGAATTTTAAAGCATTTTGATTGGCTAATACATGATGACATGGAATTTGTATTATTTTTGGAAGGCCCATTTTCAATTGAAATTTCCTCTAATGTGTGACAGAGGAAGATATGAGAAAGAAGAAATAGAAAGAGAAGGAAAACTACGACAGAAGCAGCCTCGAAGGAAGAAGTCAACAACAGAAAGGAAATGTACGATGAGATCAAACTAGACAGAAGGAACCATGATAGATGGTGTGCAATGGATGAAAAGGAAAACTCAAGATATCATGGGTGAGAATTCGACTAGAGTCATACACGATTCAGGGAATAAAGCATCTTTGTAGTTTGGGCTGATAGTGCCTACTCGTAGTTGTAGCGGAAATGTATAAGAATAGGAACAACATTATAGCATTTAAAAAAATGAAGTCGACTGATAATGACATGTAAAAATTCTATAAAAGGAAGAACCAAAATTGTATGTTGGTTACTTCCTAGTCTGTCGATTCCTAGTCAGTTACTTGCATCTGTTACTTACTAGCGAGTCTGTGTTTGTTGGAATATTTGAAGGGTTGAAGAGAAGAGTGATTTGATCCAAGTTGTGTGCGGATCGACATTAGAATTGAAGAGAAGAGTTAGTTGATCTTGGTTTTGTGCAGATCAAAAGTAGAGTGAAGGAGAGAACAGATCAGAGATTTGCGACTAGAGAATATGAGAGGAGAGAGAAATTTGTATAGTGCAGAAGAATGTCTAGAACATAGTCTGTAGCTGAGTGCGTAGATGAAAGCTGTATATATTTATAATGTCAGATGAAGAGAGCCTTTGTGGTTTTTCCCAGATGGGTTTCCA
Source organism: Pseudotsuga menziesii (assembly GCA_001517045.1). Taxonomy (NCBI): domain Eukaryota; kingdom Viridiplantae; phylum Streptophyta; class Pinopsida; order Pinales; family Pinaceae; genus Pseudotsuga; species Pseudotsuga menziesii. The sequence continues at coordinate 243,102 of LPNX010789474.1, read as the reverse complement.
CGTTAAATATTGTGTCAATGTGTATTTGATGAATGTATTTGTGTCGCATGAATGTATTTTGTGAATAAGTTTTTATGTATTTGGTTATAATTAGTTCTTGTATGCATATGTCGTATTGTTGCTAGTTTGAATAGTTAATAAGGAATTATATTAACTTTTGCAATATTTGTCGATGGATAAATAGAACAATATATTGAATGTGATTAATAAATATAAGTAAGACACCCACATGCTTCAGTTGGGAGAGTTGGTAAGGTGTTTTGAGAGGATAAATCCCCACCCAAATATAGAAACTTAGTTCTGGTAGTTACACTTAAGAGATATATTGAGTGAGACTACATCTATGTTGCAGGTGCTACTGACTGATCCTTGCTCTGTCGGGATGATATCTTGGGATTTGTTGTCGTATAAAGAAGGTATGAACCTAGGTCGAAGGGAGAAATGCCAACAGACACATAGAAGGGGAAGGAATTTGCATAATTTTTTTATTCAAATGGGGAACCTATGTTTGATGATCCTAATTTTTTCAAAACTAAAGTTGAGAAAATTACCATTAGGATGATAATGATTTTTTATGTGCTTCAACATGGGAGGATCCTAGTATTTCCCACTTGTAAAATCCCATGTGTATATTTATAAATGTTTCATATTCTTTATGGAGGCACATATCATCTAAAAAATTGGCACATTGGGTTTTAGAAGAGATCTTATTTCTTCAAATGCTGAAAATTAAAATTTGCCAAGAAAAGAAATAGAGGAGAGGTTGGTCCCTCTTTCAATTTTAAATAAGGTGATGTCCCATGGGTTTTGAATAAATATAATCATCCTCTAGAGAAGGAATTTACATTGGGTATGATGGTGACTCCTTTATACATGTCGACTCTATGGAACTACTTAATTATCGAATAATATTTCTCAAGGTTGAAATCACATTCAACCATTTGAACCTTTTAAGTGTATGTGTGTTAAATACATATTGTTTTTCCTATAGTGTAGGTTCTAATATACTATGCACTCATATTTTTCATAGTGTTATAGTTTAGGAAAATTAAGTTTTTTATTTCATAGTTTCATTATCCATTTCTCGTGCATGGTTGTATGAACCATGAATTCCTCTAGGACATGTGTTGTTCCATATCTAAATTACTTGTATTTCTACATTGGGATCACATCAAAAGAGATTCACATGGATAGAATTCCATGGTTGCATTGAAAGACAATTGAGATTGGTGCATGTTTGAGAAGGAACTTCCCATTATTTTCATGGACTTGCAAACTCATTTCTAATTCACCTAGTTGATGAGCTTGAATTAGTTGGGGTAGTCTCATGTCATTTGATGTTCGTGTTAGAGAGGCACATGAAAAAATTTAATAGGTTGGTTCGACAAAGGGAAAACTTGAGCGGTCTATGGTATAGGAGTACATAGTATTTGATTCATTCTATTATTCCAATGAGTACATCAAGAAAATCAATGACACACTAGGTTAAGTGGTTTGGGACAACCAATGGGACAAGGACAAAATGGAAGGGGAACTATTCCATACAAATGAAACAATGCACATGATAAAGAGTAAATAACTTATCTTTTTTCAAATCTATATAGATTAACTGTTTTCACTAAACTTGATAATAAGTATTTAATGCCATTCTCTTATCTTTTCTTTCATTAATACATCAATGAATTAGGAAATTGATGCCACCAATAAATTATTTCTTTCAGATGCGGTGGAAATGAAAGTGTGGGCCACATTATATGAATAAAAGAGATGAAAATGAGAGAGTGAGAAAGCATTTAGGAGGTTGAATAGTAAAAGCATCCATTACCTTGACCATTTAAAAGAAAATATGCCAATGATTTGTTCCAATAGTTGGGTGTCTAACTATATCAAATAGAAATATGGTGCAACTGGTTGTTACATACGTGGTGAAGAGGATGCATTGAACTTAGGGATGAGGTGCAAAAACTATGTAATAATCTCACTGTGTACATTTTACAATTTATAATTCACATTTGAATTATAAAATCTATATTTTTTTATTAGTGTGTGGGCTATTAGACATATGACATTATCATTTGTCACATTTTTACAGGTTCAGTTCTTCCCATAAATGTGTGCATATGGACATCATTTTAACATCGAGGATGTTGATGATGGCCATGCCACCCTCAACTGTGGAGTGGGAGATGTTTTCGACTAATATAGGCATTTCTAGCCACCATGATTGAAACATAGTAGAGGGGAAGTCTAAGTTGGGAATATACAAGAGATCATGGCAATGGATTTCTCATATTTTCGATGTGTTATTTTTAGGTTCAAGGTGTGATACATTGTACCATAATAATGTAAAGGAACATTGTGACAATGGGATAATATGTGTTAAATCTAGAAGGGGGTTGAAGCTAAGGAGGCTTATGTTTTCCCAAAACACTGCAATCATATGATTTTTTACACAGATGTCTTGGATAGGGATTGGCGGTTCATACTAAGACACGACTCTAGATCAAAATATATTTTTGAGAATAAAATTCTTATAATTCCAAGCAGGAAATATAATGAGGATGTTGGAAACAAAGAGTGATATGTACATATTTTATTTGAGCATTTATAATGTGGATGTGTCATTTTATTATTGTTATCGATAATTAACCAATAATGTTTTTTATACATTTTATAATGTTAGAATTGAAAAGCTAACCACTTGCATTTCTAACCATTATGTTGACAAATAATAATGATGAAGATCATCCTTCCATTTTTATAACCTTATGATACACACATAATGCCATGTGTTAAGAAAAAAAAAAAAGTACTTATAGAGGCTTAATCATGAATGCATTGTTATCTCACTGCATATAAGTTTGGTTCTTTTTGGATATTTTGAAGACATTTCAAAAAAATGTTGTAACTTATGCTATATATAATTTGCAACTTGTTAAAAAAAACGTTTACCATTAGTACTAAACATTTTTTATCTTTCATCTAAATCTTTCGTTAAAGATTACAAATAATATTTGTAAGGTTGTAGATAAGAGTAATTTTTATGATTTTTAAAACCATTTTAGTTGTTTTAAAATCAATTCAATATGTAATGTATTGTTTATCTATCTAGTATTTTGTGACGGCATGGAAGGGTTGAGTGAAAAAGAAATTTATTTAATCAAAGAACACACTCTCTCATATTTATTTTAATGAAATCAAATAATTAAAATTTAATATAATTTTACTAAATTATTTATATTTGTAATAATATGATGATATAGTTTTAGAAAACTGTTTACATTTATATCAATATAACAATAATTGTACTAATAGGAACAAGCTTTTATTAATTTTTTTAATAAAAACCTTTAACAATTTTCACAATAAATTTGCATGATGTCACATCACATAAAAGTGTATGAATAATTATTTTGTTCACTATAACTATAGTAATTTAACTTTATACGAGTTAATGAAAAAATTAGTAAAAATAGTTAAGAAATATAAATTAAAAAATTATTTTAATCCAAAAATAGATTTCAAATATTAATCAAATTGGTTAATCATTGATTGAATCATTTAATATTCAAGTTTCTAAACATGTTTGATCAACATATAACTTAATAAATCAACAACCTCAAATACAATTCATAAGTACAAGTAGGAACCTACACACTATGCAAAATGCACTAAATATTCCAATATAAAACTCATGTGCCAAGAAGATTCTAGCCCCTAATTGTTGAGTCTACATTGATTGTATCGCAAGGGGTGTAAACAACATCTAAAAATTTCTTCTTTTAACTAAACATAATTTTGAGGTAGGGCGCATATGATACATATGAGGACATTACTCATTTCTCAAAGTGCAAGTTAAACATATAGAGTTAATTAGAGGTATGTGGGTTTATTAAGGTTTGGAGTTAAGATTAATTGGGAGTCAATGTGAATATAATGGTTAGAAATTATTATGGTTATATTGGTTATAGGGTTTTTTGAAAGGGACTTGTGGGTTTACATAGTTTTAGGGTTAAGATCAATCAGGGGAAACATTGTTTATATGGATTACATATTAAAAGGGATAGGTGGGTTAGGGTGTTTGTGGGGCTATATGGTTTGAATTTTTCGGTTGAGAGGTATAGGTTTGTAGTGGTGTAAGGGTCATGGATTAGTGGAGTAGTAGTTAATTTCATGTTAGTAGGTTTGTAGTCATTAAGGGGTCAATACACTTAGTTTATGGTGTAGAATAGTTAGGAATTAAGGTCAGTTAGGGAAAAGTGGGGTTATAATGGTTTTGAGTTAATTTAAGTTTGAGCTTAGTGCATGGGAGATTCTTTCAATGAACCTCTCACATAGCATGTGTGATCATGGGATATCAAAAAATGCATTTAATTTCTATATATATCGACCCAAATTCTTTTTTTTGAAACCCCCTCTCAATACCTAAAGCCCCCCTCTACCCATTTTTATACCCTAATCCTTATAAACCCCCTACCCTAAACCCATTATTTCCTCGGAATACCTACAATATATTGAAGTATTTTTTACCATTTTAAAACCTGCAATATGAACTCACATGCTAGGATATTGGTCAACATGTGAATCCCCCATGCGTTAGTGGGGCTATAGGGGTTTTAGGGTTATGGGTAAATAAAAAAATAAATGACACATGGGTGTCTATAAAATGATCAACTAACCATTTCGAAAATTCCTCCATTCATGGGTATTGATTCACAAGTTTGGCTAGTGAAACACTAGTTACACAAATGAGCCACATATTTTTAGCAAAAAGTGAGTTATTTTTCTAAAATTTATTCCTACACATATGATACATTCTTGCATCTAGTATAACTACCCATGTATCAGGTACAATGACAGAGATAACAAACACAAAGATTAATTTTTACCTAGGAATCCTTTATGGAAAATCCTTAGAAATATCACCCACTATTCTAGAATTCAATGGTTGGGTGTATGATGTGAATAAAATGTGAGATCCATATAGTACACAATGGGGGTGAGAATGATAGAGATTATTTGTATGTTAATCCTGTCTTATCCACTTTCTTAATGGAACTAAATAATTTTATAAAAATACTAGTAACTAGTACTCCTAAACTTGTTTGATATATAAGATTATTAGGGAAAATGAGAGAATATGGATCATAATGAATATATTTCAAATTGGATAATTATCAATATGGACCCTAGATCTATAACTCTAGATGCAAATGTTATATTTAGAATACAAGACACTTAGGTTGCACAATATTGTATCCCACGCAGAGATAAGGATGCTTTATCTTATAAATTTAGTAGCAGTGTTCACAAAAGATTAGGAGAGGATATATGAAAAGTTATTTAAAAAGATAATTATAAGAAACATCTCATGGATCATGCTCATTAACAAAATTTTTTATAGTTGTAATCCATGGTTTCTTAGGCCATTATGGGGAGACAATATTGTTTGTTGTCATAATTATCATGTTCACTTTAATATTTATTAGTATAAATTTAGTAAATTAAGCATCAACTATGTTCTTAGTGATTTTAATACTCATGTCCCTTTCATATTTCCCATGATTTTTTTGAAATATTAATTTGTCATAGATGATGAAAAGTTTCTTAATAGTTCAAATATTGTGTGCATGGATTGTAGTGCTCTGGTTTGCAGCAGAGCACTATGTCAATTCCCAACTAGCTTTCCTATGTATTAAGTGCATTTTGAGCTAGTTTCTGTAAATTTCAATAAAAATATAAGTTGTTTTGATCTAATTTGTGATAGTTTCTATGCTCTTTCAAAGTAATTTCTAATAGTCTATTCAAGTATATTCATTTTCTTATTTTAGTAATTTTCAACATACATACAAATGTAAAAATAAATAAATAAAATATCAAGATTATATTTTGTGTATATTTCAACATAAGCTAGAATATGATAAATCAATAAATAACAAGAAGAATACTTGATGCTAGTATATGGTAGACGTCCTCCTTTAATGTAGTATAAATTTTCCAACTTATCCTCCTTAGTACTTATAAACCGATTGAATAATCCACCTTATCGACCAACTTTGATCATGCTAGCCTTAGGAAATCGATAGACTTCCTATCCCTTGAGCCCACAAACCATTAATTACAATAAAAACTTCACTTGTTTTGGTTACCAAACAATATTTTTCCATTTCCTCTCTCCAACATGAGTTTTCCTCTTCCCTTTCAAATTTTTTTTTTTCCCACAAAAATAAAGATCCCTGACTACTCACTCCAACCTTTCCTATATACCCAAATTACTTATCCTTCCTTCAGCCTTACTCCACTACCTTCCCTCTAACTTCTCTAGACCCAAACCCATTAATCCCCTTTCCACTATTCAATACAATTTAATATTTAATATGTTTATCAGATCCTATTTTTCTCTTGAGTAGTTCAAACAATAATGTTCATTTAGTTAGTTTCGTCAAGATGACTCCAATTATTTATTAATTCTTATGAATGACCACTACTGGTTTTCTTTACGAGGCTTGTCTTCTTCATTGACAAATGCATCTACCACTTATGTTTTAAATGTTTTAGGATAGAATACTAATTAATAAGCATGCTTTAATAGAACAAATATTCTAATGTCTTGATTACTTAATCAAAATTATATTTGATAAGGATGTTCTCATTCCCAAATCTCTTTAAATATTCATATAATATTAATATATAATATTATTCAATTTGGAAAATTCATTCCCAATCTGTTTAAAATAATAATAATATTCCACTTATCCAATGAGGCAGAATAATCCAGATATTTAAATAATTAATTTAACTAGCATAATAAAATTACTTATTTCGCAATAGTTTAAAAATAACAATAATCATAATGATGATAATAATAATAATAATTGAATAAATAGTAATAATAATAAACATTCATGACTTTTTTGTTTAGTTTTTAAGTGAGATATTACCAGTATAATACTCTTACACTTATAGACAAGTATCCTTAAGGGTAAAACTAATTGTAATTAATAATTCAATAGTGCAATTCTATTGTTGAATATAGAACAATGTTCATTATTACTTACGACAATTTCTGAAAATAATTCTAATTTATGACACTTGATCAATTACTTATTACAGTATTCACATACCATTACTGAATACTGTAATTGACTTGTTTTACACATATGCAATAACTTTAACATTCATTATCTAAATTCGATTAATGCATAATTAACATATTTACCTATGACAACTTATACAATTATTCAACATGTTAAGTATTTGTATGTCGATACTAGGGAATGTATGCAAAGTGTGCATGTGTGACCAACGCATGCATAAATTGTACACATACTATAAGAAAAAATCATCTCTCCTATGTGTGTGTGTGTGTGTGTGTGTGTGTTAACTGACAATATAATAATGATTCATGTTGATAGAGCATTCATGCATACAAGACATGAAAATCACAAATACCTAACCAAATAAACATACAAACACATAATCATTTTAGCATCATCAGTCATTAATCATTAACCGATCAAGTTATAATATCCTTATATTTTGAAATTCATAATAATTAATCAATGAATTATTTTCAAGGAAAAGACACTTACTACTACTAATTTTGGTGTTGTAGATCCTCCCCGACCCCCACACGGTACTAACTATCACCTCCTCCCATCCTAACCTACTTATGCATCCTCCCTGTCCTTCCTTTGCTAGTAAATATGTGGTGTTGGCTTCATCGACCTAGCCACATATAGAAACTGAGAGAAGTAGTGTCGGCTATATGGTAGAACTATCCTCCCCTACCAGGGATCCGAGGATCATCATCACATTTCTAGAGGAGCGTGAATTAACAAAACCCTCTCACGATCTGAGATATCATAAAAACCACAATGTGGGAAATACCTCCATCCCTCTCAACATACTAGGTCTATACCCTGTAAAAATCTCACTATGTTGTTATTGAGATTATCGGTTTGTGTCATCGTATTATCATGTTGATTGATAAGATTTATTGCTTAACACACACTTATTCCTCATATCATATCAAGTATATGGCTATTACATAGCCCTTGTATCCTATGGATTGGTACTTTGCAAACATATATTTATGACAAATATTTCCATTCGATCATCAACTGATCCATATTATCAACATCATTTCATTTCATCATATAGAATCATTAAAATCGATCACATCATATATTAGTATCCATGTACCACATCATATATATCACATTTCATCAAAGAACCCTAAATCGGTCATGGTACATGGATACCACATCATATATATCACATCATAGGTGTCAAAGTTGTCATTAACTCATGACCTGGATATGTATCCATGTTGTTGGATCCATCGGATTTGGAATTTGTCATTGTTCCAATGAATGCACAATTAGTGTCATTGATGAGTCCATCATAGGACCATCTTGTATAGAAATTGTGTGGTATGCCTATTTCTAAAACATGGCCATTAGTATAGATTTTAATATATACATATGTAATCTTTTGTATGTGCACAGGCATGCAGTTAGATCTTCCTGCATTGTTTTCCAACCAAACTTCAAATAAATTGGTGATATTTTCCGTATCCATAACTATGAACAAATTATCGCGATGGAATCTTGGTTGGCCCTGCCAAAATTGTAATTATTGTTGACCTACCACCACCTACAACAATGAAGTAATTGAGAGATACATTGGGACATAGAAGATACTATATCCAATTTATCAAAGGATATGCGGAGGTGACTACTCTGATGGAGAAGTTATTGAAGAAAGATGTTAATTTCTAGTGGACAGAAATTTCCCAAGAGAGTCTGGACTATGTAAAGAGAAATATGGTTACAAAAACCCATGTATTTCTAGACTATAAAGATGAATTCCATGTACATGTCGATGTGTCATCTGTCGCGCTCGGTGTGGTACTAGCACAACCTAGCGATGGGTCGATTGATCATCCTATTTTCCTTTTCCAACAAAAAACTATCAACAATAGAGAAGAACTATACCATGATGGAAATAGAAGAATTAGATATGGTATACACTTTGCAAATATTTAGACATTACTTGCTGGGTGGACATTTTAGAATGTACACATACCATTCAACATTGAAATACATGGCTAATAATATAGTGTTGGGGGAGGGGGGAAGATTTTTCGATGGATTCTCCTTTTTCAAAGATTTGTGTTTGAAGTCATTGTTAAACCCAATCAACTGAATTCGAGACCAAAACATCTGTCAAGGATTGAAAGTGGTTATGAACCTTGTAACCTCGATGATAGTTTCCCTGATGTGCAACTATTTGTGATAACAATGTTTGATGAATGGTACAAAGACATCATACAGTTTTTGAGTATGCGTTATCCATTAGTCGAGTTTACTGTGACACAAAAGAAATAGTTAGTTGTGCGATATACATACTTCTAGTTGATCACTAGAAAATTATAAAAAATGGCCCCTAATGTGATTCTTCGTCATTGCATCTTGGAACACGAGTGACCAATGAAACTAAATGAAGCACATGCTAGTGTCGTAGTAGGACACTTTGCTGGAAAAAATACTGTGTGAAATATATTGTAAGTGAGACTATGGTGGCCCACCATGCATGTGGATGTCCAACAATACTGTCGCAACTGCGATGTATGTCAAAGAACTAGAAATCCGTTGCAAGAAGATTAAATTCCATTGGTACCACAAATAACTATGTAGGAATTTGATAAATGGGTCATTCATTTTGTGGGCCATATTAGTCCAATAGGTAAGTGCACAGGTTCCATATATTTAATTAATGTTACCAAATACCTAACTATATGAGCCGAAGCAATGCCAAAAAAATATTGTACTATTGGGATTGTTGTTGATATTTTATTTGAAAATGTTGTGACTAGATTTGCTTCCTCAAAATTTTAATAAGCGATCAAGGAACATAATTTGTCAACTAGTTGCTTAAGGAATTGATGGAATAATTTCTTATCCATCATAGAAATATGATACCATATCACCATCAAGTTAATGGTGTTTTCGAAGAATTTAACAAAATCCTGGAGAATGTATTGACAAAGATTTGCAATGTCCAAAGAGATGGCTGGGATCAAAAAAAATTCGTAGTACTGTCGACATATCACACGACCTGTAAGATGTTGACAGGAAGAACTCCATTTCATTTGGTATATGGACAAGAAATTGTGATACCCATGGAATACATTATACCCACCCTAAGGATTGCCGTGATCATGGAGATGACAAATGTTGGTGCCATCGAGGAAAGATTGTTGGAGCTAATACAATTGGAAGAAGATTTTTTTGTTGTAGGATGTCATCAAAACATTGAGAAAGAACGACAGAAATTATGGCATGGTCGCCATATCAAGAACAAGCAATTTCAGGTCATAGCAATTGTTATTTTATATCATAGCAAATTCTTCAAGAATCTAGACAAGTTAAAAAAACACTAGTTAGGACCATATATTGTCACACATATAACTGATGGAGGTGCAATGGAATTATAGAAATTGGATGGAACACTTGTTAGAGGAATGGTAAATGAAATTCAACTAAATCCTTATCAAGATAGCCACGACTTGGTCAAATATAAAAAAGAAAGAGAGAAAAGAAAGAAAAGAGAAAAGAAAAAAAAATAAAAAGAAAACCCCTCTAATTTTTTTTGTCTTAACTGTAGGAAATCGACTATCACAAAAGAAAAGACCATTGCAGATTGCTAGCATGTCACGGATAGGGGAAAATTTTCACAGACTCTTTGACTATAGTAGAAGGATAAAAACGGAGAAGATAATATATCTATCGCAAGAAAAGGAATCCGTCAAAGAAAGGATATTGGTCGCAAGAAACAGTGATGTTGTTGCAAGATGAATTTGAGTCGCACAAATGACAACTAGCCATCATTAATTTGAAAAACCCAAGAGATTTTGGTGGTGTAATTTTTGGGTCACTTCGGTAATTATTGCACCATAACTATGATTGACGTGACATGCGAGTGGCTATTTCCTTATGATCATTCAAATGTTCACCCCATGTGATGGAAATGACAACTACTTTTCCATTGATTTTCAGTGCGTGTAAAGGACTGAATGATTGAATGGGTAGTAATTATCAATATTTGTGCCTAAGTTTCATGTCACTTTGCTACACTCAAGAATAGAAATTTCAATCTGCAACTCAAAGAGTCAAACTTGGTTTTCTGTAGAGCATGGTTATTTCGATATCCAGAACAAGCACAATTGCAGAATTCGTCATTGAGAATGCGTCACCCACGCTGATATGGAAGAAAATTCTGAATATGTTCCCTTGCAGGCATAGTATTGATTAGAAACTAAACAAGTTTTGGTCATCCCTAAAGCAAGGTTACAACCTAACCCACCTGGTTCGTCAATGAATAAACATTTTGGTACCCATAAGAAGAAATTCGTCTCAACACTAATGATGGAAGATGAAGAAGAAACGGTTGAAATTCAGCTACCATATGATATTCCACCTAAATCTATGTACGCACTCATGGATAGACCCACTAGAATGCAAAGTATCCATTGGTAAAATCCACTTGTATGAACCAGAGTTCAGATAATGGTGAACAATGACGAGAGGATACGACATCGCCATCAACTATACAAGAAGCACAAGATATATTTGGTAATGATTACTTGAGGGAATAATATGAGATGGAAGATTTCATCAATTATGAAGAAGTAGTTGATGAAAATTTTATTCCTACAGGGAGAAAGAATTCAAAGAAAATAATTTCCAGGAAAGCACCTTGGATTTCGTCTTGAGCCTTCCAAGAAGTCTAAGATAGAATTGGTGATGTAAATGAGATTTTCTCTCACGTCGGTCCCACCTCTCCAAAGCACTAAATTGTCAAGCCAAGAAAGAAGGATATCAAAACCAGAAGTTGTGAACAATATAGAAGAGGTAGAGGCATTGTGTGCCAAGTCCCTCGAACAAGTTTCTTAGTCTTGGAAAGCATTGATAGACTATATTGAGCTAGATAAAGTTGTAGAGCAGTTGTGCATAGCTGAGGCTGAAGCAACACAACTGAATAATGAAATGAAGAAGTTTTTCTTAGCTGAAAAAATGGCTAAGGTTCAGGATATGAAAAATTTACAACAATAAGTCATAGCGTTGTGAACTCAACAACATCAGAGGACTGACAAATTCACATAGTTGGAGACCAAAGAAGAAAGAATTACAAGAATCATTCATCTTGTACATCGAAAGGTGCGATGAGCAGCAAAAGATGCAGGACTTGTAACATTTAACAAATCGGTTCTGACCTTGTGGAAAACTTGCAAAAGGAAGAAGAGGATGTGTGACAAGAGACAAAGGAGATAGTGAAAATATTTTAATATTTTTGAAACAAAGTCATCACAACTGCATAATTTTTAGAGTTGTGCAGCATGGTTTTGGATGAGCCACAGGTGAGTGTTGGGGTCCTATTAGCCCTACAGAAGATATGCAGAATTTAGATAGAATTATGTTCGAAATGTGAAGATTCTGGTCGTGCGATAGAGGAAGCAGTGACGAAGGAAGATATGAGAAAGAAGAAATAGAAAGAGAAGGAAAGCTATGACAGAAGCAACCTCGAAAGAAGAAGTAAACAATAGAAAGGAAATATATGATGAGATCAGACTTGAGGGAAGGAACCATGATAGATGGTAGGAAATGGATGAAAAGGAAAACTCAAGTTATCATGGGTAAGAAGTCGACTAGAGTCATACGTGATTTAGGGAATAAAGAATCTTTGTAGTTTGGGCCGATAGTGCCTACTGATAGTTGTAACGGAAATGTATAAGAATAGGAATGACAACCTGCCATCTAGAAAAATGAAGTCGACTGATAATGACATGTAAAAATTCTATAAAAGCAAGAACCAAAGCTGTATGTGGGTTACTTCGTAGTCTGTCGATTCCTAGCCAGTCAGTTGCGTCTATTACTTACTAGTTAGTCTCTGTTTGTTGGAAGAGTTGAAGGGTTAAAGATAAGAGTGATTCGATCCAGGTTGTGTGCGGATAGACATTAGAGTCGAAGAGAAGAGTTAGTTGATCCTGGTTGTGTGCAGCTAAAAAGTAGAGTGAAGGAGGGAACACATCAGAGATCTACAACCAGAGAACATGAGAGGAGAGGGAATTCTGTATAGAGTGTAGAAGAATATCTAGAATAGAGTTTGTAGTTGAGTGCACAGATTAAAGCTGTATATATTTATAATGCCAGATGAAGAGTTCCTTTGTGGTTTTTCCCAGATGGGTTTCCACATTAAATATTTTGTCAATGTGTATTTGATGAATTTATTTGTTTTGCATGAATGTATGTTGTGAATAAGTTTTTATGTATTTTCTTATAATTAGTTCTTGTATGCATATGTCGTATTGTTGCTAGTTGGAATAGTTAATAAGGAATTATATTGACTATTGCAATATTTTTCGATGGATAAATAGAAAAATATATTGAATGTGATTAATAAATATAAGTAAGATAGCCACATGCTTCAGTTGAGAGATTTGGTAAGGTTTTTTGAGAGGATAAATCTCCACCCAACTATAGAAACTTGGTTCTGGCAGTTACACTTAAGAGATATCTTGCATGAGACTACATCTGCGTTGCAGGTGCTACTGACCGATCCTTGCTCTGTTGGGATGATATCTTTGGATTAGTTGTCATATAAAGAAGGTATGAACCTGGGTCGAAGGGTGAAATTCCAATAGACACATAGAAGGGGAAGGAATTTACATAATTTTTTTATTCAAATGGGGAACCTGTGTTTGATGATCCTAAATTTTTCAACACTAATGTTGAGAAAATTACCATTAGGATGAAAATGATTTTTTATGTGCTTCAATATTGGGAGGATCTTAGTATTTCCCACTTGTAAAATCCCATGTGTATATTTATAAATGTTTCATATTCTTTATGGAGGCACATAAAAAAAAATGGCACATTGGGTTTTAGAAGAGATCTTATTCCTTCAAATAATGAAAATTAAAATTGGCCAAGAAAAGAAATAGAGGAGAGGTTGGTCCCTCTTTGTATTTTAAATAAGGTGATGTTCCATGGGTTTTGAATAAATATAATCGTCCTCTAGAGAAGGAATTTACATTAGGTATGATGGTGACTCCTTTATACATGTCGACTCTATGGAACTAGTTAATTATAGAATAAGCTTTCTCAAGGTTGAAATCACATTCAACTATTTGAAACTTTTAAGGCTATGTGTGTTGAATACATATTTTTTTCCTATAGTGTAGGTTCTAATATACTGCGCACTCATAGTTTTCATAGTGTCATAGTTTAAGAAATTAAGTTGTTTATTTCATAGTTTCATTATCCATTTCTCGTGCAGGGTTGTATGAACCATGAATTCCTTTAGGACATGTTTTGTTCCATATGTAAATTACTTGTATTTCTACATTGGGATCACATCAAAAGATATTCATATGGATGGAATTCCATGGTTGCATTGAAAGATAGTTGATATTGTTGCATGTTTGAGAAGGAACTTCCCATTATTTTCATGGACTTGTAAACTCATTTCTAATTCACCTATTTGATGATCTTGAATTAGTTGGGTTAGTATCATGTCATTGCATGTTCTTGTTAGAGAGGCACCTGAAAAAAATGAATAGGTTGGTTCGGCAAAGGGAAAACTTGAGTGGGCTATGGTATAGGAGTACATAGTATTTGATTCATTCTATTATTCCAATGAGTACATCAAGAAACTCAATGACACACTAGGTTAAGTGGTTTGGAACAACCAATGGGACAAGGACAAAATGGAAGGGGAACTATTCCATACAAATGAAACAATGCGCATGATAAAGAGTAAATAACTTATCTTTTTTTCAAATATATATAGATTAATTGTTTTCACTAAACTTGATAATAAATATTTAATTCCATTCTCTTATTTTTTCTTTCATTAATACAGCAATGAATTAGGAAATTGATTCCACCAATAAATTATTTCTTTACAATGTGGTGGAAATGAAATTATGGGCCACATTATATGAATAAAAGAGATGAAAATGAGAGAGTGTCTGGAAAGAGTTTAGGAGGTTGAATAGTAAAATCATCCATTTCCTTGACCATTTAAAAGAAAATATGCCAATTATTTGTTCCAATAGTTGGGTGTCTAACTATATCAAATAGAAATATGGTGCAACTGGTCGTTACATACGTGGTGAAGAGGATGTACTGAACTTAGGGATGAGGTGAAAAACCTATATAATCTTACTGTGTACATTTTACAATTTATAATTCACATTTGAATGATACAATCTATATGTTTTTATTAGTGTGTGGGCTATCAGACATATGACATTATCATTTGTCACATTTTTACAGGTTCATTTCTTCCCATAAATGTGGGCATATGGACATCATTTTAACATTGAGGATGTTGATGATGGACATGGCACCCTCAATTGTGGAGTGGAAGTTGTTTTCAACTAATATAGGAATTTCTAGCCACCATGATTGAAACATAGTAGAGGGGAATTCTAAGTTGCTAATATGCAATAGATCATGGCAGTGGATTTCTCATATTTTCGATGTGTTATTTTTAGGTTCAAGGTGTGATACATTGTATCATAATAATGTAAAGGAACACCATGAAAATGGGATAATATGTATTAAATCTAGAATGGGGGTGAAGCTAAGGAGGCTTATGTTTTCCCAAAATGCTGCAATCATATGCTTTTTTACCTAGATGTGCTGGATAGGGATTGGCGGTTCATACTAAGACACGACTCTAGATCAAAATATATTTTTGAGAATAACATTCTTATAATTCCAAGAAGGGAAGATAATGAGGGTGTTGGAAACAAAGAGTGATATGTACATATTTTATTTGAGAATTTATAATGTGTATGTTTAAATTTTTTATTGTTATCGATAATTAACCAATAATGTTTTTTATACATTTTATGATGTTAGAATTGAAAAGTTAACCACCTGCATTTCTAACCATTACGTTAACAAATAATAACGATGAAGATCCTCCTTCCATTTTTATAACCTTATCATACACATGTAATATCATGTGTTAAGAAGGAGAAAAATTAAGTACTTATAGAGGTTTAATCATGAATGCATTGTTATCTCACTGCATATAAGTTTGGGTGTTCACAAAGATGAAAAGTTATTTAAAAAGATAATTACAAGAAACATCTCATGGATCATGCTCATTAACACATTTTTTTTATAGTTGTAATCCATGGTTTCTTAGGCCATTATGGGGAGACAATATTGTTTGTTGTCATAATTATCATGTTCACTTTAATATTTATTTGTATTCTCATGTCCCTTTCATATTTCCCATGATGTTTTTGAAATATTAATTTGTGAGAGATGATGATAAGTTTCTTAATAGTTCAAATATTGTGTGCATGGATTGTAGTGGTCTGGTTTTCAGCAGAGCACTATGTCAATTCTCAGCTAGGTTTCCTATGTACTAAGCTCATTTTGAGCTAGTTTCTGTAAATTTCAATAAAAATATAAGTTGTTTTAATCTAATATGTGATAGTTTCTATGATCCTTCAATGTAATTTCTAATAGTCTATTCAAGTATATTCATTTTCTTATTCTTGTCATTTTCAACATACATACAAATGTAAAAATAAATAAATAAAATATCACGATTTTATTTTGTGTATATTTCAACATAAGTTAGAATACGATAAATAAATAAATAACAAGAAGAATAATTGATGCTAGTATATGGTAGACATCCTCCTTTACTGTAGTCACAACTTTTCCAACTTATCCTCCTTAGTACTTATAAACCGATTGAATAATCCACCTTGTTGACCAACTTCGATCATGCTAGCCCTAGGAAATCGATAGACTTCCTATCCCTTGAGCCCACAAACCGATAATTCCAATAACAACTTCACTTGTTTTGGTTACCGAACAATATTTTTCCATTTCCTCTTCCCTTTCAAATTTATTTGTTTTCCCAAAAAATGAAGATCCCTGACTACTCACTCCAGCATTTCCTATATACCCAGATTCCTTATCCTTCCTTCATCCTTACTCGACTACCTTCCCTCTAACTTCTCTAGATCCAAACCCATTAATCCCCTTTCCACTATTCAATACAATTTAATATGTAATATGTTTATCAAATCCTGTTTTTCTCTCAACTAGTTCAAACAATAATGTTCATTAAGTTAGTTTTGTCAGGATGACTCCAATTATTTATTCATTCTTATGAATGACCACTACTGGTTTTCTTTACAAGGCTTGTCTTCTTAATTGACAAATGCATCTAGCCCTTATGTTTTAAATGTTTTAGGATAGAATACTAATTAATAAGCTTGACTTAACAGAGCGAATATTCCAATGTCTTGATTACTTAATCAAAATTAGATTTGACAAGGATGTTCTGATTCCCAAATTTGTTTAAATATTCATATAATATTAATATATAATATTATTCAATTGGGAAAATTCACTCCCAATCTGTTTAAAATAATAATAATATTCCACTTATCCAAGGAGGCGGAATAATCCATATATTTAAATAATTAATTTAACTAGCATAATAAAATTACTTATTTCACAATAGTTTAAAAATAACAATAATCATAATGATGATGATGATAATAATGATAATAATAATAATAATAATTGAATAAATAGTAATAATAATAATAAACATTCATTACTTGTTTGTTTAGTTTTTAAGTGACATATTACCAGTATAATACTCTTACACTTATAGACAAGTATCCTTAAGGGTAAAACTAATTGTAATTAATAATTCAATAGTGCAATTCTATTGTTGAATATGGAACAATGTTCATTCTTACTTATGACAATTTCTGAAAATAATTCTAATTTACGACACTTGATCAATTACTTATTATAGTGTTCACATACCATTACTAAATACCTTAATTGACTTGTTTTACACATATCCAATAACTTTAACATTCATTATCTAAATTCGATTAATGTATAATTAACATATTTACCTATGACAACTTATACGATTATTCAACATGTTAAGTATTTGTATGTCGATACTAGCACATGTATGCAAAGTGTGCATGTGTGGCTAACGCATGCATAGATCGTACACATACTATAAGAAAAAATAATCTCTCCTCTCTCTCTCTCTCTCTCTCTCTCTCTCTCTATATATATATATATATATATATATATATATATATATTAACTGACAATATAATAATGATTCATGTTGACAGAGCGTTCATGCATACAAGACATGAAAATCACAAAGACCTAACCAAATCAACATACAAACACATAATCATTTTAGCATCATCAGTCATTAATCATTAACCAATCAAGTTATAATATCCTTATATTTTCAAATTCACAATAATTAATCAATGAATTATTTTCAAGGAAAAGACACCTACTACTACTAATTTTGGTGTTGTAGATCCTCCCCGAGCCCCACACAGTACTAACTATCACCTCCTCCCATCCTAACCTACTTCTGCATCCTCCCTATCCTTCCTTTGCTAGTAAATATGTGGCGTTGGCTTGACCAACCTAGACACATATAGAAACTGAGAGCAGTAGTGCCGACTATATGGCAGAACTATCCTCCCCTACCAGGGATCCGAGCATCATCATCACACGTCTAGAGGAGCGTGAATTAACAAAACCCTCCCATGACCTCAGATATCATAAAAACCACAGTGTGGGAAATACCTCCATCCCTCTCAACATACTAGGTCTATACCCTGTAAAAATCACACTCTGTTGTTATTGAGTTTATTGGTTTGTGTCATCGTATTATCATGTCGATTGATAAGATTTATTGCTTAACACACACTTATTCCTCATATCATATGAATAATATCGCTATTACATAACCCTTGTATCCTGCAGATTAGTACTTTGCAACCATACATTTATGACAAATATTTCCATTCGATCATCAACTGATCCATATTATCAACATCATTTCATTTCATCACATAGAATCGTTAAAATCGATCACATCATAGGTTTCAAAGTTTTCATTAACTCATGACCTGGATATGTATCCATGTTGTTGGATCCATCGGATTTGGAATTTGTCATTGTTCCAATGAATGCACAATTAGTGTCACTGATGATTCCATCAGAGGAGCATCTTGTATAGAAATTGTGTGGTATGCCTATTTGTAAAACACGACCATCAGTATAGATTTTAAGATATACATATGTAATGTTTTATATGTGCACAGACATGCAGTTAGCCATTCCTACATTGTTTTCCAACCAAACTTCAAATAAATTGGTGATATTTTCCGTATCCATAACTATGAACAAATTATCACCAACCAAAATTCAAAATCGATTTCTTTATACCTGTCATTATAATTTATGATAAAGACCACAACTTCATCCTGATCAGTACAATCCAAATTTGTATATCTTCAGTTGTTGAATTAGTGACTTAATATATATACAAGGGAAAGCGCTCGGGACAAAACCTGGGAAGCCTCGTACAAGGTCTGCTAGGCCGACGAGATGAAAAGCAAGTTTTCAGATAAAAACAAACACATCATCAAATTCAGCATCCAAAAAATAAGTGTCACATAGTCAGATTTGAACCTGGGTGGGGAGGATAATGACATTCCTTCCAAGAGTTAAGGAAATCTATTGTGGCATGGGATAATATCCATTCAAATCATCTTAGTATCTTGGGAATGTTTTCTTCAAGTTCTTCATGAAATATAATTGAAGCTATAGTTGGACCCAATTGTTAGGATTTTTCCCTTCGGGTTTTGGCCTCTTTTAAGATGAATTGACTCATCTATATTTTGAAATAAATGTAGAAAATAAGTAGAACTATGCTTTATCCAAAAATTCACTCTTTCTGAAAATGAGATGATTGGAATGCCCAATATCACGGGGCTATGAAAAAATCATCATACATTAAGTTAAGATCTACATAAACCCTAATCTTAAAATTTCATTATTATTATATATCACTAAGTATAAAATAAAAAATTTATGTACATATATTTGCTACTATATCACACCAATTGAAAATCTTTTACATATTGACTAGTGTAACATCAAGTGAAAGTTGTTGGAATTTTCATAAGTGACATTAGCCACTAAAACGTATAAAAGAAAATGATTATGTATATGAAAAAGTGTTGTATAGAATTTCTAGGAATATCCATGTGATATATGTTGATTCCCAATAACAACAACATGATTTTGAAGCATATGAACATAATGATAAAATAAAACATATTTTCCACATTGTTTTTCTTATGTTCCTTCACCAAATTGAGGTCCTCCTCACATCCATACTCATTTTTTCCATAAGCGTCGTCATTTATATTTCACACCTAATGTGGAAGTTTTGTCATGTTAAATTGCATCGAGTTTTTATTTGGTCAGGTACCCTTGATTAAAGTTTCTTGATTCTCCCTATATGTATCACCATTCCATTATTTCTATGTCATTGAGTCCATTGAAAATTTCTTGTTATAGCATATTCTGTTTCATCAAAATTGTTACAGTTTGACGCCCCACGTTAGTCTTGCAAAGTTTCGTGATGTCAAAGTCTTATATGTCTTATCAATCGAATTTATCCAATGTTATTTAACAGGTGTTCATTAATAAATTTACCGACTCCGCACTTTAACGTTCTCATTACACCTATGTCCAAAAGCTTAAAAATGCCCGCCCCCTAAAGGTTCACACGCTAAATTTTCTCCAAAAGGATGGAATTTTATCTATGGCCCTAAATAAATTTTCAAAGAGAAATCATTCTCTGAAGCTCCATATTTCCATACTGTTCTTCAATACCATTCTCAAACTAAAATAAGAGAGGATCCTGCTTCATTTCCTCGTTATTACAAAGAGAAATCCCATGTCATTCCCCATAATAAAATAAAAATTTATCCCTAGTAAGACCTCGCTTTTCTTCCTAAAAACAAGTAGGTTCTTCTTCCCCTTTCTCCTTTTCTCTTCTAACCTCATCTTGGATATTTTATGTGATAACAAAGAAAAATAAATACCTTCTCCCTTCAGACTTAAAAGGTCTCCCAAGTATTATGTCCCAAATTTCCCTTCTGACACATGGAGTTTATGTAAATGTCTATGTGCATGAATTAACTCGGCATGGTTTAGGTCTATTCATGGTAGGAATAATTTCATAAAATGGAAGGGGTATTTTGGATAATTTACGACTATATATGTATACTTCCATTGTTAAAATTAATGGATTGTCAAATCCATGGAAATAAAAATTGGAATTGGGATCGACATAATTTATATGTGAATTTAGGTACCCTGTGGTATCCATAGAGGAATGAAGTTACCAAGTACGTGACACAGTCAGGCCATAATCTAAAGCCTTGACATACCAAATGATGAAAGGTATAATTTAGCCATTTCCTTGGGTGAATTTGTGTGGTTGAAAAAATGCATTCACTCATGTCAATATTTTGGTACTAAGAGGGAACACCCTTGTATGCGTGATAATAGAAACTATTTACCATGTGGATTTTTGTAAACAATAATGGTCATGAATCATTGAACATTCACCACATAACTGAACATGATTTTCAAACTCATGAGACTACTCCATAACCTAATTCTCAAGATACTTCGGTTGAATTTGAAACCTAAGAACCCTCTCAAATTGGATTTCAATCTAAATTTGAAACTCAAACTGAACCAAGAATTGAAGACCAAAAATATATCCCAGCTTTGATATACTAGGATTTCATCATCTTATCAAATATTATGTTTTTCAAAACTATTTGTTTCCAGTTGTACACATGATATTACATAGGTATAATAGATATTGTAGGAACATGGTTTTGACTGAAGAAGAAGCCTATGTGGTAAGCCTAGCTAATTTGGTTGCACATAATCTTAATGAAATTCTTGAACCCCTAATCCAAATTTCCATTACCCCTAATCCCATTTTCTCTACAATTATTAGATTTTGATTTTGACAACAAATAAGCTAGAGAACATACAACTAAATTTGTCCTTTAGGTTGGAAATCAAAACCAACCTACTTTTTTTTTATCTTGAGATTCCTTGGCTTTACCCAACC
This sequence comes from Pseudotsuga menziesii, assembly GCA_001517045.1. Lineage (NCBI taxonomy): Eukaryota > Viridiplantae > Streptophyta > Pinopsida > Pinales > Pinaceae > Pseudotsuga > Pseudotsuga menziesii. The sequence continues at coordinate 221,052 of LPNX010789474.1, read as the reverse complement.
AGCTTAATAGCTTGATTAAACATATGTATACCACTTACTTCCTGAATTCAATCAAGACAAATTAAGTCCACCTGAAAACACTTTAAGAAACACATGCTTGTAATTAGATTAATGATTATACAACATGAATATGTGATATGTCGCCTTGAAATTTAAAAATGTTTAACATATGTAGTAATGTGCATTTCTATAATTTAATATAAATCATGTTAAAGTGTTGTCGACATCCAAGCAGACAATATTTGAACTATTAAGAAACTTCACATCATCTCTCTCACAAAGTAATATTTCAAAAAAATCTTGGTAAATATGAAAGGGACATGAAAATGAAAATCACTAAGAACATATTTCATGCTTTATTTACTAAATTTATACTAATAAAGCTTAAAGTGAACATGATAATCATCACACAAACAATATTGTGTCCCCATAATGGTCTAACAAACCATGGATTACAAATATAAAAAATGTGTTAATGAGCATGATCTCTAAGATGTTTCTCATAATTTTTTTTAAATAACTCTGCATATATGTTCTTCTAATATTTTGTGAACACCGCTACAAACTTTATAAGATAAAGAATTCTTATCCCTAAGCGGTATATAATATTATGCAACCTAAGAGTCTTGTATTATAAATGTAATAGATGCATATTTGCATCTAGAACTCTAGATCTAGGTGCCATATTGATAATTATCCAATATGAAATATATTAATTATGATCTATATATTCTCTCATTACCCCTAATAAGAAAAATATCTATAATATATAACAAGTTTAGGAGTAGTTGTTACTAGTATTTTTAAAAACTTATTTAGTTCCATTAATGAAGTGGATACGACACACCTAACATACAAATAATATCTATGATTCTCACCCTCCATTGTGTACTAGATGGATCTTGCATTTGATTCGCATCATACACCCAACCCTTGAATACTAGCATAGTGGGTGATATTTCTAAGGAATTTCCATAAAGGATTACTAGGTAAAAAGTAATCTTTGTGTTTGTTATCTATGTCATTGCACTTGATACATGGGTAGTTTTATAGATCCAAGAATGTATCATAATTGTAGGAATAACTCTTAGAAAAATAACTCACTTTTTTCTAAAAATATGTGACTCATTTGTGCAACTAGTGTTTCACCAACCAAACTTGTGAATCAATACCCATGAATGGAAGAATTTTCCAAATGGTTAGTTGATCATTTTATTGACACCTATGTGTCATTTATTTTTCAATTTACCCATAAACCTAAAACCCCTATAAGCCCACTAACCCACGACAGATTCAGTTGTTGACCAATATGATAGCATGTGAGTTCATATTGCGGGTTTTAAAATTGTAAAAAAATAGCTCAATATATTGTAGGTATTAGGGGGCATAATAGGTTTAGGGTAGAGGGGTTTATAAGGATTGGAGTATAAAAGGGGGTCTGTGGAGGCTTTAGGTATTTGGAGGGGATTTCAACAAAAGGAATTGGGGTCAATATATACAGAAAGTAAGGGTATTTTTTAACATCCCATGATCACACATGCTACGTGAGAGGTTCACAGAGTGAATCTCCTGTGCACTAAACTTAATATGAAATTAACTCAAAACCATTATAACCCCACTTTTCCACAGCTGACCTTAATTCCTGTTAGAATAATCAACCCATAGTTACCTACATTAGACACTAATTTAATTATTTTTGTCTTATTAGTTTCCTAGATTCCATTCTATGCTAGTTTCCTTGTACATGTCCTACAAGTAAACACATGCTAAAGCTGAGTCATGGAGCACTTGGGAAACATCCTAGAAACCCAATTTAGCATGTCTGCTTTATTCCAGATTCTCTAAAGTGAATATCTACTTTTTCTAAAAAGCTGCCTTGTTTTTTTTTCTGATTTAAGGAAAAAGGAAAAGCTAGACTAGGTGTAGTTGCCTTGTTTTTTTCCCACATCATCCTCCCTCCTTTTCTCCAAATACAATAATGTATGAGTTATCTTTCCATCCCTCTTTAGCTTTCCCACTGGACTTAGCCAATTCGTGAGCATCTACCTAGATTGGAAACTGCTTTATGCACCTATGGGGGATTTGACTAGTTTTGGTAAGCATGCTTGTTATCTCCCAAAATAAATTTAGTTTTCAATAAGTTCACTCAAAAAAATTATTTTTGATAGGATGAAGAATTCAATTCATGTTATGAAATATTTTAAGGTGACTAACAAATTGTGGATCTCTGGTATTTCGATATTTCATAAAATTGAAAGTTTTAGCTTTTGGTGGCTTAGGCGGGTTTTCCAACAGCTCATTAGCCACCGAAAAGCATTGGTTTCAGTAGTTAACAATTTAAAGTAGGATCATAGCTATCCACCGAAAGCTAGCTCCTTCATTTATTCATTAAAAGGGACTTTCGGTGGCTTAGGCGATACTTTCAAACAACTCATTAGCCACCAAAAGGTGTTGGTTTCGAAAGCTTAGCGAGCGACCGAAGGAGGGCATTAACCAATATAAACCACCGAAAGGACGGGGAAACTGTATCAAGGCGTGATTAAATGATTGAGGAGTTTGTTATTTATCTAATGAGAACTGATGTGATTCAAAACCCTAGTCTTCCCTCCATCTGTCCAACAAACTACAAAAAATCTCCACTGAATATCCAGTTTGAATTAAAAGTGATTGTTGGGTAAGTGGTCTCGAAAATATCACCAAAGGCCATCATCCTCTTACCCAAGCACTTCTCAAGTAGTTAAAACCCTCATAATCAGTGCCCTATCCTCCAGTACACTCCACCTTGGATTACATGAATCCTCACCACTCAAAACCACCTCTGAAAGCCAACCTGCTAAAAATATTCCACAAAACTTGAATTGAATTTTTCGTAGGCACTCAGGAGCACATTCAGCAAATGAAGAAGGGAGGGTCTGCTCTTAGGCAATCATTAGGAGACATCAGCTACGTGGAAGCACATCCGGAAGTCTTCATTAGAGGAAATTTGGAATTCAAGAGCCAATAGAATTTCAATAAATTGAGTCAACCATAATGGTTGAATTGATATATTTGTCAAAAAACAAAACTACTTTTTTTGTTCGTTTTTTTGACATATCTCCCTGTTTTTTTACTCAAATTTTAAGTGGGAGAGCTTGTTGGATGTGGAATTTAATTTCGAATCCAACGAGTACCCACACTGCATACTTTTGATGGACCCCGCTACCCCAAAAACAAGAAATACCTGAAAAAACATGATGATGATGTCATCATCACATTTTTTCAGATATTTCTTGTTTTTGGGGTAGCGGGGTCCATCAAAAGTATGCAGTGTGGGTACTCGTTGGATGTGAAATTAAATTTCACATCCAATGAGCTCTTCTACTCGAAATGTGAGTAAACAAACAATGAGATATGTCAAAAATACAAACAAAAAAGTAGTTTTTTTCATTCTTCCTCCAAAATTTATAAATATTATTTTATTATTTTAACTATTGTTTTATTATTTTAACTATTATTTTATTATTTTCCTTAGGAGGCCCATTTTAGACCTCAAATTTCCTCTAATTCCAGTTCTTCAAAGATGCTGGCTACTACAAAGTTTGTGAGAAAGTTCAAGGTTCACACCAGTAGGTGGCCGAGGCATTCGCTCTCTCTTTTGATGGCTCCAAGGAACTCATAGGTAAGGAGGAATTCATGGTGGATGAAACCCTAATTACAAAGGTGACTGAACTCCCTAGAGCTGGCGAAAAGTGGTTTAAAACCACCATTACAAAAAATGTGGATTTCAGATCTTATTTGAAGCCTGAACACAGAGGGGTGGTGTGGAAGAAAAGTGTCCCATCCACCTGGCTAGAAGAGAGGTGGCAGAAATTAATGAAGGCCATTGTGGTATATAGAACTTGTGAAGGAAGATACAACAGGGAAATGATTTACCATTTCAAACTAATGAACCACTTCACTGGAAAGATCCAACTGAATTTACCTTTCTACTTACACAGGAGCCTGGAAAAAATGGCACACTAGTTGAAGGCTCAGCCAACTAAGATTGCTAGAAGATTGTCTCATCATGGCCTTATACAACTCCTTATCCAAGAATTATGAAGAGGAGAAATATGGCATGGATACATTTCTTGTTTTGGAATGGTTTTGAAACATGCCTGCAACTAGAAGAGAAGAGAAAGTCTCCTTCGAAAAAGTCTAGCACCCTAAGGAGTGGAAATAGGAAAAGAAGGGATATCTCCCCAACAACAACATAACAACCTCCCTCTTCTAAAACCAAGTAGGTTAAAAGAAACCTAGATTTCAGTGAAAAGGGCCAGGAAATCATAGCACATAGTGGAAACACTTTGAACCTGCCCTACTCATATTCAGAAGAAGAAAGAGAGGAAGGTGTTGACCTAGTAGTGTAGGTTGTAGCAAGAAATGAAGAACTCCCATCATCTACACAAAAAGAGCAAGATGAACCAATAGAAAAGGCTTCCTCTAGCAAGCCTAGGACACACAAGATAAATCAGTTGCTGAGACAAGTGTATGAGATGGAAATTTTAGAAAGAGAGATAAAGAAAACAATGCTATATTGACAAAGAGGAATAAGTAGTTGCACAATTCTTTCCTAGATATGAGAGGAAGGTATATCTTCCTAAAAAGACTAAACCTAAGATACATGAAGGACAACACTAGGTTGTACAGAATGATTAGGATTTTGGGGCTATAGGTGAAGAATGCCAAACCAAACCCCAGCACACTCATCTTACATTGGAAACCCTAGCTAAAGCAGTAGTAAGCCTTCAACATCCAGAATCAAGCCAGGCTGCTACTAACCTTCCAAACATCGAGCAGGTTGAATAAAAGACAAAAGATAAGCAACAGAACTTAAAAGCATAATTTTGGAGGCTGCTTAAAACTTTTTTTTTGGAAAATAGGGCTTTCAGTGGCTTAGGAGGACGCTGAAGCGGTTCATTAGCCACCAAAAGCAGTACTTTCAGAAAGAAGAAAGAGGCACAGGATCAAATTTTTGCACAAAGGACCGGTTTTGGGTGAACATAACTAGCTTAGAGATGTAGTATACAGATGTAATGCGCTGAAGAACAACATCAGGGAAGGTATGCTCTAGTTTTGTAGTTACATAAAAGAAGAAAGGGTCACAAACATTAACTGTCTAGCAAACAGTGACTTATCTGTCAGAGGACCAGTTGCAGTTTATTCCCAGTACTCAATTTAGTCATCAAAGAGAGAAAACAGTGAACGAGTTTTATAGTTAGACAGACTAGTAGTTAAAATTAGGGTTTTTAACCTAATTTTGTAAAAAACAATTATTATGTCTATTTTTAGTAAATTGGATCCAACTTTTCAGGATCTGACTATTTTGTAAAGGCTATAAATCCTAAGACTTATGTTATTGAAAGGGTTAAAATTCGGGGAATTGTAGAACATTACTATTGTCAAGCTTCTCATATTGCTCATGACCTAATATAAGCTCTTTTTCTATCATATGTTCAGCTTCCATTTCTTGTCTATTTTGTGCTTATGCTTGAATGTGTTATTCGGGATTATTCATGTTATATGATGTCTGATAGTTGTCATCCTATTGGCATATTGATGATTTGAATTATAAGTACTTTCCTTGTTATGATTAGCCATTTATATATATCTATTTTATGTATGAATCTGCTAGCATGATAAGTTCTCCATCTCTGCACCATATTATCAAACCTCTGAACAATGGTAGTTACAAGCCTTATCCCTAATTGAGTTTCATGCATGTATTGAGAGTGTGAAGTCCTGTAGGCCACCTAACTTGATTCACTTAGAAAACCATAAAAACATTTAAGTTACCAGGCATCCTCGAGCTGCAACCTAGAGGAGTTTCCTAGAGTGATAACAAATTGGCACCATTTCCAGGGAGAGGAGACTGAAGCTCAGCTTCCCTAGGAGGCGACATAGATCTTGCTTTGATGATAGACAAAGTTTGGACACTATTTTGGTTCTAATCATCTATCTGGTAACTCCATTGAAATAAGGTGGCTTCAAGAAGGCCAAGTACCAGAGAAAACCCTCAAGGGCCACCAACAACACCTGTTTCAGATCTAGAAGAGATTCTGAGAAGAGCTAGGGCTTCACTAAGGTAGACCAGCAGTGCTGCAAAGGAAGCTACATCAAGTATTTCAAGAAATATTCCGGCTATTATTTCTTCTACTGAAACATTCAATTCTCAAGAATTTATAAATACATTAGAAAATTTTAGGGTTTGGGTATCTTCAAGCACTACTGCTTATGAAGATCCAATCCCTAGTGACTCCACTGGGATAAGTTTACCACCAACACTCTTTTAGCTACCATCTACATCAGTAGTACCTTCTTCCACCCTTTCCACACCCATTTCCAAAATGGATGCCCCTCTGACCAAAATGGAAAGGATCCTGGTAGCTAGGTATGCTCCTCTGAATTTACCTAACCCCCTCTATGCCATGCCCACTGGAGACTATCTCAAATACATGCCTAAATTTACAGGAGAGGGAGATTTCATAGCTGAAGAACATCTAGAGGCATTCTACAGTTATGCTGAGAACATAAATATAGAACAAGAAGATGTGTGGACTAGGGTTTTTGTGCAAAGCGTAGATGGTTAGGCTAGGAAATGGTTCAAAGAACTGCCTGCTAGATCAGTAGCAGGAATTGAAGCCCTAGATGACATCTTTCTAAATCATTGAGGAGAGAGGAGAGACCACCTCTATTACATCACCGAGTTTAGCAACTTGAAAAGAGAGAATGGGGAGTATGTCTCCAACTTCACCAAGAGGTTTAATGATATGTTTAGCAAGATCCCCACTGAGATCAAGCCCACTGATACCTCAGCCAAAATCACTTATGAAAATTCCATTGACTCTGATTTTTGCCTGCTTCTTAGAAAGAGGAGATCTTCCTCCCTATCACTCATGCAGGATGCTACCCTAGAGGTAGAATCTAACATTGTAGCATCTCGAAAGGTAAAAGGAAAGATAGATAGGAAGAAACAACCCACAAACCCTCTTAGGGCTTCTTCATCAGAGAACAAAATTGACAAAATGGCCAAGCTGTTAGATAATTTGATTGCTGAAATGTCTAAGCTAAAAGATCGAGGGAAGATTCCTGTGAGGGGTAAAGGGCCAAGTGATTTTGTTCTCAGAAACCCTAATTTTGTCCCTTATAGAAGAGGAAACCCCCCAGTCCATATCCTTCGAAGGGAAAGGAATCAGGTTGAAGATCAAAGAATCAGAGCTCCCTTTCAGAATGTTGTACTAGAAGAAGAATGAGAGTTCATTCAGGAAGAAGGAGAGGCTGAAGACAACATCAACTGCATGGAGGATGAAGTTGACTATTCTTTTTTGACACAAGCTGAATATGAGGAAGCCCTAATGGATGAGCAGATCAATGAAGAAGAAGTATATTAGGAAGATGATCAAGGAGGTTATAGTCTGAGGTCCAGGATGATTGCTCCCCCTAAGAAGAATGTTGTTCCTACAAAGCAGCCTACTGCACTAGCTAAAAAAGTTACTGTTCCACCAAAAAAGATGGTTTTCATTCCCAAACAACTGCAAAATCTAGTGCATTCATCAACCTCTGATCCTATCCAACTCAAAGCTCTATTACAAGAGGTAAGGTTTCCTGAAAAATTGCATTATTCTTTCAATCTTGAGTCAGATATTCAGAAATTGAAGATCCATTTCCCATTAATAGAGCTAATGAAAAATGATGCATTCAAATATTCAATACTGAAGTCCCTTCAACTGAAGATACATATAGATATTGACTTTTTTAAATCTGTAAGATGATAAATCTATTGTAACCCTAGGCCCTATGATTGAAGAGCTAAATGATTCTTTCCCACCTTTCTACATATTTTTGAATATCCATGATAAAGTCCTTCATAACTATTTGTTGTACTTAGGAACTTCCCATAAACTAATGCCAAAAGCTATGATGGATGAGCTTGGCCTCAGCATTACAAAACCCTGCCATGATTTGTTCTCCTTTGACTCCAAAAAGGTCAAGTGCTTGGGCCTCATCAAAGACCTTGTTGTAAACCTATCTATCTACCCTCAAAAAGCATAGTGATGGACATTGTAGTGGCTAATATCCCTCCTAAATTTGGTCTCTTAGTGTCTCAATCATGGAGTAAAAGGCTAGGTAGCACCCTTCAGAATGACCTTACATATGCTACAATACCAATGTTTGGAGGGGAGACCAAGAATATTTATAGAGAGAATCAACTTGCATACATCATAAGCAATGAAAAGAATTCAGTGAACCACCCCATCTATGCAGTAGACATAGATTTTGAGTCATGCATTCTACAAATAGATGATTCTCACCAAATACCAGTCCAGCTTACTAAGCCCACCTATCAGCAGTCCAAGGAAGTGACCACATCAGTCTGAAACATGTATTTTGATGGGGCTAGCACTCAAAACTCAGCAGGTGCAGGTGTAGTATTGATCTGTCGATCCAAAGAGACTATTCATTTGTCTTATAAGCTCGATTTTAAAACCACTAACAATATAGCAGAATATGAAGCCTTTCTATTAGGAATGAAAGCTGCCACTGAAATGGGGATCATGTGCATGAAAATATTTGGAGATGCAGACCTTATTATACAGTATGTCAAGAACACCTTTTAAGAAAAAAATGTCATACTAAAGGCTTATGGGGACGAGGTATGGAAACTTAGAGACTCCTTTATGTTTTTTGAACTGTCATATATACCTAGGGATATGAATCACCTAGATGATTCCATTGCTATCTCTACAAGTCTATTAGTTTTCCCTTTACCTCCTAGGCTCAGCTATGATATTCAAGTCAAGTACAGACCTTCCCTACTAGATAATGTGAAATTTTGGAAGGTGTTTTAGAATGATGATGAGCTTAGTAAATTCCTCCGGGTAGTAGATGGATTCTCTGATATGCATATAGATCAAGAAAACCTAAACATGGAAGAATCCAAACATCTCAAGTTGAAAGATAAAGTAGCTGATCAGAATATTGTTCAATTACCCAGTAATTATATACCTCGGGGTCTTGTACCCTTGGAAGAGATTTTTGATCATAATGATATACCTCTCAAGCCTGCCAAAAAATGAGCAAGACCCTGCTGTCCAAGAGCAAAACATAGGTAGCCAAAGCCATCCAAAACTTATAAATCTGTCCACTGAGTTGATTGTTGATCAGAGGTCCAATTTTTTTGGCCTAATAAAAGAATTTGCTGATATCTTTGTCTGGGAGTACAGTGACTTGAAAACCTATGACACCAATATCATCCAACACAGGATTCCCTTTGATAAGGACACCATCCCTTTCAAACAGAAGTTGAGATCCATCAGTCCTCTCCTACTACCTGTAATTGAAAAAGAAATCCATAAGCTGCTCAAACCCAAAATCATAATTCACCTCATGTATTCCAAATGGATTGCAAACTTAGTGGTGGTAAGGAAGAAGAACGGGGAGATTAGGTTATGTGTGGATTTCATAAATCTGAACAAGTGCTCCAAAAAAGACAAGTATCCACTACCCAAGATGGAACACCTGTTGAAAAGAGTCTCAGGGGCTAGTGTCATGTCATTTTTGGATGGTTTCTTTGGATACAGCCAAGTTGCTGTGCACCTTGATGACCAAGAGAAGACTGCTTTTACCACTCCCTGGGGCACTTTCATGTATGCCAAAATGCCATTTGGACTGATGAATGTTGGAGAAACTTTTCAGAGAGCCACAGACCTAGCTTTTGTAGGATTGAAAGACAAATTTGTGTTTATATACCTGGTTGACCTCACTGTTTACTCTCACAACCATCATGAACATCTGCAGCACTTGAGGAGGGTATTTATGAAATGTAGGAGGTTTGGGATATCACTCAACCCTAAGAAGTCCCATTTTGCACTTAGTGAAGGGAAAATCCTAGGTCACATAGTCTCAGCTGAAGGTGTGAAGAATGATTCGATTAGGGTTGAAGAAATCCATAAGTTGTCCATACCTAGGTAAAAAAGGGATATTCAGTCCTTTCTGGGTAAGATAATTTTTATCAAGAGGTTCATCCCTAACTTTTCTGAGTTGGTAAATCACATAACATCTATGTTGAAAAAGGATGCAGAAATCAAATGGACTGACCAGGAAAGAATCTCTTTTGAAGACATCAAGAAGGCTATCATGGAAGACCCCACTCTGATTAGTCTGGACTATACCAAGAGTTTTTACCTCTTCTCCTTTGTATCCTATGACACAATGGCAGCTGTGCTATTACAAAAAGATGATGAAGGTCTCGATCATCCAATTTTATTTTTTCAGCAAGACATTGAGGGATGCTAAACTGAAGTATGATCCCAGTGAGAAGTAGGCTTATGATCTCATCAAGTCATTGAAAACTTTTAGGATTTACATTCTACATGCAAAATTCCTTGCATATGTCCCTTCAGCTGCTGTAAAGGATGTTTTGACTCATCGTGACATTGATGGAAAGATAACTAAATGGATTGCCAAGATTATTGAGTTTCACATAGAGGTAAATCCCACCAAACTAGTAAGAGGCCAAGGTCTGGCCAAAATCATGGCTAAAGAAAACTGTGAACTAATGGGGATAAAATTCACTTGTGTAAATTCAACAAATTTGCAAACTGAAGTAGTAACAGAAGTAGTTCAGGATCAGAATGGAATTCAACAAGTGGCTAACAACTTGTCCTCATGTGAGTGGTACTCAACTATTATTCATTTCCTGCAAAAAATAGAAGTTCCTCTTGGTCTCACTCCAAATCAAGCATGATATCTTAAACTAAAGTCTATTAAATTTTATGTAATTGATAAAGTGTTGTATTGGAAATATCTGTCTGGTGTTTTGTTGAGGTGTCTAGATAAAGAAGAATCAGTTCATGTCATTCATCACTTTCATTCAAGCACATGTGGAGGCCATCATTACTGGAAGACCACATCCCACAAGATTCTGAGGGATAGGTCCTATTGGCCTGTCCTTTTTTCTGATGTGTGTACCTTTGTGAGAGCCTCTAACCAGTTAAAAGGATTTATAGGGAAGCAATAGCTCAGATCCTTGCCCCTTAGGTCTATTGTAGTGAATGGGCCTTTCCAGCAATGGGGTCTGGATTTCATAAGTGAAATAAATCCCTCATTTAATGGTCAGCATAAATGGATCCTAGTAACCATAGACTACTTTACCAAGTGGATAGAGGAATTACCCACCAGGAATGCAACTCATCAGGTCATCATGAAGTTTTTATATGAGAATATCTTTATCAAGTTTGGTTTCCCAGTAAGGTTATTGATTGATAATGTACCATCTTTCAAAGCCGGGCCATTGGTTAACATGTGTGAGTCAATGGGCATTCAGCTGGTGCATTCCACATCTTATTAACCTCAAGGAAATGGCCTGGCTGAGTCATCCAACAAAATTTTATTGAGGATCATCAGAAAGCTATTGGAGAAAAATTAGGAAAGCTGGGATTCTAAGATAAAGTTTGCTTTATGGGATGATAGGGTAACAGATAAGAGATCTATAGGGGCTTCTCCCTTCAAATTAGTTTATGGTACTGAGGCCATTTTTCCCATTCAGCTAATTCTGCCATTAGCAAAATTCTTTCAGGAGGAGGAATATGAACCAAATTATATGGTGAGGAGGATGATGGATTTGGTGGAGTTGCAGAAATTCAAGGAAAAAGTGATAGGAAAGTTAGAAGCTCATCAACAGAAGATCAAGGTCATGTTTGACAAAAGGGAAAAAATGGACAACTTTTAGGTTGGATATTAGGTCCTCAAGTGGGATACTGTCAGGAAGGAAAAGGGAAAACATGGAGAGTTTGACTCTCTGTGGATTGTCCCTTTTGTGATAGCTCAGATACAGAAGAACAATGCCTTCAAATTACAAAATATGGAAGGGGAGGAGGTGTTTGACGGCCCAGTGAATGGGCGATTTCTGAAACTCTATTTTATCTGAGGCTCTGAGGCCTTGTTATTGTAAAATATTAGTTAGTAGGTTTTTTTTGCTTACAAAATAAACTCCATGCCCAATGGAATAGTAGATGATAGTTTGAAATTCTTTAGTTGTTTTCCAAAAAAGGAATTTTGTTCTAGGGTTCTTGGGACCTCACAGGAAGGTTCCCATCCCCAAGTAGGAGCCAGATGTTATCTCCCAAAATAAATTTAGTTTTCAATAAGTTCACTCAAAAAATTTATTTTTGATAGGATGAAGAATTCAAGTCATGTTATGAAATATTTTAAGGGGACTAACAAATTGTGGATCTCTGGCATTTTGATATTTGATAAAATTGAAAGTTTTAGCTTTCGGTGGCTTAGGAAGGTTTTCCAACAGCCCATTAGCCACCAAAAAGATTTGGTTTCGGTAGCTAACAGTTTCATGCAGGATCATAGTTATCCACTGAAAGATATCTCATTCAGTTTTTCGTTAAAAGGGACTTTCGATGGCTTAGGTGATACTTTCAAACAGCTCATTAGCCACCGAAAGGTGTTGGTTTCATAAACTTAGCAAGCAGCCGAAGGAGGGCATTAACCACTGAAAGAAAATGAAATGCGTTGGGGAAAAGTCAGTTTCGGTGGCTTAGGTGAGAGTGTTGATGGTTCATTAGCCACTGAAAGGCCTGTCTTTCAGTGGTTAAACAAGGAGATGCAGAGAGACTATAATCTGCCAAAAGCAAGTTTTGCAAGACACCTAATGAAGGGAAAAGACCACATGGGTAGAATCTATAGTGTATGAAGGTCATATGGACATAAGACAACGATGCAATTTGAAGGTATAACTATTGAGAGAGAAAAATCACAATGGGGAATAACAGATTGGACACAAGCATAGTGAGCCAACAAGTAGAGCCATGCTAGGAAGAAAAAAAACATAGCATGAAGAACTGGGTCACAATGAAACATATTTAAGAAAATGTAGGCAACGCGCAACAAGGAACTGCATTGTTAGAAATATATAATTATATTTACCCATTATAGTGTTTGATATCATGCTGTAATCATTCTCTCAGTGTTACCCTATTGTGATATTTTTATTTTTACCCTATTGTGACATTTTTGTTTTTAAATCCTTCATCATTGTTAATCTCTTACAAATGTGAACAAATGAAATTGAAGAATTTGTTGCCAGTTCATCGACTAAATCCATCTACAATATTGATGATGTGTAGGAGTTGGCAAGATATCACCCTTAAGTTGTTCCTGAGAGATATATTAGACTGGAAGAAGAGATCATGGGATATGCAGCACTACCAGTGGTTTCCACTAACCTGCTTATACCCGTCATTGACATGGCCAAACTCCTCTTCTGTGTAGGCCACTCTAGGGAAGATGAGATGACCAGAATCTCCAATGCCTGTAAAGACTAGGTATTCTTTTGGGTTAGTGACTTATTAAATATTTTGAAATGTTAGTTTAATCAGTTATCAACGTTTTGATTCCTACTTTATTTGTTGCTCCGATTAACATAAATTGTAGGTTTTGAATCATGGGATTGAGGAAGGACCACTTATGATCATAAATAAAGTGGTCTTGGAGTTTTTCAATCTCCCATTAGAAGAGAAAGATAACTACCCAATGAGGCCTGAGACTATCCAAGGATGCAACCACAATTTTATGTTCTCCAAGGACAAGAAGCTCTACTAGTGTGATATATTGTTTGTTG
>LPNX010789474.1:194668-206367 GCA_001517045.1 Pseudotsuga menziesii | reverse complement strand
ATTTGTGTGGGATAGTGTGAAATTTATTACAACTTAACTGTAAATGGAAGAAACTTACATATTCTTTGGAAACTTTAAAGAACTGCATAAAGCTAATTCAGGCCAAATAATATATGATTTTTCTTGACATAACAAAGATTTATGAAACTTACCTTGTGGATTGTGTAATATGGCACCCAAACACGTTTGATGGATTCAAAACGTTTAAAGAAATCAGAAAGAAAGGCTGAAAAATAACATGCTCACATTACTTTTTGGCACTCATCAAGAGCAGTAACCACAACTCAGTCATATTTTGATGCACCATGTCATTATGGGTACTTTCCCACATCATTTTTGTCCAACTCCAGTGAACCTAAATCATAACTAATACCATATTCAAATTTTTTAATAGAAACAATGAAATACATTGCGATGACATATATTATTAATTCTACCAGAGTTATTATATATAGGAGAGAGAAAAAATTTGGTTCATGTTCTGATAATCCAATTTCATAAAAAAAAGATGATCAAGGTTACTATAGTTACCTCCAAATTCACACTTGTCCTACACAATGGACAGAGAGACTATAATCTGGCTTAGGCGAACAGGTCAGTCGTTCATTAGCCACCAAAAGCTTTGGTTTTGGCAGCTAGCAGACAAAATCCTAGGTGCCCTTAACTGCCGAAAAGGTCAAAAGAGGAAACGGTTAACTGCCTATCAAATCAAAGCTTGTCAGCACAGTAAAGATCATGATAGGGCACGATAAACCACCAAAAGGATAGGGAAACTGCATCAAGGCGTAAGTAAATGATTGAGGAGGTCATTATTTATGTGATGAGGACCGATGTGATTCAAAACCCTAGTATTCCTTCTATTTGTCCAACGAACTACATAAAATATCCACTGAATATCCAGTTTGAATTAAAAATGATTGTTGGGAAAGTGGTCTCGAAAATATCACCAAAGGCCATCGTCCTCTTACCCAAGCACTTCTCAAGCACTTAAAACCCTCATAATCAATTCCCTATCCTCTAGTACACTCCACCTTCGATTGAATGAATCCTCACCACTCAAAACCACCTCTAAAAGTCAGCTTGCTAAAACTCTTCCACATAACTTGAATTCAATTTTTTGTGGGCACTTAGGAGCACATTCAGTAAATGAATAAGGGAGGGCATACCCTTAGGAAAGAATTAGGAGACATCAGCTACCTGGAAGCACATCCAAAAGTTTTCCAGTTCTTAAAAGATGCTGGCTGCTACAATTTTTGTGAGAAAGTTCAAGGTTCACACCAACAGGTGGCTGAGGCATTCGCTCTCTCTTTAGATGGATCCAAGGAACTCATAGGTAAGGAGGAATTCATTGTGGATGAAACCCTAATTGAAGAAGTGATTGAACTCTCTAGAACTAGGGAAACGTGGTTTAAAACCACCATTACAAAAAATGTGGACTTCAGATATTATTTGAAGCCTGAACACAGAGGGGTGGTGTGGAAGAAAAGTGTCCCATCCACCTAGTTAGAAGAGAGGTGGCAGCAATTACTGAATGCCATTATGGTATATATAACTTGTGAAGGAAGATACAACAGGGCCATGATTTACCATTTCAAACTAATGAACCACTTCACAGGAAAGAGCCTATTGAATTTACCTTTCTACTTACACAGGAGCCTGGAAACAATGGCACACCACACGAAGGCTCAAACAACTAAGATTGTTGGAATATTGTCTCATCATGGCCTTATACAACTCCTTATCCAAGAATTACTAAAGAGGAGAAATATGGCATGGACACATTTCTTGTTTTGGAATGGTTTTGAAACAGGCCTGTAGCCAGAAGAGAAGGGAAATTCTCCTTTGAATAAGTATAGCACCCCAAGGAGTGGAAAGAGGAAAATAAGGGATATCTCCCCAACAACAACAGAACAGCCTCCTTCCTCTTCTAAAAATAGGTAGGTTAAAAGAAACCTAGATTTCAATGAAAAGGGCCAGGAAATCACAGCACATAGTGGAAACATTTTGAACCTCTCCTACTCAGATTCAGAAGAAGAAAGAGAGGAAGGTGCTGACCTAGCAGTGCAAGTTGTAGCAGGAAATGAAGAACTCCCATCACCTACACCAAAAGAGCAAAATGAACCAGTAGAAAAGGCTTCCTCTAGCAAGCCTAGTACACAGAGGATAAATCAATTGTTGAGACAAGTGTATGAGATGGAAATTTTAGAAAGAGAGATAAAGAAAAACAATGCTATATTGACCAAGAGGAATAAACAGTTGCATAATTCTTTCCTAGAGATGAAATGAGGTATATCTTCTTAAAAATAATAAAACTAAGATACATGAAGGCCAACACTGGGATGTACAGAATGATTAGGCTTCTGAGGCTATAGGTGAAGAATGCCAAACCAAACCCCAGCACTCATCTTACACTGGAAACCCTAGCTAAAGCAGCAGTAAGCCTTTAGCATCCAGAATCAAGCTAGGATACTGCTAACCTTCCAAACATTTAGTAGGCTAAATAAAAGTCAGAAGATAAGCAACAGAACTTAAAAAGCATAATTTTGGAGGCTGCTTAAATTTTTTTTTTTTGCAAAATAGGGCTCTTGGTGTCTTAGGTAGACAGTGAAGCGGTTCATTAGCCACTGAAAGCAGCGCTTTCAGCAGCTAATAAGCCCAACATTTTGATCCCTTAACCACCGAAATTAGAAATAGGCACATGATCAAATTTTGGCACAAAGAACCGGTTTTGGGTGAACATAACTAGCTCAAGGATGAAGTATAAATATGTAATGCGCTGAAGAACAACATCAGGGAAGGTATGCTCTAGTTTTACAGTTACATAAAAGAAGAAAGGGGCACAAACACTAACTGTTTAGCAAATAGTGACTTATCTGGTAGAGGACCAATTGTAGTTTATTCCCAGTACTCAATTCAGTCATCAAAGAGAGAAAAAAATGAATGAGTTTTACAATTAGACAGACTAGTAGTTAAAATTAGGGTTTTTAACCTAATTATGCAAAAAACAATTATTATGTCTATTTTTAGTAAATCAAATCCTTTTTTTAGGATCTGACTATTTTGTAAAGGCTATAAAGCCTAATACTTATGTTATTTAAAGGTTTCGACTTCAAGGACTTGTAAACCATTACTATTGTCAAGCTTCTCATATTGCTCATGACCTAATATAAGCTCTTTTGCTATCATATGTTCAGCTTCCATTTCTTGTCTATTCTGTGCTTATGCTTGAATGTGTTATTCAGGTTTATTCAGGTTAATTGATGTTTGATAGCTGTCATCCTATTGGCATATTGATGATTTGAATTATAAATAATTTCCTTGTTATGATTAGCCATTTATATATATATCTATTTTATGTATGAATCTGCCCGCATGATAAGTTCTCCATCTCTGCACCATATTATCAAACCTTTGAATAGTGGTAGTTTGAAGCCTTATCCTTGATTTAGTTTCATGCATGTCTTTAGAGTGTGAGGTCCTATAGGTTACATGACTTGATCCACTTAGAAAACCATAAAGACATTTAAGTTACCAGGCTTCCTTGAGCTGCAACCTAGAGGAGTTTCCTAGAGTAATAACACTTCTTTTTTACTATTTCGAATGGCATATTTATGCATTCGATTCTCTCATGTAATTATATATTACAGTAGACTATTACTTCATAAGGTTGGATATTGTACACTTACTCAATACAAATTTAGTGTTATGCTCCAATTTTAGTCTCCTTTGGTGTGAATTTTGCATGTTTGATTAGCAATTTTGTGAGTGTAATTGTTCTATCTCTTGGGTTCAATCTCCACATGTTATTAGAGCCTTTGTAGATCAATTTATCTCCTTCCAAATTGTTATTGCAGGTTCGACATCTTGACTGGTAGTGCATTTTGCTAACTGGAGGGAACCGTTTCTGAGCTATGGACCAATCTCAGAAGATCATTTTGACTCCATTCAATTTATTTGAGTGGAAAGCTGAGATGGAGATATTGTTGAGAGAGAAAGGTCTCTATATGGTGACTATGGAAACTGAGGCAGAGCCCAATGCATTTCCATATAAAATTAAATGGCACAATAGGAGGGATGAGGCCTATGGTATTTTGTGTGTGAGCATTTAAAGAGACCTCCTCTTCCATCTTGATGGATTGACATCACCTAATGAAGTGTGGGAGAAGCTAAAAGAGATTTTTGGTAAGAAAGATGAGATGAGAGTAAATCAAATAGAGAATGAGATGATATCCTTTAGTCCCAGTAGCTTCGAATCATTTCAACTCTACTTTTCCAAGTTTAAGGCCCTTGTTTTGCAGTTGAAACAGTGTGGGATCGAAAAGAAGGAATATCAACTAGTTTTGGCCATACTCTCTAATATTGGTCTTGAATATTCAGTGTTTGTTTCTACCTTCCATGCCATCAGGTTGACAGCTCGAGCCTGGAAGATGCCTAAGCTTGCAGATTTCATGGAATCCCTCACACAAGAGCAAGATAAGTTGGTGATGATGGGCACCATCAAACCTTCCAAAGACCAAGCTTTGGTTGTTGGAGATTCAAGGGTTGATTCAAAAAGTAAGAAAAAATCTAAAAATCCACTTGAGAAAAAGAGAGACAATAACAAGTATCAAGAGGAGCCCCAAGGTTCCAATAAGAACTCCCATAAGAAGAAGAACAAAGGAGAAATGAGCAAGTGCACATACTTCGGTAAGGGCTATCATCCTGAGAGCTCTTGTATGAAGAAGCAAATTGACATGTTGAACCAAATCCTGGTGAAGAATAACATCTCCCTTCCTTATTTCTCAAACAAGAGGGAAGGAGGATCAAATTCAGAGGATAGAGAGAGAGTAGATGCCTTGGTTGCTAGCACATCAAGCTCACCTAGCTTCATCATAGACTCTAGAGCTTCTAGACATATGGTTTCGACAAAAGAGACATTCTCCTCTCTTGACATGTTCAAAGGTCCACCAATTGTTTTGGGAGATGACTCTCTCACTGACAGTTTGGGGAAGGGAAGGATTGATCTTGACCATGGTAATTTCAATAATGTGTTGTATGTTCCAGGTCTTTCCTCTAATATATTTTCAGTGTATCAGATGACTCATACTGGGTCTGCAAAGAAGGTCATCTTCTCCCCTGATGATGTTTAAATCACTGATATTTCGAATGGTAAAGTCATAGAAAAAGGTGTTGTTGATCACACTTTGAAGGTATACAAGTTTTCCCATTTTCTACCCTACTCAAACCCCTCTGCTCTTCTGATTGATGCTAATGAAGCAAGCAAGCTTTGGAATGAAATATTTGGCCATCTTAACTACAAGTATCTTTCTGATTTGAGTGAAAAGTATATGGTCATAGGGTTACCAAAGATCAAGTTTTCTAAAGGAGTCTATCAAGGTTGTATCCTAGGAAACACCCAGAGCACAAGTATGAGAAATCTAGTCATGAGAGAACCTCTGCACCTCTTGAGATGATCCATAGTGACATTGCTGGTCCATTACCTCATATGTCCATGAGTCAAGCCAAATATGCACTGACCTTAATAGATGATGTTTCCATGTATTGTTGGGTTCACTTCCTAAAGCATAAGTCTGAAGTTTTTAACCTCTTCAAAGTCTTTAGAGCCTTGGTTGAAAACAAGTATGGGAGGAAAATCAAGATCCTCATATCTGAAAATGGTGGTGAGTATGACAAGTATGAGTTCATTCAGTATTGTAAATATTTAGGTATTTATATGCATCATTCAATCCCTTACACACCACAGCAAAATGGTGTTGCTGAGAGAAAGAACAGATCACTGAAGGAGATGGCAACCTGCATGATGGAGGCTAAGACTTTGCCACCAAAGTTTTGGGCCAAGGATATAAAATGTGCATCCTACATCAAGAATAGGGTGGCTCATAATAATCTTGATGGTATGACTCCTTTCGAATCTTGGAGTGGGCACAAGCTAGATGTGACCCATTTCAGGATTTTTGGCTCAAAGGCTTGGGCTAGAATTCCAATTGAAAAGAGGAAGGATTTGCAACCCCAAAGACAAGAGTCCCTATTTGTTGGGTATTCTGAATATTCAAAAGGGTACAAGCTGATAAACTTGAGCACTAACAAATAATTCATTGAAATAAGTGTTCAGTTCCAAGAAGAGCCTTTAGCATCAGTTGAAGTTGGAGAGTCAAGAACCATTGATTGTAAGTGAAGAGACTAATGAGTTTGATGATTCTGATATGTCTGATAATGATTATTTGATTGCATATCCTAGCAGTCATAGAAGACCAAAATGGGAATAAAATACCATTCATGCAGCTGGGGAACTAGCTGGAAATCCTAGTGACACTAGGAGGACTAGATCTCAATTTGAGAGTGCGCTTTGTGTGAAAGATCCTCTATTTGTTGAGAAGTGCTATATGATGGTTGAATAAAATCCACAAACATATCAATATGCATCACATGATATAATATGGAAAACATCCATTAAAGAAGAATTTAGCTCGCTCCAGAGGAACAACACTTGGGAACTGGTTGATCTTCCCCCAGGGAGGAAGCTAGTTCAATGTAAGTGGGTTTTCAAGACTAAGTTTTCTGCTGATGGTTCACCTTTGAAATATAAGGAAATATTGGTAGCCAAGGGCTACTCACAATTACATGGTATTTACTACAATGAAACCTTTGCACTGGTGGCAAAGATGGACTCCATAAGGCTAGCTCTAACCATTGTAGCTTCAAAGCAAAGGGAAGTGCATCACATGGATGTCAAGTGTGCTTTCCTAAATGGAGATATCACTGAAGATATTTACATGCATAAACTTATAGGGTTTGTTTCTAATCCATCTGTAGTGTGCAGGTTAAAGAAATCATTGTATGGGCTCAAGCAAGCCCCCAGGGATTGGTATGCCAAGATTGATGGCTTTTTGCTATCACTGAGTTTTGTTAGATGCAAGTTTGATACTAATGTCTATTTGAAGCTGATTCATGGTTATTTAATGATTATTTTCTTGTATGTGGATGACCTACTGATTACAGGAATTTCAAAGAAAGAGATTTCCTCCTTGAAGGATGCAATGAACCATGCATTTTCTATGACAGATTTGGGATTGTTGAGCCCATTATTGGGTCTTGAAATATCTGAATCCCAAAATGTAATCAAGGTACATCAGTCCAATTATGATTTGTATTTTCTAAAAAAGTTCAACATGAAATATTGCAAGCCAATCAAGACTCCCTTCTTTTCAGGAGTTAAGCTTGAAGAAGCAGACTCTTCTCCTACAGTAAATAATACACTGTATAGGCAATTGATTGGGTGTTTTATTTATCTTACACACACTCGAACTGATATATATTATGTAGTTAGTGTGGATTCAATATACATGGATCAGCCTCATGAGATCCACTGGAGAGAAGCCAAAAGGATCCTAAACCTTGTTCAAGGAACAAGAACTCATGGGATCTTCTACAAAGCAAAATCTGATCTTGATTTGATTGGGTTTACTGATAGTGATTGGGCAAGTGAAAACACAGTTTGAAAGTCTACATCAAGATATGTGTTCATGATTTCATAAGGACCAATCATTTGGTCAAGAAAGAAGTATATTTCCATAGCACTCTCATCTATAGAAGCGGAGTATAGAGGATTTGTAAATCCATCAACTCAATGTTTGTGGTTGCAAGGGATACTTGGAGAATGTGGCTTTGAATCAGAGTTTTCAACTATTATCTACTGTGATAATAAGAGCACCATTTGAATGTGCAATGATCCAGTTCAGAGACAATTAACCAAGCACATTGAGATCCATATGCACTACATTAGACAACTGGTGCATGATGGTACCATTGATATACTCTTCTGTGCATCTTCAGAACAAGTAGTAGACATCTTCACCAAAGTTTTTTGTGAGAAGAAATTCAGCAATCTCAAATCACTGCTTGGGATTGCTGATCGTGCTGTGAAGCATCATTGATGACAAGATTTCCAAATTTTGTTTTTCCTATCCATGTTTAAGGGAGTATTTTTCCACTGGTTTTTTGCCTCTTTCCTTGGTTGTATGGACAAGCAGTATGTAAAGGGTGACTAAGCCTTGTTGCTAGGCCCTATAGTTTTCTAATATTTACTCATAAATTTGGGATTAAGGGGGGGAGTTAGAATAATCAACCCATAGTTACCTACATTAGACATTAATTTAACTATTTTTGTCTTATTACCTAGTTTCCTAGCTTCCATTCTATGCTAGTTTCCTTCTACATGTCCCAGAAGTCAACACATGCTAAAATTGAGTCATGGAGCACTCGGGAAACATCCTGGAAACCTAATTTAGCATGTATTCTTTATTCTAGATTCTCTAAAGTGCATATCTGCTTTTTCTAAAAAGTTTCCTTGTTTTATTTCTGATTTAAGGCAAAAGGAAAAGCTAGACTAGGTGTAGTTTCCTTGTTTTTTTCCCACATCATCCTCCATCATTTTCTCCAAATAAAAGAATGTATCAATTTTCTTTCTATCCCTCTTTATCTTTCCCACTTTACTTATCCAATTCATGAGCATCTACCTATATTTGGAAACTACTTTATGCACCTATGGGGGATTTGACTAGTTTTGGTAAGCCTGCTTTTTGACTATTTCGAATGGCACGTTTATGCATTAGATTATCTCATGTAATTATATATTAAAAAATCATATTAATTCATAATTTTGGCTATTGTACACTTACTCAATATAGATTTAGTGTTATGCTCCAATTTCAGTCTCCTTTGGTGTGAATTTTGCATGTTTTATTAGCAATTTTGTGAGTGTAATTGTTCTATCTGTTGGGTTCAATTTCCACAATTCCTAACTATTGTACACCATAAAATAAATGTATTTTTCCCTCAATTACTATAAAACCACTAAAATGGCCTTAAAAACTAATCCACTAATCCATGAACACTGCACCACTACAAACCGATACCTTTCAACCCAAAAACTCAAACCATATAACCCCACAAACACCCTAACCCACCTATCCCTTTTAATCTATAATTAATATAAACAATGTTTCCCTTGATTGATCTTAACCCTAAAACTATGTAAACTCACAAGCCCCTTACAAAAAAATCTTACCAATGTAAACATAATAATTGCTAACCATTATATTTGTATTGAATTTGAATTAATCTTAACTCCAATCCTTAATAAACCCGCATAGCCCTAATCAACTCTATATGTTTAAATTGAACTTTGAGAAATTAGTAATATCCTCATATGTATCAGATGTGCCATACCTCAAAATTATGTTTAGATACAAGAAGCAATTTTTAGATGTTGTATACACCGGTTGCAATAGAATCAATGGAAACTCAACAATTAGGGGGAAGATTATTGTTGCCTGAGTTTTGCATTGGAATATTTTTTAGTGCATGTTTCATAGTGTGTAGATTCCTAGTTGCACTTATGAACTGTAATTGAGGTTGTTGAGTTATTAAGTGGGTGAGTTTTCATCATGAAAACTAGTCAACAAAATCAACATATAGATGTAAACTTGGGTGATTTGTCATCATCTGAAGATACAATAAGTTGTGTTGAATCTTCAAGACTCAATTATAAAACAAATAATTAATTTCTAATTGCATCCAGAAATCTATTAACTAAAATAGGATGGCAAAGCCATTTTTACAAAGTTAAGAATTGAAGATATAAAAATATCAACCAAACCTTATATTCACATTATCATCAAATACATGTTTACTTAACATTACAACTGATTAATAAGTGCATTACCCAATGATTAGTTTCTAGTATCTTAAATCCCAAACCACTAGGTATAATGTACCCAAACTAGAAAAAAATTGTAATGTATTGTTCAACTATATGAAGTGGATGCCATTATATGTTGAACCTTCTAATTCCAAGAGAAAAATGAATTACACTGCAAAAAAAATGTACTACTAAACATCCATGCAGAAAAAAGGTGTACTATTAAATTCTTGAAATTACACGGATATTGTTCACTCATTGAAAATTATCCAAAATAACTATGGTACAAGACCACACTTTCAACGGTGGAAAATTAATAAGTATTGTAATATGTAATATCAAAGACATAAAAGTTCCCATCCTCATGTTCAAGGGCCAACAATTTTGGTGGATCTGTATTGAAGTTCAAGCTGTGAAATTGTAATAAAAAAATTGGGAACACTATTGCATTACTCATAAATTTGGGTAATGTGTCGTTGAATTATCGTTAAGTTTTAATACTTGCAAGTATTAAGATTTTACATTTTATGGCATAACTTACACATTTTTAACTATGGAACTGAGGAACTAAATGATGAAACATTGTCGCATGCAATCAACCTCCACATAGAAACTAAGGAACTAAGTGCCAATCTAACCAATTCACCCAAGGGAGAAATTTCATGCATGTAGAGGAGCATAATGGGAGAAAAACAAGTTCCCAATATAAAAGAGGGGATGAGCCAAAAACTTAAACTACTATACATCAAAGTTGGTAGGAGGAAATCTAAAAGAGAAGAGGGTGTGTGACCTGTAGTAGGTCATGGTAGAAAGGATGGATATCATAGGTGGACACACCCCATGGTCGACATTTTATGCAGCAGAGGGAGACCGTCAACAAAAAATGAAAAACCAAAAACCTAACAATCATGATAGAATGGACACATGACTCACCACCAAATGAATCATCACACAATTGTTACACTAATAGCAAGGAGTTTGAGAATGTGGGAAGAATGTAGGAACATGCACGAGGGTGGAAAAGATAATAAATGAAGGGAAAACACCACATGGGTAGAATCTATAGTGTATGAAGGTCATATGGACATAAGACAACGATGCAATTTGAAGGTATAACTATTGAGAGAGAAAAATCACAATGGGGAATAACAGAGTGGACACAAGCATAGTGAGCCAACAAGTAGAGCCATGCTAGGAAGAAAAAAAACATAGCATGAAGAACTGGGTCACAATGAAACATATTTAAGAAAATGTAGGCAACGCGCAACAAGGAACTGCATTGTTAGAAATATATAATTATATTTACCCATTATAGTGTTTGATATCATGCTGTAATCATTCTCTCAGTGTTACCCTATTGTGATATTTTTATTTTTACCCTATTGTGACATTTTTGTTTTTAAATCCTTCATCATTGTTAATCTCTTACAAATGTGAACAAATGAAATTGAAGAATTTGTTGCCAGTTCATCGACTAAATCCATCTACAATATTGATGATGTGTAGGAGTTGGCAAGATATCACCCTTAAGTTGTTCCTGAGAGATATATTAGACTGGAAGAAGAGATCATGGGATATGCAACACTACCAGTTGTTTCCACTAACCTACTTATACCCGTCATTGACATGGCCAAACTCCTCTTCTGTGTAGGCCACTCTAGGGAAGATGAAATGACCAGAATCTCCAATGCCTGTAAAGACTAGGTATTCTTTTGGGTTAGTGACTTATTAAATATTTTGAAATGTTAGTTTAATCAGTTATCAACGTTTTGATTCCTACTTTATTTGTTGCTCCGATTAACATAAATTGTAGGTTTTGAATCATGGGATTGAGGAAGGACCACTTATGCTCATAAATAAAGTGGTCTTGGAGTTTTTCAATCTCCCATTAGAAGAGAAAGATAACTACCCAATGAGGCCTGAGACTATCCAAGGATGCAACCACAATTTTATGTTCTCCAAGGACAAGAAGCTCTACTAGTGTGATATAATGTTGTTG
>LPNX010789474.1:177582-193670 GCA_001517045.1 Pseudotsuga menziesii | reverse complement strand
ATTTGTGTGGGATAGTGTGAAATTTATTACAACTTAACTGTAAATGGAAGAAACTTACATATTCTTTGGAAACTTTAAAGAACTGCATAAAGCTAATTCAAGCCAAATAATATATGATTTTTCTTGACATAACAAAGATTTATGAAACTTACCTTGTGGATTGTGTAATATGGCACCCAAACACGTTTGATGGATTCAAAACGTTTAAAGAAATCAGAAAGAAAGGCTGAAAAATAACATGCTCACATTACTTTTTGGCACTCATCAAGAGCAGTAACCACAACTCAGTCATATTTTGATGCACCATGTCATTATGGGTACTTTCCCACATCATTTTTGTCCAACTCCAGTGAACCTAAATCATAACTAATACCATATTCAAATTGTTTAATAGAAACAATGAAATACATTGCGATGACATATATTATTAATTCTACCAGAGTTATTATATATAGGAGAGAGAAAAAATTTGGTTCATGTTCTGATAATCCAATTTCATAAAAAAAAGATGATCAAGGTTACTATAGTTACCTCCAAATTCACACTTGTCCTACACAATGGACTTCTGAACATGAAGGCACCTAGTTGTAGCATCGACCATTTGTACAATTCCTAGGTGACATTGGATGCAGAATATCCAAACCTTCTTCTTGATGAAGCAACAAATGCATTGGATGTAGAATCCAAGATCATTCAACATGCCAATGGATTTTCTCAAAAGAATTTTAGAAAAAATCAAGAAAATGAAATAGAAGTATAAATGCTACACGACATACATTAGGGTTGTTACATAACTTTGGGTTATGTGTTGTTGAATGTCCGTTAAGTTTTAATATTGGTAATTATTAATTTTTTACATTTTATGGCATAACTTCCACATTTTTAACTATGGAACTGAGGAAATACATGATGAAACACTACAACATGCAATCAACCTCCACATAGAAACTGAGGAATTAAGTGCCAATATAACCAACGCACCTAAGGGATAAGTTTCATGCATGTAGAGGAGCATAATGGGAGAAAAAAAATCCCCAATATAAAATAGGGGATGAGCCAAAACCCTAAACTACTATACACCAAAGTTGGTAGGAGATCATCTAAAAGAGAAGAGGGCTTGCAACCTATAGTAGGTCATGGTAGAAAGGATGGATATCATAGGTGGAAAGACCCCATGGTAGGCATGTTATGCAGCAGAGGGATATCATCAACAAAAAATGCAATACCAAAAACATAACAATCATGATAGAATGGGAAGGTGACTCACCACCAAACGAATCACCACCTAGTTGTTACACTACTAGAAAGGAGTTTGAGAATGTGAGAGGAATGTAGGAATATGTGTGAGGGTGGAAGAGATAATAAATGAAGGGAAAATGACACATGAGTAGAATCTACAATGGATGCAGGTCACATGGACATAAGACGACAATGCAATTTGAAGGTAGAACTATTGAGAGGGAAAAAATCACAATGGGGAATAATGAAGTGAACAAAAGCATAGTGAGCCTTCAAGTAGAGCCATTCTAGGAAGAATAAAAACATAGCACGAAGAACTAGGTCACAATGAAACATATTGAAGAAAATGTAGCAACCACACAACAAGGATCTGCATTGTTAGCAGTACATAATTGTCTCTTTGCCCATTATAGTGTTTGATATCATGCAATAATCATTCTCTCAATGTTACCCTATTGTGATATTTTTGTTTTTACCTTGTTGTGATATTTTTGTTTTTAAATCCTTCATCATTGTTAGTCTCTTACTAATAACAACAAACGAAATTGAAGAAGTTGTTTTCATTTCATCGACTAAATTTTTCTACAAGATTTATGATGTGTAGGAGTTGGTAAGATATCACCCTCAAGTTGTTCCTGAGAGATATATCAGAATGGAATAAGTGATCATGGGATCTGCAAAACTACTAGTTATTTTCACTAACCTGCTTATACTCACCATTGACATGGCCAAACTCCTCTTATGTGCATGCTATTGTAGGGAAGATGAGATGACTAGGATCTCCAATTCCTGTAAAGACTAGGGATTCTTTTAGGTTAGTGACTTTTTAAAAATTATCAAATGTTAGTTTAATCAGTTATCAACTTGTTGATACCCACTTTACTTGTTTCTTTGATTAACATAAATTGCGTGTTTTAAATCATGGGATTGAGGAAGGAACACTTATGCTCATAAATAAAGTGGTCTTATATTTTTTCAAGCTCCCATTAGAAGATAAAGATAACTCCCCAATTAGGCTCGAGACTATCCAAGGCTACAACCATAGTTTTATATTCTCTAGGGAACATAAGATCTACTACTCTAATATAATGTTGTTGGGAACAATGCGCATGGCGACCCGAATGGAAAACCTTTGGCCAACTAAACCTCTTTTTCCAGATGTTGTCATTGCTCTCTTATAACTGTATTCTTGTGTTAACCCCAAAATTTTTCCACATAGCTATCTATGGTCCAAATGATAATTATACATCATATTCCCACCATTATTCCCTCCATTTTGACCTTCATAATTAAATTACACCAAAATCGGTCCAAAACATAATTATTCCTCCCCCCATAAATACAAGGAAGTTGATCATTTATTGCAATATAACCCCAATCTCTCCAAAAAGTACCAAAAAACCCTAAAATGAGAATGGATAAAAAATCGTGGACAAATAAAACGCACAATTAAATACCATGGCAAACAAAGTCTTGGCTCATCCTATAAATATATTGTGAAGGTCTCCCCACAACAACTTTTGAACTTTCATTTTTCCATAATTCCTCACTTCCCACACCTTTCTTCACACTATCCCACATTGCATGTCAATTTCTCTTCGTGTAACCCTTGATCTCTTTCATGGTGACAACCCCTTGTTGGAGATAAATGGATACTAGGATTGTGGGATCCTACATAACATTTCATCAAACAACTGTAGTGGCCCAATTTAAAGGTATTTTTGTTCTTTTGATTCATTAGTTAGATAAAAATATAAAATCATAGAAATATTTTGTTATTGCTTAGTATAAGTCGAGTTCAATATATCCCTTGCACCATGAAACCTACCCTTATATTCAACTGCTCTAAGGTAGGTTCTTTTGCACGTAGTAGGAGATAAATTCCCACTACAGTTTTGGCGACTCCACTGGATCAATCCCCTTGGATATCTATTTCTGCAAGCATTTTTGTTGGTTTGTTCTACTTTGGTACCATCAACCATATATATGACCTCCATGTGGA
The DNA here is from genome assembly GCA_001517045.1 of Pseudotsuga menziesii. Classification (NCBI taxonomy): domain Eukaryota; kingdom Viridiplantae; phylum Streptophyta; class Pinopsida; order Pinales; family Pinaceae; genus Pseudotsuga; species Pseudotsuga menziesii. The sequence goes on along the minus strand of LPNX010789474.1, from coordinate 190,429 downwards.
AAATCCAAACTAGTCCTGTCATAGTGCCTTCCCCCCCCCATCCAAAGCCAACAAATTTTCCTTTAAAAAACTTCAATTACAGCCGTATTGCACCTATTCGACAGAAAGTTGTGAACTAGGTCGCATCTTTTTTCCTGATAAGTGTCACTCGGGTCGCTCCTTTTTCCATGATAAGTGCAACCTAAACCTAAAATCCATATTGCACTTGTCTTGGCTTCCAGAGCAACCTCGGTTTCTAATGTGACCTAGTTTAGTACGACTTGTTGCGCGAAAAATCTTGTTTAGTGTGACCTGAGTTTTTTTGCAGATTTTCCTTCTTGGTCACAATTATTTTAAATTTATGTGTGATCCAAACTACACCTATTCCATCGACAAGTGTGACCTGCAGTTTTCCCATCTCTTTGAGGTTTTTTGAGACCCTTAATAGACTCTGTGTCTATGTTCTACCCCTTCCCCGACTATTTCCTCCCATATTTGATTGCCTACAACCCCCTAGTTTGTTTTACATTCCTCGTTTCCTTGTGTATGAGCCCATCTTAGTGGAGTTGGGTAGTTGAGAACCCCCATGTGTTTCCTATAGCTTGTGAAGTTCCTTATGCAATCATTTACTTGTGTATATTTTGTTATCTAGAAGGATAGTTGTTAGGTGTTGAAAAATATTTACTTTCATTATTGTTCATTATTTTTTCAGCATATGCATCTCTGGAATGATAGTGTTGGGGTTTAGAAATTACACTTCACTTGTGCACACATCTCACACCTTAAATTAAAATGATTGGTTCATGACCCCAAGATGAGCCTAAAATTTAACTTAACTCAACCAAAATTGTAACCTCATTTGAGGACCAAAACAATATTGTAGTTAAGTTAGGACACTGGGGATAGGAATCCAAATAACACTCCTTTGTTACTTACATCTGAGACATAGTTTTTTTCTTCTAGGGAACCAAAATACTCTTGTATTTGCTGACATGGTCACAACCAGTTTATCTAGGGGATTTTTTCTCTACGGGAATAAGCCACAATGAACAGGTTTCAGAAGTCAGGGTAGAATACCACACTCCATTATGTATCAAAGGATAACCCTTCATAGTACTCCTCATGCATGTTGAGGACCATATTGGGTGTCGAGGACCAAAGGAATGAAGCGTGAAGAAACCATCCTGAATGTGTCTTGAACAAGGTATCCTAGTTTCTAGTCTATTAGCGATTTTTACCGGAGGTCCATCTCGGTCGTGGGATTCTCTTAGACCTTTGGTTCTTCCATTTCATATTGTTTGAATTTGGATTTGACCACCCAACAGAGGATATGATTTGTGAGGGGATTCCATATTGTATCTAGGAGATTACTTGCACTTATAACCCATAGGTTAGTGTGTCATTTTATTCATAGGTAGTGTTGCTTGTTGCATATATGGCCGCTTTGTTGTAGACTCGTATGATAATAGAGACTATTTCAATTCAGTTTTAGAGCTTGATTTTTGGCCTGTGTGCCACCATTTACTAGCTCTCCTTCTACACACTCGGTTGCAGTTGGAATTTTGAGCTTGTGTTTGACACCCTTGAGTCTTCATGTTAGTTGTGGATCCTAATATTCCTAATTCAAAGATGTTATTTCAGCTATGTTAGGATCCAAACACCTGATGTGGGGGTGTGGGGGGCTCTCCCCCCACTATAGTCGTTAGGGGGGTTCAGGGGGGTGAAAATTTAGGAAAAAATGCCTTGTAAAATGTTGTAAGATTAGAGTCATAACTTGGTCAATAATGGCTGATTTATGAGCCCATGGTATTTTGGAAACCCATGGTATTATTTGCATGGTATTCCCTTTATAAAAGGAAGGAATTGTAATAAATGTGTGTATTGTATTGTAGAATTGTAAAAAAATCTATGTCATTGTGTGAGAGAGACTATGAGAGTGTGAAGAGGAACTGCAGTGAGGTTGCTGTAGGTTTTATTCCTTCATTTTCTTAGATGGTATAATAATAAAGGACTGGAAATTTCTGTGTGGATGTAGACCTTCTCACGGTGAACCACGTTATATATGTCTCTCTTGTTAAAAACACGTTTAATACTTGCATTTTGTTTAATTGTTATTGCTCTACGATCCTATTTTATAACAATTGGTATCAAAGACAAAAGGTCTATTTGACTGGTAAACTCACAGGAAAGAAGAGTTCCTCGTTTGAGTGGGAGAAATGGAAGAAGAAGCAAATTTTAGGGTTGAAAAATTTAACAGTCAAAACTACTAGTTATGGAAGATGCAAATGGAGTACTACCTATACGAAAAGGATCTATACCTACTGTTGGAAGGAAAAACAAAACAGTCGATGAGTATGAAGGATGAAGAATGGGAGGTTCTTGACAGAAATGCACTGGGAATAATATGGTTGTGCCTAACTTCATCGGTGGATTTCAATATCTCAAAAGAAAATACAACAGAGGGTGTGATGTGTGCATTGGCTAATATCTATGAAAATCCTTGGATTTCAACAAGGTATTTTTACCTAAGTGTTTATTTAATATGAAGATGCCAGAAGGTGATATGTTCCTGACCATTTTAATGAATTTGATATGCTTACTAGTCAGCTAAGTTCTGTAAAAGTGAACTTTGATGATGAGGTTAGGTCTCTTCTAATGTTGTGCTCATTGCAATAAATCTAGAATAGCTTGGTCATGGGTGCAAGCAACTCTATCCCTAGTTCAAACACTCTTAATTTTGATAATGTTGTTGGTGTTATTATTAGCGAGGAAATGTGAAGAAAAAACACAAGTGAGACATATGTTAATGAGTTGACCATGGAGAGTATGGGAAGACAAAAGGAGAGAGGAAGGAGCCTAGTTAATCATAGCAAGTATAGAAAGGGAAGATCCAATTCCATATTTGGAAAGATAGAGTTTTGGAATTGTGGTAAGAAAGGACATATGAATAAATACTACAAAGCCCCAAAGAAGAAAGGAGACAAGCAAAATGATACTACTTAAGAAGCAAATGCAACAGGTGATGTGTTACAATATTCTTTGATTCTTGCATTAGATAATACTAGTGATTACTAGGTAGTAGATTTTGGGGCTTCATGTCATGCTACACCCCATAGGAAATTCTTTCATGATTATGTTCTAGGTGATTTTGGACATGTTTTATTGGGGGATGATGAAGCATGTAAAATTGTTGGAATGTGGAAGGTACATCTTAAGTTAAATAATGGAAATGAATGGCTGCTAAAATATGTAAGGCATATTCCTAATATGAAAATAAATCTGATCTCAATACGGAAGTTGGGAGATAATGGTGCTATGAAAATAAATCTGATCTCTATAGAATCCACAGAAATAGGTGCGGTGATGTGGCATGATAGGCTTGGCCACATGAGTGAGAAGGGGATGCAGATTGTCCACTCAAGCAAATTGCTTCTAGATATGAAGCAGGTAAGTTTGGAATTATGTGAAAACTTTGTCTATGGAAAAGAGAAGAGAGTTAGATTTCTCAGGGTTAGGAAATAAAAGAAGAGTGAAAAGTTAGAGCTTGTGCATACATATATATATGGGAACCGACTCAGGTACAATCTCTTGGTGGATCTCATTATTTTGTTACTTTTATTGATGATGAAACTATAAAAACTTGGGTTTATTGCATTAGACAGAAAACTGATGTGTTTTCTACTTTTAAGAAGTGGAAAGATTTGGTTGAGAATGAGACAATAAAAAAGTTGAAATGTCTCAGATCTGATAATGGAGGTGAATCCTGCAACAAGGATTTTGATAGTTACTATTGATACAATGGGATTTGTAGAGGAAATATAGTCCCTGGAACATCACAAGAAAATGGCGTGTCAGAAAGGATGAACGAAACGATCATGTAGCGTGCAAGGTGTATGAGATTGCATGCATGATTTTCCTATCAATTTTGTGCTAATGTTGTAGATACTATTGTTTATTTAATATACAAAGGGCCTTCAAGCACTTTGGATGCTAGGATTCCAGAGGAGGAGTGGGTAGACGAAAAGGTAAACTACTCATTTCTAAGAACTTTTGGTTGTGAAGCATTTGTCCATATTTATAAATAAAATATAACAAAGCTTGAGGCTAAATCCAATAAATGTACCTTTATTGGATACAGGGTTGATGATTTTGGTTATCGCTTCTGGGATTATGAAAATCACAAAATCATTAGGAGTATAGATGTAGTATTCAATGAAAAGGTTATGTACAAAGATCATTTGCAAGGAAATAAAGAGGAAAAGGAAAATGCATAGTACACAGTGGTTGATGAAATCAAAGAAAATTAAGTTCAAAAGGCACCAAAAAATCAACAGTAGTAGCAGTCACCTCAAACTCCTGCAATTGTAAGAAGATCTACCAGGTTAAGTAGACCCCCTGCACGATTCTCTCCTTCACTATATTATTTATTGATGACTGATTCTAGTGAACCAGAATGTTATGAAGAGGCAATGCAGGTAGAAACTAAAGATAAATTGGAGAAAGGCATGAATGAGGAGATGGACTTGTTGGTTAGAAATCAAAATTGGGATTTGGTTGAGTTTCCTGCAGGAAAAATGGCATTGTATAATAAATTGGTTTACAGGCTAAAGGAAGAAGATGGAGGAAAGAAGCGGTACAAGGCTATAGTTGTTGTAGAGGGATTTGCAAAAAAGAAAGGTATAGAATTTGATTAAATATATTCTCTTGTTGTTAAAATGATTTCAATTAGGACTATTCTAATTTTAGTGACGTTATAATATTTTCATCTTGAATAGTTAGATGTAAAAACAACCTTTCTCCATGGGGATTTGGAGGAAGAGATTTATATGAAGCAACCACAAGGGTCTGAGGTCAAAGGAAAGGAAAATTTGGTTTGAAAGTAAAAAAAGAGCTTGTATGGCTTGAAGAAAGCTCCAAGGAAGTGGTATTTAAAATTTGGTAAGTTTATTACAGAATAAGGTTATAGTAGATGCCATTCTGACTACTGTGTTTATTTCAAGAGGCTATATAATGGAAGATATATTATCTTGTTATTGTATGTGGATGACATGCTTGTTGTAGGGTCTAACATGAAGAATATAAATGTGCTCAAAAAGAAACTAGCTAAATCATTTGCAATGAAGGATTTGGGTGCTGCAAAGCAAATCCTCGGCATGAGAATAACAAGAGACAACCATTAGAGGAAATTTCAACCCAATATGGGCCTTTTAACTCTAATTAAAATTCCATGTCATCATGTGTTATCCAATGAATTTTATTTAAATTTGAAATACCATATAGGTCTTAAACAATTTTTTAATATAAATTTGGGGATAGGTATCATAAAAAAACTACTTTTTTGTTCGTACTTTCGACATATCTCCCTGTGGTTTTACTCAAATTTCGATTGGGAGATCTCTTTGGATGCGGAATTAATTTCCACATCCAATGAGTACCCACTCTGCATACTTTTAATAGACCCCACTACCCCAAAATCAAGAAATACCTGAAAAATGTGATGATGACATCATCATCACATTTTTCAAGTATTTCTTGTTTTTGGGTAGCGAGGTCCATCAAAAGTATGCTGAGTGGGTACTCTTTGATTCTGCATCCAATGATTTCTCCCTATCAAAATTTGAGTAAAAATACAGAAAGATATGTTGATAATACAAATAAAAAGTAGTTTTTTTCTTTTCTTTCTCCAAAATTAATAAATACTATTTTATTATTTTAACTATTATTTTATTAATTTTCTTTAGGAGGCCCATTTTGAGATGAAATTTACTCTAGTGAAAAATTGCAAATTGTCATTGTCTCAAGGTGAGTACATAGAAAAGGAGTTGGAGAGGTTTAGAATGCACAATGAAAAACTAGTCAGTACACCTTTGTCCAACCATTTCAAAGTAAGTTAGGAGATGTGTCCCAAGACATAGGAAGAGACATAGTACATGCCCAAGGTTCCCTATTCATCAACAGTTGGAAGCTTGATGTATGCCATGGTGTGCGCAAGACCATATATTGCACATGCAATGGGATTTGTGAGAAGGTATATGAAAAATCATGGTAAAGATAAATGGAAAGCAATACAGTGGATTCTCAGGTATTTGAGAGCTACTACTTGTCATGCATTATGTTTTGGAGGTTCAGACACTCTTCTACAGGGATATGTTGATGCATATATGTAAGGTGATAATGAGAACAGGAGGAGAAACACATGGTATGTTCTTACTGTAGGTGGAACAAGAGTAAGTTGGATTTCAAAAATGCAAAAGTTTGTTGCACTTTAAACAACGAAAGCATAGTATGTTGCTGCTATAGAGGCTAGTAAAGATATTATTTGGTTACAGAGGTTCATGGAGGAATTGGGTAATAAGCAGGAGAATAACAGGTTGTACAGTAACAACCAGAGTTCCATTCATCTTGAAAAGAACTCAAACTTTCATTTGAAAATTAAATATATACATTTCAAGTACCATTTCATAAGATCTGTTCTAGAAGATGAACTGTTAAAGTTGAAAACGATACATACTAGATAAAATCCTGGAGACATGTTGACGAAGGTAGTAACTAGAGAGAAAATAAGTTCTCGCTCGGATTCTATTGGAATTCAAGAATGAAGGTGAAGATGAGAAAATTGTTAGATCCAAGGTTCAGAGCATAGTCGAGTAAGTGCAACAGCAGTGGAGTTGTTGTGATCAGTCTCCAAGTGGGATATTGTTGGTTGTGGAGCCTGATATTCCTAATTTAAAGATGTTATTTCAGTCATGTTTGGATCCCAGTGCCTGATGGGGGGATCTCCCCCTACTTTAGGAATTAGGGGGGTCTAAGGGGGCGACGACTATTTTGGGAGCCCCCCTTCGAGGGGGTTCGTGGGAAACGCCCCTGTAGAGAAAATTTAGGGAAACATGACTTGTAAAATGTTGTAATTTCTGAGTCATGAATTGGTCAATAATGGGTGAGTTACGGGCCCATGGTATTTGAGAAACCCGTGGTATTTTCCCATGGTATCCCCTTTATAAAAGTAAGAAATTGTAATACGATCATTGTGTATTGTATTGTAGCATTGTAAAAAAATCTCTATGATTGTGTGAGAGATATTTTGATAGTGTGAAGAGGAAGTGCAATGGGGCTATTGCAGGCTGTATCCCTTCATTTTGATGGATGGTATAATAATAAAAGATTGGAAATTTCTATGTGTACGTAGCCCATCTTGGGTAAACCACGTTATATCTATGTCTCTCTTGTAATGTGTTTAATATTTTCATCTTGTTTAATTGTTATTGCTCCATGAACCTATTTTTCTAACACTTCATTCATCGCATCGTACACCATCACGTCATCATTGCTCCACCACGCTACTTTGAGAGACTTAGGGGGCATATCCCTCAGTTTGATTCCTTGAACTGTCATTTTTGGATCCATATTTGGCATCATTCACCACCTTCAGATCCATATTCTACATTTGAGTCTGATTCAGATTCCCATCAATCCAAACCTACCTTGTTCACTATCCCATCTAGCCCCATGGCTGGTGAACCTACCAACCCCTTCTAGGGGGATTGTTTATAGTGGACATATGACCACTCCACTCATCATATAGGGTATCGCTTCTACCAAACCTATGGTTCCTGGTCCTAGTGGGACTCTTGCCACCGCACACACTGTTGTTGGTCTGACACCCACTAGTGGTGTCCCCACTCTAGCCACCATGGTTCACACCATACATTCATTTATGCATTGGGGAATTGAACCTTATACCACCATTTTGGTTGTTCACACCATTCTAGTGACTACTCCTATTATCGAGAGTCATCCCTACCAATATCCATTTGCACGTGGAAACTACATCCCCATCAGCCCAAAACCATTACTGGCCCTCCTAGATCTAGTCTAGGTCCTAGTATTATATTCATGGCTAGTCTCAACCTACTTGATTTGGTGTGGTTGACAAATGACCCCATACGTAATGACCCATTATGGCCTCCCATGCCTACCAAACTCCCTTCGAAAATCCCTAAGTTTGAGGGAAAGGCGGGAGAATACCCTCATAACCACATTATGTCCTTCCACTTATGGTGTTCCTCCAACAACATAGTGGATGATTCTATTTGATTGTGGCTATTCCAGTGCACACTCACTAGTGTCGCATCCAAATGGTATATTGAGTTTCCCCATGCTACTTATCTTGATTTTTCCTCATTAGCCTCGATGTTTCTCTAGTAATTCCATCTACCCATTTGTTACAATGACGACATGGAAATCCTATTATCCCGTAGACAGAACACTTCTAGCCACATCATAGATCACATCCATGAGTGGTATCTTCGCTGTAGCTTGTGCAAAATCCATTTCTATGATAGGATTTTGCTAGATTGGTTTCTTAAAACCTTACTCTCCCCTATCGCTAAGGATGTTGAATTCGAGCACCCACAAACTGAGGAAGAAGAAATCCTCAAAGCACAACATTTTGATCGTATCCATGTCCAATCGGGATACCTTTACATGATCATACCCAATGCTCCTTGTACTACCTCCTCGCAATGAGAGACATCGATGGAATCCCATGCTACTGATGGAGTCATTGGCTCCATTACCCAACATCCTCACCTATACATGGCCTCTCCTACAATTCCGCCTTACTCTGGTAACATCCCTAGTGTTTCCCAACCTGGCCACGTCGATGAATTTGTATGCATAGCAGCTCAGTCCGGAGCCACACCTTCATATGTATCTCCTACACTCATTCCTTGTGTTCATGGCTGAATTTCCTGGCACCAATGTGTAAAGGACATATGATAGGATTTGAAGCCCCTCCAATTGATCATGCATACTACGCACCACTTGTGCAACCTACATCTGTTCCAACCCTGACTCCTCATATTCCTCAAGGATAGGTCTATTCTTAGTAGAACCTCCCTAATCATCCCACCCCCAATAACCAACATGGGTAGGGAAGACGACAGAGAGGTAGGAATCGAGAAAACAACCAACCTCAAGGAGGTGGATAACAACCCAACCCTTCGAATAACAACAGATCCAATCCCCTTGCACAGAACCCCCAACGTCCACCTTGACTTGGGAATTAACTTCAGTTTTGGACTAACCATACGTGTATCATTTATGATACTTATGGCCATTATACACATTAGTTCCCCCATAAGAATCGATTCTGCCACTTGTTACAAGCCAAAAATCAATGTGACCCCAAAGCAGTCACTTTGACACAACCAAACCAAGCACAACAAGTTCCTCCAGCTATGGTGTTGCAGAAAATGTTACCAAATAAAGGAATGGTTGCAACCCAACCCTTGGTACCACAAAATACCGCAACCACTTATGTGGGTCAACCCATTGATCTTGGTGTGCATCACCTTATGAAAATGTCATATGATGTCAACTTACAAAATCGATGAAAAAATTATGGATCCACCACAAAAACCATTAATTCCTCCAGGGAATCTACCTACACCACTCTCAGTATGTCCTTACATTTTTAGAGACCCCCCACAGATGAGACTGACAATGTCCCTCGATTTTGTTTACATCGTGTTGCAAACAAACCTACTACTAGAGCTGCTCTTAACTATAATATCATCGATGACTTTTCCTATAATCCCTCTGCCATGTCCACTTTAGAAGTCCTTAGAACTTTTCCTTCACAAAAAATATTAGTTATCCTCTTTAGGTTTCATCGACCCATATGATTCCATGTTGATTACTTTCAACTTAGATGAAGGAGAACTATGAATTCCATAATACGTAGCTTTCTAGGTTTCGGTCACTATTCAAAATCTTGTCATTCATTGATGAATCATCAATGAGGGGGAATCCAATTACGTTGTGTCAAAATTTGTTTGGAAGAAAATATGATCCCCAACACTTCAACCTTCAACCACTACCCTTCATGCTAACAATGGCCATGTTGCTTAACCATAACGAATTCTCCTGAATGTCTCCGTTGAGTTAGCCGTAAAAACCATGTTGATTGACATTGAGGTTGTCAAAATCTAACTCGATTACAACCTCCTCCTTGGAAATAGCTACATTTATGCAATGTGATTGATTGATTCTAATGTCGTATGACTCTTGATGTTCCCCCATTATGGGATATCATGATTATCAACCAATTGGCGTATTACGATCCTAAATGACCAACCACCCCAGAGCATGTCCTACTATCAAAATGACCATCGACAGTGTATCCATCCCTTCCCTTTCTATCATTGGTCCATGCCTATTTACCAACTCCCCTTTGGTAGACAAATTTTTTTCCCTCCCACCTACCCCTTCAATAGCTGACATATCATACTTGTGCACTATCACATCCGGTATCAGTCTGACCTCCTCGCAACCTCAACCGCAACCCCAACCGCAGACCATGGGAAATTATTGGGGTTCATTCCTTGTACACATGGTCCCCGTCCTCTTTCCACCTTTTGGAATTGTGAGTAAGCCAGTCATGGGTACTCTGAACCTTTCGAGCTTCATTTTGGGTATTTTAGTGTAATACCTTGATCCACCCAACCTCCCCCCAAGACCATAGATCGTGTTGACACTAGTGCAACCTATAGATATGGTGTCACACCCACCTCCTGGTACACAACTGAATTCTTGTACCATTACTTTTGCACCCCCACCTCCCATGAAGACTAGGGGTAAGGAACCCAAAACCTTGACAGTACCACACTCATCTCCTACTTGTGCTTTATGTGATGTCCTCGACCATGTGATGCAAAATTGTCCCAATTTTCCAATCCTTCACACCCACATGCACACAGTAGTCAATATCGACAATGCTCTAGCTATTGACATTCCAACCATGTTTGTTATTAATAAAAAAATATCTACGAACTAACCAATCATGTGCATTTTGTGGTATATATGGTCATTATTCCCATCATTTCCCAAACTTTCCTGATTACTTGTATCTCCTACTATTCTGAGTCTAAGTCATCCTCCTCTTAGTCATCTTCCTTTGACTCTGTGTCCTCCTCCTATCCTGAGCTCTCCTCCTCCATCTGCACGTCCCCCTGTTTCGTCGCTCTGACACACTCAACAGCAACCACAATCCTCCTCATAAGTGATATCCACTCTAGAGGAGCTCTGTAGTATGCCATGATTAGATCATGTTCTATGTACTACCACCCATCATTAATGACACCCTCCAATAGTCGCTCCACGTCTAGCCGCAGTGAGTCTAACATAGCACTTCGATGCCTCTTATGCTTGTAAGTGAGTGGATATAACCTCTCCACCCTACCCCTACATCACGGGTATCCCATTGGAGGGTGTGGTCACATGTCTGTACATGCACACACTATGTCATATAAATATATCACATATAGGAACTATCTACCACTATGCAAAAAATATCTCAGGTGAAGAAACAACCTACTAAGGCGTCTCCCTCCCTGATCATCATCCTGCACCATCATTTCGTACGAGGCTCACGAGGTCCCCATTCGGGTGCCACCATATATGGTCACAATGTTGGTATTCTCTCAAATATGAATGAGCAAAAAAAGGATGGGATACAAAATTCCCATCAATTAGATCACTCTCAGTCATCCTAGAGCCAGTTTCCATGATTCAAGGGAGGTAAGGCACATTTTCTCACCTTCCCACATAAGTTAACTTAGTGTGAACTGTTTTAGTGATCTAAAGTTGCATTAGTGAGATCTAGTGGTGAATTTCCCACACTGAGTTAGCTCTTGATTCAGTGCAGGTTGGTAGATTTAGATGCCTCTTTAGGCATTCAAATTCTCCCATATATATAACCATTGTATTAAATATTATATACTAAATATGTGGATTAACATTGGGGCGTGTGCAAGCTAATGAGGGTCTCTTTTGAAATGTTAGATGCAATAGAAAACTGAAAAAACATGCATCCATAAACTTGCATGGATATTTGGAGACACTTACATAATGAATATTGTGATGAGTAAAAAAGATGAAATGTAGGAAATTGAATGATGTTTCCGAATATTAATTTTTTTTCTATTGAAAATGTTCTTAACTCTCTAAAGTTAGATATTTTTTAACAGACACTTTTTATTTTTGGGGCAAACTATAAGGTATATGTTTTTGTGGGTGCAACCTTTGAGTAACTAAATGATTGAATAAACTTACGAAAAATGGTAGACATATAGAAAACAGATAGTACTGGTGCACGACTATTTTTCCAATAATAAAAATAATATTTTTTTATTTTTTTAACTATGTAACTAATCAAACCTCAAAAATAGTATGTCAATTCTGGGTGAAATGTTTGAATGTCTTAATGCAATTATTTGGAAATGGGTTTTTTATAACATGTAGAGGTCGGTGTTCTTTAGTGCACCATACAATTTTTTTTCAAAATGGTTGAGAAAATAAAGAGTTATGGACGAAACACTAACACTATGTTTTTCGAGTTGAGGAGTGATGACACAAGATAAATAAGATAAAATAGAAAAAATTAAATATTCTTGTTAAAAATTACATATTTGGAATCTGCAAAAAAAACCATATTTGTTTTTAAAATTTCATAAAAAATGGAGGTGTGCAACATACTGTAACCAATGGCTAAACACGAGCATATTGAAAATTTGGATACAATGCTCAATTAGCCATGGTTTATCATACTCCAAAGCATGGGCATAATGAATCCGAAGCAAAGTCTGAAGTAGACACATAAGCATAACAATGCCATGCCAGGATGGGTGGAGGCTTGACCATAGTGGAAAAAAACGAGCACGCATTTTTTAAAAATTCAATTATGTATTCCCGCTAATGATAAACATGTGTGCATTATATTACTACAAAATGAGTGCACGTTATTACTGCAAAATGAGTGCGCATTTTGCAAGACTACAATGAGTGCACATTATGTAACTTTAGAATT
>LPNX010789474.1:155662-172431 GCA_001517045.1 Pseudotsuga menziesii | reverse complement strand
CACACACACACACACACACACACACACATCCCTTTGTCTCCCCTTACCACTAACACACCCTAACCTATATCCACCCCCCTATCTATTCCCCAACCCCCCCTATATATTCCTCAACACCCCTCTCCACTCTATCTCTATCTCTCTATCTCTGTCTTCCCCCTCTTATTATCCAACTACAACGAACCCCGACTACCGCTCCTCACCCTCTCTCTCTCACACACACATCCCTTGAATTTTAAAACAATATTGTTAGGTTGAAGAGAGGGGGGGTGTTAAGGTGCTAAGACTTAGAGAGTTCTTGTTAATTCCCCTTAAACATTGAATGATCCCTTAGCCGTGGAACTACCTTCTTAAATGATCCTAAGCGTTATTCAAGAAAAACACGTACTCGTTTTATGTGGTAAAAACACGCTATCATTTTTGGTAATAATATCGTGTGTGTGTTTTGTTTCATTCTAAACAATAGCATTATCTGTATGAGAAACACTCTATCAGATTTCAAGCAGGTTTCACAGCTCGCACACAATTTCAGGCTGCAAATAGTGCGTTCATTCTCTTCTTCACCAGATTATCACACAAAATTTTTGTTTTTACATCAAGCATCTCCATCACAAGTGTCTAAGGATTGCTTGGAGCATAGTATACATTGAGCAGCAAGAAAGAAAGAATTAATTGAGCAAGAAAGAAACCAAGCTTGGGGAATCTTCCATTGAGGAGCACCATAGAGAATCTCCACCATTGTTTTTCTTGCAATTGAGGAGCTAGAAAAGGAAACATTAACTTGGTCATTGTGGTGGAGTATGTAGACACAATTGAGCAAAAAAGAAACCAAGCTTGGGGAATCTCCCATTGAGGAGTAACATAGAGCATCTCTACCATTGTTTTTCTTGAAATTGAGGAGCTAGCAAAGGCAACATTCTTCCCAATATTCCCCCTAACTTGAGTATCTAGACACAATTGAGCAAGAAAAAAACCAAGCTTAGGGGGTCTCCCATAGAAGAGTACCATTGACCATCTCCACCTTTCTTGTATTACATTTGAGGAGATAGAAAAGGAAACCTTCCTCCCAATCTTCCCCTTAATTTGAGTATCTATACACAATTGAGAAATGAAGAAACCAAGCTTGGGGAGTCTCCCATTGAAGAGTACCATTGACCATCTCCACCTTTTTTTTATTGCATTTGACGAGCTAGCAAAGGAAACATTCCTCCCAATATTCCCCTTAATTTGAGTATCTGGACACAATTGAGCAAGAAAGAAACCAAGCTTGGGGAGTCTCCCATTCAAGAGCACCATTGACCATCTCCACCATATTTTTTCTTGAATTTTAGGAGTATCAAAGAAAATATTTCATTGGTCATTGTGGTGGAGTATCTAGACACTTAACAAGCTTGGGTAATCTCTTATTCAGGAGCACCATATATCATTTATCATTGTGGTGATGGGAAACTCGTGCAATCGAGCAAGAAAATTGGCAAGGAAGACAAAACCCAATGAAATACTTGAATAAATTAGAGAAAATAAAATAAATGACATAACCAATTGAAGATTCTCTATGGACATTCAACCAATTCTAGTTGCAAAGGATGCCACATTTCTTCCTACCAATCCACAACAAGAAAGAGAAAATCATTCGCTCGCGGGGCCTTCGATATCCATAGAAGTTGAAGAACGAGCACCACACGGCACTGATCAAGGAGTAAAACATAGGTGCACATCAAGGACACCTAAAACCTTTGCAAATTTAATTGGATGCGGGTATACAAGTGACGAAGTTAGAGAGTTGTTGAATGCCAGCTGTATGATCAAAGAAGACAATGTTGTTCAGACCACCCAGGAGGATTTCTAATTTCCACCATCCGACCGAAAACAAGAGACGAAAGGAAATGAAGCTCATGTTCAAACACCAGACCAACTAGATGATATGGTACAGGGTGCAGTTCCAACTTCCCTACCTCTATTATCAACTTCACGTCAAAGAATTCCAAAACGTATATCGATCGATGAAAGTCTCATTGGTTCTCTTGAAGGTACAATGTCTAAACGCAGTATTGCATAACAATCTCAACAGATACTTGTCAACTATTTTGATTTTAAATGTGATGGAGATAAATGTAGATTATTTATATTATGATTAAAATATAGGTCTTTGATTGTTGTTAGGAGAAACTTCAGGATAAAGATGATAAATAGTTCGAAACTAAGTTCTCATGTTGTCAGAATTTTAGTAGGAAGCATTTAGTACTATTGTAAAGAAACCTCGTTCAAAGGATCGCAATGCATCTCATCATGTGTTGTCACAATCAATCATCAACAAAAGCACCAGGCCCCTTCGACTTCTTAAGCCTACATGCAAACTTGTAGGATTGGATATCAAAACACTATGTAGGTATTGTTCTAGAAGAGAACAAATTGACTGTGGTCAAACATATGTTTGGTCCTTCATTGACAGGTTTCCACACTCTGATATTAAGCTCATTGATGATGTAAAGGGACCGGTGCAGTAGTTTTGGCATGACAATAGTAGACCTTCATCCAACCAAAAATATGTACTAAATGATAAGGGGTTCAAGGCATCATGATCCCCACATAAAACATTTTCTTGAGATGAAACAAACATAGTTATATGAGAGATTTAGGCATGAAAATAATGAACTTAACTTGGTCCAAATATCCTTCGAGAAATGAAAACCATAGTATGTTAAAATTAAAACAACTCGTAACACATGTTGTTGTCGATATCACATTGAGTACAATTATTATTATGACACATATATACATATATTGCATGTATTGCATAACACTCTTGTGCATGAATGATCAACTACATTTTCACCGACATCATCTAGAGACTTTGTTCGTAGCATTTTGTGTAGAAGGATAGAAGGTTGCACATTTTATCAAAGGCCTTGCGTAGATGGGACATGCCAAAGGTGTGGTGGAATGGAATTTTGGACAAATGTATACATGTGACCGATGAGCATGAACTTGGGAGACATGAAGTGAACTCGTAGTCATTCAAATCTGTGACGTATGATATCGGTGGAGGGAATGAAAGAAAAAAAATACAATTGGTCACCTCTCAGGTTAGTAACAAGTTCCTGAATAGTATTTTTTTATTCATGTATTCCTACTCCATATATTAACAACTTATTGATCTATACATATTTATTGTTGATCTACCAGGTATTGATTTGCAACTTCATGGAGGAATTCTTTGAAAAGAAACAACATTATGTAAAGCATGTACATGTGACTTGATGTCTTGTTGATAAATTTAGAATCTGCATGGATACATTTCCTATTGGAACTATATTATTAGTGGTCGATTTTGTGGAAATCTACACTCTTCAACCACAAAACGAGATTTAGAGTCAATATTATCACTCAGACTAGGTCAGCATAATGGTCCATATCACCTATAGACATGGGGAAAAAAGTTTTGAAGAGAAAAGGGTTATATTAAAGGAGTATCACTTTTACATAAGTGATGACAGGTGTCATGACTTAGTTTTTGTACAACACAACTTTCAATTGTTCTACAATCACCTGAATGATAACAATATAAATATGGAACGACATTGGATTTGGTCTAATGGTTGTGTGGGAAATTAAAAAATTCCTATATTCTAATGCTTGTGTATTCTCCACAAGAGGCACAAGGTACCACATATTTGGAACTATTTTGAGACCAGACATGGAAAATGGGAACATGGTGGAGCAGATGCATGAATCAAGACTGCATTACATAGGCAAGAGATGAAATTCACAACTATTTCTCTCATCTGAGATGCAAAGACCATTATTACATGGGGTTCTTCAGTGATGGGCAGGGAGCCAGAAGGAAAGAAGACCAATCATCTCAAAAGGCACATGTACATAGATATTTTTGGGAGGTGGTCGATGTAGATCCATCACACCTATATGAGTGCAAGACCATCCAAGGAACTCATGTAATCCATTCAGATAGAACGTCAGACAATGATATTGTTGAAATGTGGACAAGGAAACTCTCTTGTTTTTGTTATCCATGTAATAGTGGTGAATGGGAAAAATGTGAATCCATAGATTGGGTTCATAGTTCAGATCGTGTATCACTCCCCATTGGTCAACAAATAACTACAGAATTATCCTAGTTGGAGGAGGCCCAGTCAAGTATTTCACATGACTATGATCACATTTCAGATATCATACAACCAGGTTTGACTATTATGTTGATAAATTTGAAATGTTTGACGACTAGTTGTGTTTAGTTAGTTGAATCCTA
The DNA here is from genome assembly GCA_001517045.1 of Pseudotsuga menziesii. Taxonomy (NCBI): domain Eukaryota; kingdom Viridiplantae; phylum Streptophyta; class Pinopsida; order Pinales; family Pinaceae; genus Pseudotsuga; species Pseudotsuga menziesii. Next base: position 168,164 of record LPNX010789474.1, on the reverse strand, counting down.
GGTATGCACTTTATTTTATGTAGGGAACATACACGCAGTGGTTTCCACAAGAGGCAATGAATGACACACTGACTACTGGCTCGCACGTTGCTTGGATGGGAATCATACCCTCATTGTCTCGTTAAGCGACTCTGAGGGCAATGATTTTCCAATTGGGTCGATGGCTATCAAAGGAGAATATTTGACACATATTTCCCACACACAAAAGAAAAAGATTATGTATTTGAATATTATATGCCAGGTCAAATTTTATACCATTAAACAAACTTAGTTATTTTCACAAACCTCCTATTGCAAACAATGCCAAGAAAGAACTCATCAAAGTCAAGATACTTGTTGCCTTACTACGAGCACGAGAGGATAAGGGATATTGTTTCTATTAGAGGTGACCTCGATGGTCTAGTCGAATGACCAAAGGTAGGTATTCAGGTATGTGGTAGTCAAGTATTTTGGTTTCATTTATTATTTAAATCTTTATAGATTTACCGCTCGATAGATTGATAGATTGAATAGAATTCTACAACTTGATAAATTGCACAAGATTCATCATGGATTTTTTGTGTTATATTCATACTTACATGAATCATGCCATATAGCCTATACCATTATCTAGCACTCTATCTAGGATATGTCTATTACATCTTCCCTGAATCCTGAAGTTGGTCCTATAAGGACATTAGTCAACAACCCAAGTTTTCATGGAACTTCCTAATGCAAGTTTTAGAATAAGGTATTAAATGATTCCCATTAATCTAGACACACCCACATTAATCTACTCCCCCATTAAATTTATATGGAGCTATTGAATTCTCTAGATGATCATCCCATGGCATATATGGTTGAAGAACCAAAACCCGTTGTGCCCTCTTTCCATCCTAAATGCGGGAGTTGGTCCTCGAGGAAGAAGAGAAAAGGGGAGGGAAATATCCTTGAATTCGATAATTTGTTTCTCCATAGGAGGCAATGAACCTATCTATGATTGATAGGGATTAGTCAAGATCTCGAGCCGTGCATAAAATCTTTATGAATTTTCTAGTGAGATTAGAAGGTGTGTTAAAAAGTGCATTTTCTGTCTAGAGTCTCGAGTCTTGCAGTGGGCAAGTACTATGGCAAGATTATCGATGTGACTACGAATTCTCTAAAAAATCCTGCACTAACATGTTTTTAAAATAAGTTGTGTTCCAAAGGGAAAAATCAACAGAATATAACAACTCAATTTGTAGATATACAAGGATACCAACTCTTTCCAATTCTACTCATTCCATCAATAAAGCGCTTCTCTACCGCACCATTTTCCCACATCTTTCATTCGAACAACTGTATAGGGAGAATAAATCTCTATTGGAAAAAAATTATAACACAAATCCCAATTCATTCTGTAGATAAAAAGCCAGTGAAAAAATTTAAAAGAAGTTTACCTGCATCCCCAAAGTCCTAGGTACAAACCAAAATACAGTCGTGTAGTTAAGGAGTGGGATATAAACATTGAAAAGCTTTCACATATTGAAAAATGTAGAATGAAAACAAAGGATCAGGTTTGGGTTTTACGGAGGTCAAATAATACAACACTAGTGGTTACTGTGTGTGTCTATCAACAAAAAACAACACAGCATTTTTCATTCCAAAAAGTCATGACACTTCGCTTGCAAGTTGCAAGTCTTGCTTGCATGCCTTCTATAGCCATAGATGTTTTGCACGCTCGATATTAATTATTAATTGTCATTTCAACGTGATTCTTTTCCAGAGAGGCTCTTGCACAAGACAACCTTTCCTTTAAGGATTATAGGAGGGCCAGTTGAGGACTGAAGGCGAGGTACTACATCCCCTTCTATTAGTGAACCATACTAATTGTAGACTATGATGTAGAGTAATTTTTAACATCGTAGAATGAAGTAAAAGAGAAGTATCCACATGAAATACCACATAAACAACATCCATTACTGACATACTACATACTACATCAAGAGCATACTACATACTACATTGATAACATCCATTACATGACATACTACATCAAGGGCCAATCCTGATAATGCTAGTTTGTATTGTAAACCCTAGTTTGAATTATAAAAACTAGAAATCCTAGTTTGTGTTCAAAATCCTAGAAAACATAGTTTGTAGCCACTAACTATCATCTATAGATCACTGGTACAATTTATTTGATATCACCATTAATGAATATCTCGTATCAATTGACATGAAAGGTAATCTTAGCCTAATAACCATGGTTAATACTAGCTTACAAACCCTATATCCAATCCTAGTAACATTAGTTTGCACCGTAAACCATAGTTTGTGTTCTAAACCATAGAAACCCTAGTTTAGAGCCTATAGGTAGGGATTCAACAGGTGTCCCTGAAATCCTATAGGAGGTGGGATTCATTGTGCCATAGAATGATGACCATGTCTCGGATTGACAAACCGTCGACTCTGTTGGATTTAGGACATCGAGATATTGCTAAGGGTGTCCCTCTACTCTGGGTCCATGGACAAGGGATCCCATTTTAGGTCAATTTTGGAAACAAGGGTTTTTCTCAGTAAGGGAATGTGAAAATTTTGCACATAGGGGTCAACTTTGCAAATTCATCGAACGTGAATGTGTGGATAGCATTCCTAGATGGAACCTCCCTAGAAATGCTTGCATGACCCACCAGAACCCCATTTTGATGCATTGTTTCCATTCTATGCTTCGAGCAGGGATTCAACAGGTGTCCATGAAATCTTGTAGGAGGTGGGATTCAATGTTCCATAGAATGATTACCATATATCAGATCGATGAACCGTCAACTTCGTTGGATTCAATATATTGGTATAGTTATAGGGGTGTCCCTCTACTCTGGGTCCATGGACAAGGGATCTTCTTTTAGGTCAATTTTGGAAACTAGGGTTTTTCACAGGAAGGGAATGTGAAAATTTTGCACATAGGGATCAAATTTGAAAATTCCTTGATTGTGAACGTGTGGCTATCATTCCCACATGGAACCCTGAATATTTTTCGATGCACGATTTCCATTATATGCCCCGGGTAAGGATTCAATAGGTGTCCCTGAAATCCTATAGTAGGTGGGCTTCAATGTTCCATAGAATGATGAACATGACTCAGATCGACGAACCATCAAATCAGTTGGAATGAGGACATCGAGATAGTATTAGGGGTGTCTCTCTACTCTAGGTCCATGGATAAGGGATCATATTTTAGGTCAATTTTGGAAACTAGGGTTTTGCTTTGTAACGAAATGTGAAATTTTTTCACATAGGGGTCAAAATTGAAAATTCCTCGACCGTGAATGTGTGGCTAATGTTCCCAAATGGAACTTCCCTAAACACACTTACATGACCCACTGTAACCATTTTTTGACGCACAGTTTCCATTCTATGCCCTGGGTAGTGATTCAACAAGTGTCCCTAGAAGCCTGTAGGAGGTGGGTTTCAACGTGCTATAGAATGACGACCATGCCTTAGATTGATGAACCATTGAATTTTTTGGAGTTAGGACATATGGATAGTGGTAAGGGTGGCCCTCTACTCTAGGTCCATAGATAAGGGATTGTATTTTAGATCAATTTTGGAAACTAGGATTTTGCTGAGCAAGGGAATGTGAAAATTTTGCACATAGGGGTCAACTTCAAAAATTCCTCAATCGTGAACATGTAGATAGTGTTATCACATGGAAAATCCCTAAACACACTTTCATGACCCACTAGAACCCCGTTTTGATGAACGATTTCCATTCTATGCCTCGGGTAGGGATTCAACAAGTGTCCCTGGAAGCCTATAGGAGGTGGGATTCAAGGTGCCATAGAATGATGACCATGGCTCAGATATACTAACCGTAGACCCATTTGGAATAAGGAAATATGTATAGTTATATGGGTATCCCTCTACTCTGGGTCCATTGACAAGGGATCCTATTTTAGGTCAATTTTGGAAATAAGGGTTTTGCTCAGTAAGGGAATGTGAAAATTTTGCACATAGGGGTCATATTTGCAAATTATTTGATCGTGAATGTGTGGCTAGAACTACCACCTAGAAAATCCATAAACATGCTTTCATGACCCACTAGAACCCTGTTTTAATGCACGGTTTCCATTTTATGCCCCAACTAGGGATTCAACAGGTGTCCCTGAAAGCCTGTAGGAGGTGGGCTTCAATGTGCCATAGAATGATGATAATGGATTGGATAGACAAAGCAATGAATCTGTTGGATTTAGGACATCAGATAGTGCTAGGGGTGGCCCTGTACTCTAGGTCCATGGATAAGGGATCCCTTTTTAGGTCAATTTTGGAAACTAGGGTTTTGCTCAATAAGGGAATGTGAAATTTTTTCACATAGGGGTGAAATTTGCAAATTCCTCGACTGTGAACTTGTGGCTACTGTTCCCACATGGAACCTCCCTAAACACGCTTGCATGACCCATCGAAACCCCATTTTGATGCATGATTTCCATTCTATGCCCCAGGTAGGGATTCAACAAGTGTCCCTGAACACCTGTAGGAGGTGGGTTAAACATATATGTTGATGGTTTGTGATTTATTGATATCACACACAAGAAAGGATACCCACAATAGGGTGAGAAAAATAATTGGAAACAAGTATTATTTGATATTTTTTTGAAGGTGATTGTAGATCTTCCCCTCTCGAAAAAAAACTTGTAGCAAACTATTATTCCATGTGTATATGTTGAAAATTTTGGTACCTGTTGTGAGGTGTTGAACTTGAATGATTTCCCATCATTGTCAGGCAATAAATATTCTTTGTTTGTGTTTTCATCAAGGAGAAAGGAGTTGTCAATCTCTATGTGGAGGGGAATTGATCGTAGGATCACATATCATTCGTGAGAGTGGAAATTTGAAAGAAGGTTGTTTCCATATTAATTTATCCTGGTCATCCAAGAGACTTGAGAATTTGCACGATGAAATGCAGGAGGAAATGTCTAAAGCAATTCAAAACATGGATACCTTGCATAAGAACCAGGAAATCAGTTATGCACGTGATTTAACTGTCTAATGAAGGAACTACGAGGTAACAAAATCCCATGTGAACAGACTTAATAGTAAACTCGAAATGAAATCGATAGGATGGATAAGAAAGATGATATGCTTGAAGAATATGAAATCCCCTCCAAATGGAAGGTCCTTATGGTACTAGATACGAAACATGGGTGGTGACCTCTGGAAACATCAATCCCACATTATGATTGAAAAGAACCCAACTCCAAAGGGAATCCCCAAATATCATGCAACAACAACATACTTGATATAAGGAGAAGAAATAGGGGTGCAATCTAGAGAGACATCAAAACATACTAATTAAAAGTTTGTTTTGTGAGCATTGAACATGGACCCTAAGGAAGATAAAAATGTGTCTAACAACTCAAGTTGCACATAAACCTAGGATTTTCCACTTTAACCAAAGGAAGAGTGTCAAGTTGAAAGTGGTTGTATACCATCTCATCTGAATATTATCCCACATTTATGGTCTATAAAATTCAAAAGGATATAATCCGTTCACATATACCTATATATTTAGAATTATTCATATAAGAAAATGTAGTGAAAAACAATTCCGTAGTTAATTCCCTATGTGAACTCTCCCTATCACCATAATAAACCTTTTAGGAGAAAATTCCATTAGGTCATTAACCGTGTAATGGAACGTGTTTATGTTTAGAAAAAATTGGCCAACCTATTATGCCATTATTACAAAATATATATCTTCACACTACCAATGTTTCAAATGTTACGCCTTAAACATAAATTTATAAAACAAGATTCAGAATAGTACTTCTCCAATCAATTTAAACTATAATAAAATCACACATAATTTTCATCTCTTCCAAAGTTGTTCCTCGAGGTGATTCATCAAATGCCATGTACATTAACAAAATGATAAAATAATGTGCAGGATATACATAATGTGCAGGATATAATCATAACCATTATTTTGAATAAACCTTATAGTCGGATACTTTTAGGTTTGATGTGTATCCCATATAATCGTTAGATGAAAGACATCATGCCAAATGCCAATTTCGTTCATGTGGACCACACAAGTGCATCACTTAGGTGTGTCAACTTCATGTATCCTTTAAAATTTTGTTAGGTTGGTATGTGGGTAAATTGTTTTGTATTCCACTTAGTTAGATCAATTTCTTAGTTGTGTTGGGTGCTTATGTGTGTTAGGTATGTTCCATATTTATGAATACAATTTAACATTGTATATGCAATTGGATCGTGGTAAAAGACAATTTAAATGCACATTTTTTTCATTACGTAATATTGTAATTTTGCATTGTTCTCAAATTTATAACTGAAATCTCCATGCAATCGTAAAATCTACAAAAGATTGGGAAAATTACACATAGAAACATTCTTTTCCACACATGTATAATCATACTTAAAATACTGAACGGTGAAGACCTCAAGAGCCTTGATATGAAATACTTTTTATATCATGAAAGTTATAATACAAAAATAGAAGGCTCTTATATGGCCTGTCAATGTACATGTATCAAAAATATCATTTATGTACATGCAAACAAAAGTACAAATGTCCTAGACCACACCCCTATACTCTAAATTCCTCTTGTACATAAAAATATATATTTGTCCTAGAATAACACATAAAAAATATGACTTTCTCTTGTTTTTTCTGACCCTAATGCTTGTTTCCTCTGTCCATGACCATTGTGTATCTCTGGCCATTGAAAATCAATGATAACATTTGTTCATCGGGTAACTGAACTAGTACTATCCAACAATAAAAAAAATTGAAAATTTAAAATACAACTCAATTGTACATAAAAAACACTCACTACATCCATCGGGGGTATATATGCCTCTAGTGTCCTCCTTGCAGAGAGTCTCTCTACAATGCTTCTCTGTGAATAAGAAAACTATGTCAACTATCTTAACAATTATCAACATGGATGTGAATGAGAAAGTAATAACCAGTTATGTAAATAATGAACATCTCACCGAATTGTTTTTTTCCTGGGAATGAAAGTGGTTTTCTTCAGTAACAAGAGGAGTCATAGGTTGAACATCAACCTTAGACACGTGCACTATTGAACTAGGGTGTGGCTACATTCACCAAATGATAAAATAGTTAGACATCGTGCATGCCCATAAATAATACAAATGAACTGTATAATTACAAATATTCAATTATATGTACCTCTGTGTGACTTATCCCTATTTTAGATGCAACATTGACAGCAACATCAACAAGCCCACTAAGGTATAGCACGGATGACTCTACATCCTGATGCTGTAAACATGCAAAAATAACATTAAGAAAAACTAGTTGTGAAGTGAATTCAAATCTAACCATCAACTTCCATTGGAAGTGTGTACATTACCATGGAATGAGTAGGTTGATCGTCATGGACACCGACTCTTTTTAAGGAAGAGGTTCGTCCTGTGTAGACAACACACTTATCTACGTTTGAACCACAGGGAGATCCAAACCAAAGAGGTGGTCTGAGGGATTTGTGATGATGTCTATAGTCATAAAGTGTTACCATAGTTAGAAATGGACTTGAATGAATGGAATAATATGTAATAAAAAACTAACATGTTCTAATATACTTACCCCTTCCTAGGACATATCTCCCCCGTGGGAGAGACTGCTGCCAACAATTTCTAGCCCCTTTGCAGATCCAGATAACATCTACAAGTTTACAAATTATAAATATTAGAAATATATAAAGGACTGTATAGTAATAAATTTAAATAGTTTGAACAAGATTCAATCATTAACCATGTACTTACATTCCTCAGGTAATCATAAAATCCACTTGGGGTTAATTATTTGAGATCAATGTCTCCAGCATCCGGTTCAAAATGGGGCTCCTGGAACTTCAAAAATTGTAAATATTAGACCATTTAACAAATTAATCAAGAATAACACATGCATTAACAAAATGACACATGTTGAAATATTACCTTGGTGTTGGTTTTTTGAGCCTTGGATACAACCACACCTAGTGCACTTCCACACCCCTTAGAGGCATCAAGCTCCTGCAAGAGTAAACATTGCATATATTAAGAATCTTTTAATATGTGTACAATATGGAAAAATTAAAAATTGAGCAACAATAAATTTTTAATAATGTCCTTACTTGACCACCAGTCATCGTAGATGTACCATGTGCTGGTCCAAAACCATAACAGGATTGACTACATGTTTTTTTTTTTAACAGAAACTAAAAAGGGGGTATATATAAAAGTTAGCTATGCACAACCATTCAATACAGACATGATGAACCAGAGTATCTGTGCATAGCAGAAGAGCTACACAAAGGGACTATCCACTGTGTTTCCCAAAACATTTCAAAATGAGTTTGTTCAAAAATTATAAATCCGTGGGTTGTATAAACCCTTACATACTGTTTGCATAAAAATAGACAGAAAAACATTCAAACAAAGCTAGAAAGAAGAAGGATAAGGATTTCCTCTTGGATTTCTTGGCTGGACGACTGATTCCTCCTCCATTGGAAGCACGGCATCATTAGTGGCTGCATGGACTCGGCTGCTCTGATTCATGGATATGAATTTCTAGAGGTCCTCTTGGATCCTATCTACCTTCCCCATTATTTCACGAAGACTTCTTTCGTTGTCATCGATGCGTGAATCGTGGTTACTAATATGGAGTGAGGTATAGCTAACTATGTCTTCCATTTTTTTACCACCCGAGCCATCTCTCTGTTGTCCATAACGCTGATGGAAAGTAGTTCATACAATCGCCTTAAGTTCTTCTTGATGTCCATAATCCTCACGTTTCCACCATCCTGGGACATTTTTCCAGCTTCTGACAATAAGGTGATTCGGGCAAACTGGTTCTCAATAGATTGAACAGGACTTGCAGGGGCTAAGATATTATTGAAGCAGGATCTTAGCACAAGGAGTTCCCTATACGGCAATAAGTCGATGTTTCTTCCACAAGCCAAAGTGCCCACGGCTCCCTCATGCCACCCTATACACCTGCAACCTATGACTGAGCTGCTTCCCCAATTGCCAAAGAGAAATCCTGAACCAGGAGAGACTGTCTGCGAAATTGAAAGGGAGCTACACAAACAGGGGGAAAAGGCTGCAAGGGAGAACCTTTCTTTCACCACTGATCAAGTAAAAGGGAGAACCTGCCACGGGAGGCCTTGCAGACTCCCTTCTCCGATGCCTGCAATAATATTCAACAGTAATCACAGAGCATCATATAATCCAGGGCCAAGAAAGGAAAAGGAATGGGAGATCATAACGCTTCCAGCAGAGGCCATAGAGAAAAACAAGATGAGATCTTGAGCGTGCGAGGGGGAAATGAATATCTCCCCGAATTGAAGAGCATTTAAAACCACTTCCTTCGAGAGTTGGAGATGACAGCGAAGGGGCCATGCGGCAAAGGAAGGAGGAAGGGGAGGACTGAGCAGTAAATGGGAGGAGACGGTGGAGAGGAGGCCAGCTACGAGGTGATGGAGGGATTCGAAGATCGTGAAGGAGGGAAAAGAAAGGGGCAATGAAGGGGGACGGAGGATAGAGTGGGGGCCAAACAAGCCCAATATAAAGGAGGGATAAGGGGAAGAGGACAAGGAGGATGGGGAGGAGATAGAAGAAAGGAGGCAAGGAATGAAATGGGGGAGAGATAGACTCTTTTCTAAATGAATTTGATTATTGAAGGGTCGGAATGGGGACTTCCAACACCACATATTAGGGTATAAATTTGAGAGTGGGGTGATTTCCATCCTGACTATACTGTCCTTGTGAGAAAGAGGCTCCCACATTAGCCAGGCTGTCTGCAGCTGAGTTATTGTGCCGGAGAATATGGTAATCTTCATAGTTTCTAGACATAAGAAGCATGGATTTTTCATATAGACGTCGACATTTGACAGCTCCCGTATTGTATCCATTGATCAATTTATAGATGACATGCCTAGAGTCCCCAATAATCAAGGCCTTATGAATTTTATTGACTTTGAGAATATGGAGGCTCTGGATAAGAGCCAACCACTCAGCTTCATTATTAGTTCTGATGCCGATCCCCCATGCAAAGGTAAGTTCCACATGTCCTCTGGGATTCAGGATAATCCCCCCCGCACCTGCCTCCCCAAGGATTGACTACATGTTGTGCACATGCTTGGCTCACTTTGGGGAACATGGGATGCCGATCTATTCCCACCAATATATGTTCCTCTACCATCGGAGGCTGGTGGTTGTACCCCACCATAGGAATAGGGCCCTTCCTAATCAATAGTTGTGGTGTGTCGGGAAACCATCTCAGCTATAGTAAGAAATGCCTCTTGTTTCTGGGTAACCATATTATGTGCAAGAGGGATGCCTGGCCTTGGTAGCTGGGCACGAGTTGGAGGTATCTATCAATCGGAATCTCTATGCCTAGCATTGGGTCGATTTTGGGGCATCTCCCTACCAAATCCCTGGAACCCCAACATGTCAAAATAATTGGCATGTTTTCCCATCACAAACTCTGCATACAGTTTCTAGAGGAAGTACAATGGTACTTCCCTTTTTTGTGGGGGAATATAAAAAACCATGTACCATTTTTCCATCCAATGGTCTCTAATGGGTTGGCAGATGAACCACTCAATAGAAATATGTGGTCTGTTTCTCTCTGGAATGGCATTCATCCCAGGCACTCTAAATAATTTATATATGTTCTCTTTTGTTATTTTTAGCTTATTGATCTCGTTATAGCTAAAACCATTGGAATATTCTTATATTTTGGTTTCCCTATAGGATGCGATGCTATATAAAGCATCATTCAATATAGCGGTCGCATCAACTATTGTCAGTAATTATGCTAACAAGGAGCGACGGAGGTCATCTCCACCCCTCCAGGTAGAACCAATCTCTCTAAGATGACCAATAACTCTCAAGATCTCCTCATTGTGGTCCATAGTAGCCATTGCAATCATATATACAAATAAAATATCATTAGAAAAATAAACACATGGTATAATGACATATCTAAGCAAGGAAAAGTGTAAAACTAATGTACGACAAATAACAACATAAACTAGATTTATAATTTAATTTTTAAAATTGATCTTGAATTTTACAGTAAAGAATAAACATTTAACATTTTAAATTTTAAATTTATGTCCTAAATTCAAGTATTAATTCCAATTTCCATATGCATGTGTACATAAAATGTCCTATGTGCATATGTTGATTGGGAATCTCCTCTAGCTTATTTAAAGGCTTGGATTATGAAGTTTCATCAAAATTCTGAGGTGTTTACTAATGCCCTTGCAGGACCACCTCCTAGATTGCAGGTAGAGGCAAGGGCTAGAGCCTAGAAGAGGTGGAAAAATGTGCTATTGATGAATAAAATCCCAATACAGGAAAGGATTTTGTTATATATGTAATTACTTGTTGTAGCGTGATTTTTCTTTTGACTCCAAAGTCCATTTAACAGATCTTTGTTTATATGTAATTTGGGCCATGTATGGATTTCACTTGATGTTATTTTAGTTGTATGCACTCTTTCTATATACCCATGAGATGCTTTGAATAATTGTGTATAGTGGCTTTTATGGTTGCAAGGTTTCCACTAGATTCTATCATGTATGATAGTATGTGATTGGCATGTAATCAAACACATCAACCTCCTGATGTATCTTGATGTTCGTAGAGCCTATTGTTGAACTCCGATGTCTTGACCTTAACCAAAAAGTACCCTTCAATCAAGAGGAAATATTTGTTAAGCATGGGAAGCTTCTATACCGTATTTTACACTTGGATTAGGAATTTTCAACAAAACTATAAGGTTTTTATTGATGTTCTTGGATGACCAAATTCAATCTTTTGGGTAGAGGCAAGGGATTTACCATGTTTGTTTATGTATTTTAGGGAAGATATGAATTCTACTTGAATTTTTTTTAGTTGTATGCACCCTTGCAATATAATTAACACAATTTGCATATTTGTTAATTTTGGTTTGGATTCACAAGGATGCTTGTGAATATACATATGCAAATAGTGAAGTTGATTTGTTTTTTATGAGTTAATTGGGGTTTTGGTTTACAATGGGCATGTAAATTACTTATGCAAACTTGCAATATACTTGACAAAATTTCCATATTTGTGAATTTTGTTATGGATTCACATGGATGCTTGTGAATATGCATATGAAAATAATGAAATTGATTTGTTTTTAATGAGTAAATTGGGGTTTTGGTTTCCATTAGGCATGTGAATTTTGGTATGGAGTCACAAGGATGCTTGTCAATATACATATGGAAATATTCAAAATGATTTGGTTTTTATGATTAAATTGGGGTTTTGGTTTCCATTGGGAATGTAAATTCCTTTATGGGCATATAAATTAAAAAAAAATCGTTTAAATTATAATTAGGGCATAGAAAATATTTGATATAGGTAAATCAACATGAGAATATTTGAAGAAAATACCTCACAAGGAAGATATTGATCCCAAGGTGGATTTTGTTGGCCTTTTCTCACCCAAAACACGTTCACTCTAGCTCATTTT
>LPNX010789474.1:115017-148147 GCA_001517045.1 Pseudotsuga menziesii | reverse complement strand
CCCAACCCCCCCTATATATTCCCCAACACCCCCCTCCACTCTATATCTATCTCTCTATCTTTGGCTTCCCCCTCTTCTTATCCAACTACAACGAACCCCAACTACCCCTCCTCTCCCTCTCTCTCTCTCACACACACACATCCCTTGAATTTTAAAATGATATAGTTAGGTTGAAGAGAGGGGGGGTGCTAAGTTTCTAAGACTTAGAGAGTTCTTGTTAATTCCCCTTAAACATTGAATGATCCCTTAGTCGTGGAACTACCTTCTTAAATGATCCTAAGCGTTATTCGAGAAAAACATGTACTCATTTTATGTGGTAAAAACACGCTATCATTTTTGGTAATAATATCATGTGCATGTTTTGTTTGATTATAAACAATAGCAGTATCTATCTGAGAAACACTCCATCAGATTTTGAGCAGGCTTCATAGCTCACGCACAATTTCAAGCTGCAGACAGTGCGTTCATTCTCTTCTTCACCAGATTATCACACAATTTTTATTTTTTTTACATCAAGCATCTCCATCACAAGTGTCTAAGGATTGCTTAGAGCATGGTATACATTGAGGAGCAAGAACGAAACCAAGCTTGGGGAATCTTCCATTCAGGAGCACCATAGAGCATCTCCACCATTGTTTTTCTTGCAATTGAGGTGCTAGAAAAGGAAACATTAACTTGGTCATTGTGGTGGAGTATGTAACACCCCGGTTTTGACCCCATTTGCATGATGTATATAATGTAATTAATCATGGTGAGGAGCTAAATGCAAAAGCCCCACCATCGATTTGGTTGTGTATGTTTCGACAATGGGGATAGTTGCCGATGGTATATGGTGCTATCCGACACATTATAGTTTGGAATCATGTAAATACTCACATCAATTAAAAATAAACCCACAACCAGCTACGGCAGTGCAACGTTAAATTGAAAAGGGCATGATTCTAAAGGAGAAGGGTGGGGAATGTCAAACCTTGGTCTATGGGGGGGAAATCCATGTCTTACCACTCTGTTTTATTTTCCATCTTCCCTTGTCTCATCCAACCACTTTAATGTTTTGTGGAGTAGTTGAGGTAGTTATGGCTGGGAGTGGAGTGTGGCAGGACTATCAGTCCTTTCCCACATGCACACTCTACCAGCAGGTTGACCTCACGTTGGCAAACAACCTCCATCGTCATTCTCTCCATGACGCCACTCTTCTCGGGTCTGTTCGTTCCTCACAATTGTCTGTTCATCCATGCGCATAGGATGGGTATATTCACTCTCATGCAAGGATGTGCAGGAGGAGGCCGGTCCATCTTCCTCATGCAGAGCCGAGTTAAGAAGGGGCACGATTTCTTGTTTGGGGGTTCGTTTTCCCTCTCTCACACTGTTCGTTGATCTGTGGTGAGAACTGGAAGAGCGGCCTCAAGGGTATGATTTTCTGCTGTGTATGTGAAATAGCCGTGGTCTTCATCCCCGATTCAGGCTTGCTGTTGGTTTAACCCATGATTTGGGTTGCTGTCGTTCTTCCCATGATTTTTGGATGCTGTTAAGAGTCCGATTTTCTTCTTCCATTTTGGACTACGTGTGTGTTTCTTTCTTCCATGTTTTTCCTGGGCTGTGTCTTTTTCTTTGTGCACAAGCTGGGAGTTTGTTCTTTTCCCTTTTCTTCCTGTGTAAGTTCTCTAGCCATTACATTGGGGAACTGTGTGTGTTGTGGGCTCGTGGATGTTGGTTGGCTGTTGATTGCCACGTCCCGCTAGCTGAGTTTTCCTCTATCCACGCTAGGAGTTTGGCTTCTCCTTTTTTTTGAGACTATGGATTGTTTCCATCATTCATTTTGAGTTTGTGGCTGTTGATGTACCCTGGTTTTGGGTTGCTGCTAAGTTGTTTTGACCACGCTAGGGCCAAGAACAACTCTGGAGTGTGGTTGGACCTGAGCTGTGTTTCACCTTTCATTTGGGGTTGTCCCCCTATTGTCTTTTCCTTCTTCACGGAGCTGTGAAGGGATTGTTTTGTTGCGGTATACAGTGGTTGGTCTTCGGACTATTGAGAGTGGGATTAGAGGTTGGGTATGTTTGAGAAGGCTAGTGTTGAGGCCACCAGCTTAGCATTAGCCTTTCCTAGCTCCTTGACGACCTGGTAGAACCCTATTGTGTGGGATTAGCTGATTGTGTACCTTGGCTATGTGTAAGCCTGCATTGACCCTTATTCCTTGAGGAATCATGCCCAACTCGGGGGTGGCAGTGTTGCTGAGAGATTGATGAGCACGCTGGCCTATGGTTGGGTGGAACGTTGCAGCGACGTAGCTGGTTGTGGGGATATTTATTCATTAAAATATAAGTACTTCTGACTGTTTCACCTCTGCAATTATATCTATTGTTCCATGAATTATGATGAACATGTTAAATGCTGGAATGTGTGTGTTGCTTCCACTGAATGTTGAGTAACTGTGTATCCTTGTATGTTTTATGCATCTTAGTATGCATTATGTTAAGTTTTTAATATCAACATTTATCCATGTTCATGTTCATGGGGGCTGTTTGCCCGTTTGTTTGGTGTTAGTAGCATCCTCTTCACTAGTCGGAGGGTTGGGGACGTTACAGAGTATGTAGACATAATTGATCAAGAAAGAAACCAAGCTTGGGGAATCTCCCATTGAGGAGTACCATAGAGCATCTCTACCATTGTTTTTCTTGAAATTGAGGAGCTAGCAAAGGAAACATTCTTCCCAATATTCCCCCTAACTTGAGTATCTAGACACAATTGAGCAAGAAAGAAGCCAAGCTTAGGGGGTCTACCATTGAAGAGTACCATTGACCATATCCACCTTTCTTGTATTTAATTTGAGGAGATAGAAAAGGAAACCTTCCTCCCAATCTTCCCCTTAATTTGAGTATCTATACACAATTGAGAAATGAAGAAACCAAGCTTGGGGAGTCTCCCATTGAAGAGTACCATTGACGATCTCCACCTTTTTTTTATTGCATTTGAGGAGCTAGAAAAGGAAACCTTCCTCCCAATATTCCCCTTAATTTGAGTATCTGGACACAATTGAGCAAGAAAGAAACCAAGCTTGGGGAGTCTCCCATTCAAGAGCACCATTGACCATCTCCACCATATTTTTTCTTGGATTTTAGGAGTATCAAAGAAAATATTTCATTGGTCATTGTGGTGGATTATCTAGACACTTGATTGTTAAAGAAACAAACCAAGCTTGGTTAATCTCTCATTGAGGAGCACCATATATCATTGATAATTGTGGTGATGGGAAACTCAGACAATTGAGCAAGAAAATTGGCAAGGAAGACAAAACCCAATGAAATACTTGAATAAATTAGAGAAAATAAAATAAATGACATAACCAATCGAAGACACTCTATGGACACTCAACCAATTCCAGTTGTAGAGGATGCCACATTTCTTCCTACCAATCCACAACAAGAAAGACAAAATCATTCGCTCAAGGGGCCTTCGATCTCCATAGAAGTTGAAGAATGAGCGCCACATGGCACTGATTGAGGAGTAAAACATAGGTGCACATCAAGGACACCTGAAACCTTTGCAGATTTAATCAGATGCGGGTATACAAGTGACGAAGTTAGAGAGTCATTGAATGACGACTGTATGATTGAAGAACACAATGTTGTTTAGACCACCCAGGAAGATTTCTAATTTCCACCATCCGACCGACAGCAAGAGATGAAAGGAAATGAAGATTATGTTCAAACACCAGACCGACCAGATTATATGGTACAGGGTGCGGTTCCAACCTCCCTACCTCTATTATCAACTTCACGTCGAAGAATTCCAAAATGTATATAGATTTATGAAAGTCTCATTGGTTCACTTGAAGGTACAATGTCTAAACGCAGTATTGCATATCAATCTCAACAGATACTTGTCAACTATTTTGATTTTAAATGTGATGGAGATAAATGTAGATTATTTATATCGTGATTAAAATATAGGTCTTTGACTGTTGTTATGAGAAACTTTAGGATAAAGATGATAAATAGTTCGAAACTAAGTTCTCATGTTGTCGAAATTTTAGTAGAAGCATTTAGTACTGTTGGAAAGAAACCTCGTTCAAAGGATCGCAATATAGCTCGTCGTGTGTTGTCACAATCAATCATGAACAAAAGCACTAGGGCCCTTTGAATTATTAAGCCTACATGCAAACTTGTAGGATTGGATATCAAAACACTATGTAGGTATTGTTCTAGAAGAGAACAAATTGACTCTGGTCAAACATATGTTTGGTCCTTCATTGACAGGTTTCCACACTCTGATATTAAGCTCATTGATGTGGTAAAGGGACTGGTGTAAGATTTTTGGCGTGACAATAGTAGACCTTCATCCAACCAAAAATATGTACTAAATGAGAAGGGGTTCAAGGGATGACGATCCCCACATAAAATAATTTCTTGAGATGAAACAAACATAGTTATATGAGAGATTTAGGCATGAACATAATGAACTTAACTTGGTCCAAATATCCTTCGAGAAATGAAAACCATAGTATGTTAAAATAAAAAAACTCGTAACACATGTTGTTGTTGATATCACATTGAGTACAATTATTATTATGACACATATATACATATATTGCATGTATTGCATAACACTTTTGTGCATGAATGATCAACTACATTTTCACCGACATCATTTAGAGACTTTATTCATAGCATTTTGTGTAGAAGGATAGAAGGTTGCACATTTTATCAAAGGCCTTGCGTAGATGGGACATGCCCAAGGTGTGGTGGAATGGTATTTTGGACAAATGTATACATGTGACCGATGAGCATGAACTTGGGAGACATGGAGTGAACTTGCAGTCATTCAAATCTATCACGTATGATATCGGTGGAGGGAATGAAAGAAAAAAAATACAATTGGTCACCTCTCAGGTTAGTAACGAGTTCCTGAATAGTATTTTTTTCTTCATGTATTCCTACTCCATATATTAACAACTTATTGATCTATACATATTTATTGTTGATCTACCAGGTATTGATTTGCAACTTCATGGAGGAATTCTTTGAAAAGACACAACATTATGTAAATCATGTACATGTGACTCATTGTGTTATTGATAAATTTAGAACATGCATGGATACATTTCCTATTGGAACTATATTATTAGTGGTTTATTTTGCATAAATCTACACTCTTCAACCACAAAATGAGATTCAAACTCAATATTATCACTCAGACCAGGTCAGCATAATGGTCCATATCACGTATAGACATGGGGAAAAAAGTTCTGAAGAGAAAAGGGTTATATTAAAGGAGTATAACTTTTACATAAGTGATGACAGGTGTCATGACTTAGCTTTTGTACAACACAGATTTCAATTGTTCTATAATCACCTAAATGATAAAAATATACATATGGAACGACATTGGATTTGGTCTGATGGTTGTGCGGGGCAATTAAAAAATTTCTATATTCCAATGGTTGTGTATTCTCCACAAGAGGAATAAGGTACCACATATTTGGAACTATTTTGAGACTAGACATGGAAAATGGGAACATGATGGAGAAGATGCATCAATCAATACTGCATTACATAGGCAAGAGATGAAATTCACAACTATTTCTCTCATCCGATATGCAAAGACCATTATTACATGGGTTTCTTCAGTGATGGGGCAGGGAGCCAGAAGGAAAGAAGACCAATCATCTCAAAAGGAACATGTACATAGATATTTTTGGGAGGTGGTTGATGTAGATCGATCACACCTATATGGGTGCAAGACCGTCCAAGGAACTCATGCATTCCATTCAGTTAGAACGTCAAACAATGATATTGTTGAAATGTGGACAAGGAAACTCTCTTGTTTTTGTTATCCATGTAATAGTGGTGAATGGGAAAACTGTGAATCCATAGATTGGGTTTGCAGTTCAGATCGTGTATCACTCCCCATTGGTTAAAAAATAATTGCGGAATTATCCTAGTTGGAGGAGGTCCAGTCAAGTATTTCACATGACTATTACCACATTTCAGATATCGTACAACTAGGTTCGACTATTATGTTGATAAATTTGAAATGTTTGACAACTAGTTGTGTTTAGTTAGTTGAATCCTAGGTCTGCACTTTATTTTATGTAGGGAACATACATGCAGTGGTTTCCACAAGAGGCAATGAATGACACACTGACTACTAGCTCGCACGTTGCTTGGATGGGAAGCATACCTTCATTGTCTCATTAAGCGACTTTGAGGGAAATGATTTTCCAATTGGGTTGATGGTTATCAAAGGAGAATATTTGACACATATTGCCCACACACAAAAGAAAAAAGGTTATGTATTTGAAGATTATATGCTAGGTCAAATTGTATACCATTAAACAAACTTAGTTATTTTCACAAACCTCCAATTGCAAACGATGCCAAGCAAGAACTCATCAAAGTCACGATACTTGTTGCCTTACTACGAGCAAGAGAGGCTAAGGGATACCATTTCTATTAGAGGTGACCTCGATGGTCTAGTCGAATGACCAAAGGTAGGTATTTAGGTATGTGGTAGTCAAGTATTTTGATTTCATGGTTTCATTTATTATTTAAATCTTTATAGATTTACCACTTGATAGATTGATAAATTGAATAGACTTCTACAACTTGATAAATTGCACAAGATTCATCATGGATTTTTTGTGTTATATTCATACTTACATGAATCATGCCATATAGCCTATACCATTATGTAGCACTCTATATAGGATATGTCTATTACATCTTCCTTGAATCCCGAAGTTGGTCCTGTAAGGACATTAGTCAACACCCCAAGTTTTCATGGAACTTCCTAATGCAGGTTTTAGAATAAGGTATCAAAAGATTCCCATTAATCTAGACGCCCCCACATTAATCTACCCCCCCATTAATCTACCCCCCCATTAAATTGATCTGGAGCTAGTGAATTTTCTACCTAATCATATGGTGGCATATATGGTTGAAGATCACCAAAACCCATTGTGGCCTCTTTCCCTCCTAAATGCGGGAGTTGGTCCTCAAGGAAGAAGAGAAAAGGGGAGGGAAATATACTTAAATTCGATGATTTGTTTCTCCATAGGAGGCAATGAACCTATATCTAATTGATAGGGATTAGTCAAGAGCTCGATCCGTGCATAAAATATTTATGAATTTTCTAGCAATCTTAGAAGGTGTGTTAAAAAGTGCATTTTCTTTCTAGAGTCTTGAGTCTTGCAGTGGGCAGTTACTATGGCAAGATTATCGATGTGACTACGAATTCTCTAAAAAATCCTGCATTAACATGTTTTTAAAATAAGTTGTCTTCCAAAGGGAAAAAACAACAGAATATAATAACTCAATTTGCAGACAAACAAGGATACCAACTCTTTCCATTTCCACCCATTCCATCAATAAAGCGCTTCTCTACCGCACCATTTTTCCCACATCTTTGATTCGAACAACTGTATAGGAAAAATAACTCTCTGTTGGAAAAACATTATAACAGAAATACCAATTCATTTTGCAAATAAAAAACTAATGAAAAAATTTAAAATAAGTTTACCTGCATCCCCAAAGTCCTAGGTACAAACCAAAATGCAGCCGTGTAGTTAAGGAGTGGGATATAAACATTGAAAAGCTTTCACATATTGAAAAATGTAGAATGAAAACAAAGGATTATGTTTGGGTTTTACGGAGGTCAAATAATACGACACTAGTGGTTACTATGTGTGTCTATCAACAAAAAAACAACACAACATTTTTTATTCCAAAAAATCATGACACTTCGCTTGTAAGTTGCGAGTCTTGCTTGTGTGCCTTCTATAGCCGTAGATGTTTCACATGCTCGATTTTAATTATTAATTGTGATTTCAACGTGATGTTTTTCTAGAGAGGCTCTTGTACAAGACAACCTTTCCTTTAAGGATTAGAGGAGGGCCAGTTGAGGACCGAAGGTGAGGTATTGCAACCCCTTCTATTAGTGAACCATACTAATTGTAGACTATGATGTAGAGTAATTTTTAACATCGTAGAATGAAGTAAAAGAGAAGTGTCCACATGAAATACCACATAAAGAGCAACCATTACTGACATACTACATACTACATCGATAATATCCATTACATGACATACTACATCAAGGGCCAATCCTGATAACGCTAGTTTGTATCGTAAACCCTAGTTTGAATTATAAAAACTAGAAATCCTAGTTTGTGTTCAAAATCCTAGAAAACATAGTTTGTAGCCACTAACTATCATCTATAGATCATTGATACCATTTATTCGATGTCACCATTAATGAATATCTCGTATCAATTGACATGAAAGGTAATATTATCCTAATAACCATGGTCAATGCTAGCTTACAAACCCTATAGCCAATCCTAGTAACATTAGTTTGCACTATAAACCATAGTTTGTATTCTAAACCATAGAAACCCTAGTTTCGAGCCTATAGGTAGGTATTCTATAGCATAGGTAGGGATTCAACAAGTGTCCCCAAAAGCCTATAAGAGGTGGGATTCAATGTGCCATAGAATGATGACCATGTCTCGGATCGACGAATCGTTGATTCCGTTGGATTTAGGACATCGATATATTGCTAGGGGTGTCCCTCTACTCTGGGTCCATGGATAAGGGATCCCATTTTAGGTCAATTTTGGAAACTAGGGTTTTTCTCAGTAAGGGAATGTGAAATTTTTTCACATAGGGGTCAACTTTGCAAATTCCTCGATCGTGAATGTGTGGATAGCATTCCCAGATGGAATCTCCCTAAAAATTCTTGCATGACCCACCAGAACCCCATTTTGATGCATTGTTTCCATTCTCTGCCTTGAGCAGGGATTCAACAGGTGTCCATGAAATCCTGTAGGAGGTGGGATTCAATGTTCCATAGAATGATTACGGTAGATTGGATCAATGAACCGTCAAATTCATTGGATTCAAGATATCGGTATAGTTATAGGGGTGTCCCTCTACTCTGGCTCCATGGATAGGGGATCTTCTTTTAGGTCAATTTTGGAAACTAGGGTTTTTCACAATAAGGGAATGTGAAAATTTTGCACATAGGGCCCAAATTTGAAAATTCCTCGATCGTGAACATGTGTCTATCATTCCCACATGGAACCTTGGATATGTTTTGATGCACGGTTTCCATTATATTCCCCAGGTAAGGATTCAATAGGTGTCCCTGAAATCCTATAGGAGGTGGGCTTCAACGTTCCTTAGAATGATGAACATGACTTGGATCTACAAACCATCAAATCAGTTGGAATGAGGACATAGAGGTAGTATTATGGGTGTCTCTCTACTCTAGGTCCATGGACAAGGGATCATATTTTAGGTCAATTTTGGAAACTAGGGTTTTGCTTTATAACAGAATGTGAAATTTTTTCACATAGGGGTCAAAATTGAAAATTCCTCAACTCTGAATGTGTGGCTAATTTTCCCAAATGGAAATTCCCTAAACACACTTGCATGACCCACTGTAACCATTTTTTGATGCACAGTTTCCATTCTATGCCCCGGGTAGTGATTTAATAGGTGTCCCTGGAAGCCTGTAGGAGGTGGGTTTCAACGTGCCATAGAATGATGAGTGTGCCTCAGATTGATGAACCGTTGAATCTGTTGGATTTAGGACATATGGATAGTGCTAAGGGTGGCCCTCTACTCTAGGTCCATAGATAAGGGATTGTATTTTAGATCAATTTTGGAAACTAGGTTTTTGCTGAGCAAGGGAATGTGAAAATTTTGCACATAGGGGTCAAATTTTAAAATTCATCAATAGTGAACATGTGGATAGTGTTCTCACATGGAAAATCCCTAAACATTCTTTCATGACCCACTAGAACCCCGTTTTGATGCATGATTTCCATTCTATGCCCCGGGTAGGGATTCAACAAGTGTCCCTAGAAGCCTGTAGGAGGTGGGATTCAACGTGCCATATAATGATGACAGTGGCTCAGATATACTAACCGTAGATCTTGTTGGAATAAATAAATATGTATAGTTCTATGGGTATCCCTCTACTCTAGGTCCATTGACAAGGGATCTTATTTTAGGTCAATTTTGGAAACAAGGGTTTTGCTCAGTAAGGGAATGTGAAAATTTTGCACACAGGGGTCAACTTTGCAAATTCTTTGATTGTGAATGTGTGTCTAGAATTACCACATGGAAACTCCATAAACATGCTTTCATGACCCACTATAACCCCGTTTTAATGCACGATTTCCATTCTATGCACCAACTAGGGATTCAACAGGTGTCCCTGAAAGCCTGTAGGAGGCGGGCTTCAACGTGCCATAGAATGATGATCATGGCTTGGATAGAAAAACCATTGAATCTGTTGGATTCAAGACATTGGCATAGTGCAAGGGGTGGCCCTCTACTCTGGGTCCATGGATAAGGGATTCCTTTTTAGGTCAATTTTGGAAACTAGGGTTTTGCTCAATAAGGGAATGTGAAATTTTTTTCACATAGGGGTAAAATTTGAAAATTCATCAACTATGAATGTGTGGCTAGTGTTCCCACATGGAACCTCCCTAAACACGCTCACATGACCCATAGAAACCCCATTTTGATGCATGATTTCCATTCTATGCCCCAGGTAGGGATTCAACAAGTGTCTCTGAACACCTATAGGAGGTGGGTTAAACATATATGTTGATGGTTTGTGATTCATCGATATCACAGAGAAGAAAGGATACCCACAATAGGGTGGAACAAATAATTGGAAACAAGTATTATTTGATATTTTTTTGAAGGTGATTGTAGATCTTCCCCTCTTGAAAAAATACTTGTAGCAAACTATTATTCCAAGTGTATATGTTGAGAATTATGTTACCTATTGTGAGGTGTTGAACTTGAATGATTTCCCATCATTGTCAAGAAAGAAATATTCTTTGTTTGTGTTTTCATAGGGGAGAAATGAGTTGTCAATCTTTGTGTGGAGGGGAATTGATCGTAGGATCTCATATCATTCGTGAGAGTGGAAATTCAAAAGAAGGTTGTTTCCATATTAATTTATCGTATTCATCCAAGAGATTTGAGAATTTGCATGATGAAATGCAGGAGGAAATGGATAAATAAATTCAAAACATGGATACCTTGCATAAGAACCAGGAAATCAGTTATGCACGTGATTTAACTGTGGAAAGAAGGAAGTATGAGGTAACAAAATCCCATGTGAACAGACTTAATAGTAAACTCGAAATGAAATCAATAGGAGGGATAAGAAAGATGATATGCTTGAAGAATATGAAATCCCCTCCAAATGGAAGGTCCTTATGGTAGTAGATACAAAACATGGGTGGTGACCTCTGGAAACATCAATCCCACATTATGATTGAAAAAAACCCAACTCCAAAGGGAATCCCTAAATATCATGCAACAACAACATATTTGATATAAGGCCAAGAAATAGGGGTGTAGTCTAGAGAGACATCAAAACATACTAATAAAAAGTTGGTTTTGTGAGCATTGAACATGGACCCTAAGGAAGATAAAAATGTGTTTAACAACTCAAGTTGCACATAAACCTAGGATTTTCCACTTTAACCAAAGGAAGAGTGTCAAGTTGAAAGCGGTTGTATACCATCTCATCATGAATATTATCCCACATTTATGGTCTATAAAATTCAAAAGGATATAATCCATTCACCTATACCTATATATTTAGCATTATTCATATAAGACAATGTAGTTAAAAACTATTCCTTAGATAATTCCCTATGTGAACTCTCCCTATCACGATAATAAACCTTTTAGGAGAAAATACCATTAGGTCATTAACCATGTAATGGAACATGTTTATGTTTAGAAAAAAGTGGCCAACCTATTACGCCATTATTACAAAATATATATATTCACACTACGAATGTTTCAAATGTTACGCCATAAACATAAATTTATAAAACAAGATTCAGAATAGTACTTCTCCAATCAATTTAAACTATAATAAAATCACACATAATTTTCATCTCTTCCAAATTTTTTCCTCAAGGTGATTCATCAAATGCCATGTACATTAACAAAATGATAAAATAATGTGCAAGATATACATAACGTGCAGTATATAATCATAACCATTATTTTGAATAAACCTTATACTCAGATACTTTTAGGTTTGATGTGTATCCAATATATTCGTTAGATGAAAGACATCATGCCAAATGCCAATTTCATTCATGTAGACCACACATGTGCATCACTTAGGTGTGTCAACTTCGTGTATCCTTTAAAATTTTGTTAGGTTGTTATGTGGGTAAATTGTTTTGTATTCCACTTAGTTAGATCAATTTCTTAGTTGTGTTGGGAAATTATGTGTGTTAGGTATGTTCCATAGTTATGAATACAATTTAACATTGTATATGCAATTAGATCGTGGTAAAAAACAATTTAAATGCACATTTTTTTCATTACGTAATATTGTAATTTTGCATTGTTCTCAAATTTATAATTGACATCTCCATGCAATTGTAAAATCTATAAAATATTGGGAACATTACACATAGAAACATTCTTTTCCACACATGTATAATCATACTTAAAATATTGAACGGTGAAGATCTCAAGAGCCTTGATATGAAATACTTTTTATATCATGAAATTTATAATACAAAAATAGAAGGCTCTTATATGGCCTGTCAATGTACATGTATCAAAAACATCATTTATGTACATGCAAACAAAAGTACAAATGTCCTAGACCACACCCCTATACTCTAACTTCCTCTTGTACATAAAAATACATATTTGTCCTAGAATAACACATCAAAAATATGACTTTCTCTTGTTTTTTCTAGACACTAATGCTTGTTTCCTCTGTCCATGACCACTGTGCATCTCTAGCAATTGAAAATCAATGAAATCATTTCTTCATCGAGTAACTGAACTAGTACTATCCAACAATAAAAAAAGTTTGAAAATTGAAAATACGACTCAATTATACATAAAAAACACTCACTGCATCCATCTGGGGTATATATGCCTCTAGTGTCCTCCTTGCAGAGAGTTTCTCTACAATGCATCTCTATGAATAAAAAAACTATGTCAACTATCTCAACAATTATCAACATGCACATGAATGAGAAAGTACTAACCAGTTATGTAAATAATTAACATCTCACCAAATTGTTTTTTTCTTGGGAATGAGAGTGGGTTTCTTCAGTAGCAAGAGGATTCGTAGGTTGAACATCAACCTCGGATATGTGCACTATTGGACTAGGGTTTGGCTACATTCACCAAATGATAAAATAGTTAGACATCGTGCATGTCCATAAACAATACAAATGAACTGTACAATTACAAATATTCAAGTAGATGTACCTCTGTGTGACTTATCCCTATTTTAGATGCAACATTGACAACAAAATCAACAACCCCACTAAGGTATAGCATGGATGACTCTACATCCTAATGTTCTAAACATGAAAAAATAACATTAAGAAAAACTAGCTGTGAAGTGAATTCAAATCTAACCATCAACTTCCATTGGAAGTGTGTACATTACCGTGCAATGAGTAGGTTGATCATCATGGACACCAACTCTTTTTAGGAAGAGGTTCGTCTTGTGTAGACAACACGCTTATCTATTTTTGGACCACGGGGAGATCCAAACCAAAGAGGTGGTCTGAGGGATTTGCGATGATGTCTACAGTCATAAAGTGTTACCATAGTTAGAAATGGACTTGAGTGTATGGAATAATATGTACTGAAAAACTAACATGTTGTAATATACTTACCCCTTCCTAGGACATATCTCCCCCATGGGAGGGACTGCTGCCAACAATTTCTAGCCCCTCTGCAGATCCAGATAACATTTGCAAGTTTACAAATTATAAATATTAGAAATATATAAAGGAGTGTATATTAATAAATTTAAATAGTTTGAACAATATTCAATCATTATCCATGTACTTACATTCCTGAGGTAATCATAAAATCCACATGGGGTTAATTTGTTGAGATCAATGTCTCCAGCATCCAGTTCAAAATCGGGTTCCTGCAACTTCAAAAATTGTAAATATTAGACCATTTAACAAATTAATCAAGAAGAACACATGCATTAACAAAATGATATGTATTAACAAAATGACACATGTTGAAATATTACCTTGGTGTTGGTTTTTTGAGCCTTGGATACAACCACACCTAGTGCACTTCCACCCCCCTTAGAGGCATCAAGCTCCCGCAAGAGTAAAAATTGCATATATTAAGAATATTTTAATATGTGTACAATATGGAAAAATTAAAAATTGAACAACAATAAATTTTTAACAATGTCCTTACCTGACCACCAGTCATCGTAGATGTACCATGTGTTGGTCCACAACCATAACAGGATTGACTACATGTTGTGCACATGCATGGCTCACTTTGGGGAACATGGGATGTCGATCTATTACACCAATATATGTTCCTCTACCACTGGAGGCTAGTGGTTGTACCCCACCAGAGGAAGAGGGCCCTTCCTGGTCAATAGTTGTCTTGTGTCGGGAAGCCATCTCAGCTATAGTAAGAAATGCCTCTTATTTCTGGGTAACCATATTATGTGCAAGAGGGATGCCTGGACTTGGTATCTGGGCACGGGCTGGAGGTATCTGTCGATTGAAATCTCTATGCCTAGCATTGGGTCGATTTTGGGGCATATCCCTACCAAATCCCTGGAACCCCAACATGTCAAAATAGTTGGCATGTTTTCCCACCACAAACTCTGCATACCGTTTTTGGAGGAAGTACAATGGTACTTCCCTTTTTTTGTGTGGGGGAATATCAAAAACCATGTACCATTTGTCCATCCAATGGTATCTAATGGGTTGGCAGATGAACCAATCAATCGAAATATGTGGTATGTTTCTCTCTGGAATGGAATCCGTCCTCGACACTCTAAATAATTTATATATGTTCTCTTTTGCTATTTTTATCTTATTGATCTTGTTATAGCTCAAACCATTGGCATATTCTTGTATTTTGGTTTCCCTATAGGATGCGATGCTATATAAAACATCATTCAATCTAGCGATTGTATCAACTATTGTCAGCAATTATGCTAACAAGGAGCGACGAAGCTCATCTCCACCCCTCCAGGCAGAACCAATCTCTCTAAGATGACCAATAACTCTCAATATCTCCTCATTGTGGTCCATAGTAGCGATTGCAATCATAAATACAAAAAAAATATCATTAGAAAAATAAACACGTGGTCTAATGACATCTCTAAGCAAGGAAAAGTGTAAAACTAATGTATGACAAATAACAACATAAACTAAATTTATAATTTAAATTTTAAAATTGATCTTGAATTTTACAGTAAAGAATAAACATTTAACATTTTAAATTTTAAATTTATGTCCTAAATTCAAGTATTAATTCCAATTTCCAGATGCATGTGTACATAAAATGTCCTATGTGCATATGTTGATTGGGAATCTCCTCTATATTATTTAAAGGCTTGGATTATGAAGTTTCATCGAAATTATGAGGTGTTGACTAATGCCCTTGCAGGACCACCTCCTAGATTGCGGGTAGAGGCAAGGGCTAGAGCCTAGAAGAGGTGGAAAAATGTGCTATTGATGAAAAAAATCCCAGTATAGGAAAGGATTTTGTTATATATGTAATTACTTGTTGTAGCGTGATTTTTTTTTTACTCCAAAGTCCATTTAACAGATCTTTGTTTATATGTAATGTGGGCCATGTATGGATTCCAATTGATGTTATTTTAGTTGTATGCACTCTTTCTATATAACCATGAGAGACTTTGCATAACTGTGTATAGTGGCTTTTATGGTTGCAAGGTTTCCACTGGATTCTATCATGTATGATAGTATGTGATTGGGATGTAATCAAACACATCAACCTTCTGATGTATCTTGATGTTCATAGAGCCTATTGTTGAACTCCGATGTCTTGAACTTAACCAAAAGGTACCCTTCAGTCAAGAGGAAATATTTGTTAAGCATGGGAAGCTTCTATACCTTATTTTACACTTGGATTAGGAATTTTCAACAAAACTATAAGGTGTTTATTGATGTTCTTGGATGGCCAACTTCGATATTTTGGATAGAGGCAAGGGATTTACCATGTCTGTTTATGTATTTTAGGGAAGATATGAATTCTACTTGAATTTTTTTTAGTTGTATGCACCCTTGCAATATAATTGACAAAATTTGCATATTTGTTAATTTTGGTTTGGATTCACAAGGATGATTGTGAATATACATGTGCAAATAGTGAAGTTGATTTGTTTTTTATGAGTTAATTGGGGTTTTGGTTTATAGTGGGCATGTAAATTACTTATGAAAACTTGCAATATACTTGAAAAACTTTGCATATTTGTGAATTTTGTTATGGATTCACATGGATGCTTGTGAATATGCATATGAAAATAGTGAAATTGATTTGTTTTTTATTACTAAATTGGGGTTTTGGTTTCCATTAGGCATGTGAATTTTGGTATGGATTCACAAGGATGCTTGTGAATATACATATGGAAATATTAAAAATGATTTGGTTTTTATGATTAAATTGGGGTTTTGGTTTCCATTGGGAATGTAAATTCCTTTATGGGCATATAAATTAAAAACTAATTCGTTTAAATTATAATTAGGGCATAGAAAATATTTGATATAGGGAAATCAGCATGAGAATATTTGAAGAAAATACCTCACAAGGAAGATATTGATCCCAAGGTGGAGTTTGTTGGCCTTTTCTCACCCAAAACACGTTCACTCTAGCTCGTATTGCTCCGCCTGAACTTGTTCCAGCGCGTCGTTGTGGTGAAAATGACGGGATTTGCTTGTTTTAAAAATAAAACATGTTTTACTAAACGCACATGCATTGAGTTTAACTATAATAATTGGAACGCATGTTGGTATTCTTGGGAATAGGCTTGGTAGGGTCGGGATTGGTTGAGATGATTTCTATTTTATGGATCAAGAGTGATTGAATTCACTCTACCATTGCATATAAAGGGTCCCTCAACTTTTTGCACTCACCCATATATTAATGGATATATGATTATTATTTCAATTAATGGTCTAATACGTTTTTTATTCTTCATGATTGATTGATATGAATTAATGAATCACTTCTCTTTTCTACAATTATCTGTTTGAATTATTCAAGATTAATGATCCTATGCTTCATTGAATTTTACATGGTATCAGATCTCGTATCAAGGCCAACAACAAAACTCAGAAGCTTCCATTGATGCACTAGAAGAAATTGGGTTCCACATAAATCCTCGAATTATTGTCTTTCTCCCTCTGGATTCTATCAAGAGAAGCCTATCCAAGTTTGAAGAACCCAAATAAAGTGCACATTATTAATAAGGAGGAAACCGTGTGTAAGATTGAGAACCTTTGAATCTTACACAAGATTTCCTCTTTATTAATAATATGACAACCTTTGAAAGCACAAACAAAAGTGCACATGTTGAAGCAACGAGTGTTTGAACTAATTTGATTTAAAATGAATTGGTTTTATAGGTACAACACTTTCTATGGATTTGAGATCATTTCCTTGTTGATGTAATTGTAAATTCGGAATGTGTTCACTTGTATTTCTTATCTATTGTAACCCGATGTTTATTCTGGGATGCTATCATGTTATGTCACACCCCAATGTTCCGATTGGGAGAATCAATAATGTAAACAAGTCATGTCAATTCATAATGGATAACCCTCCAATTGTCTAAGGGTTAAAGTCCCCACAGTTTCGGGGCACTAGGGTTATTAGACTCTCCAAGTAGAGGTCGGCCCTAGCAGGGTTTTATTCATGTCGGGATTAGTATAAATAGATATTTGGACTCTCTATTTAGAACACATCGCTCACACACTCAAGTGTAGTGCATAGTTGAGGAAGTATAAGACACTGGAGCTAGACAAGAAGAAGATTACTGCTATCGAGAGTGCATCTTACTATTTTGGGGTTTTACCTTTTTTGTTGATTCTATCTCTGAGGAAGTTGCGGGGTTTTCTCCATTTATGGTTTCCCCAATGAAAAACACTGTGTTCATTGTCTCTTGTGTTTGATTTCTGTACTTGTTGTTCTCTCAGTAAAGATCCTAACATAATGCTAGCTTGAATGTTGAAAAACTAGCATGGTATCAGAGCTAACCTGAGAAGAAGACACTGTGCAGCTGTGGGAACTAGGGATTCCTACTTTGTGGATCTCTCTCCACATATTTTCAGCAAAATTAAGGTGGAATAACTCTCATCCTTAGGGCGCATATTTCTATCGAAGCAGAATCCAATTCTGAGGTTTTTCAATTTTGGACCTATCATTGCTGCCAAAAATTAGGGCTTTTCACAGAAGAGGAATTTTTCAGTGAGCCCAGGCCTGGATTGATATCCTCCCAAAAATCAAAGTTAGGGATAAATTTCAAGGCATTTGGGTGGATAGAATTCCGAAAAAGAAAAACCCTAATTTGCTCCTAAACCAGCTCTACAAGATTTCAGCTCAAGTTTCAGATCCGACATCTTGACCTGGTAAGATATAAAATATTTTATATTTCCATTTGAGTTTCTTAGTTAAGATGTCTCATCATACCAGGCTTGATTAAAATATTAAGGGAGATGATAACTTCTGAGCTTGGAAGTATAGGATCTCCCTAGTCCTGGAAGAGAATGAGTTGGACTCCTACATCCACGAGGAGGTTCCAGTTCCAGAGGGAGATGAGGCTAAGGCCTTGCATAAGAAGAAGTTGGTTATGGCAAAGATAATCATTTCTGATTCTATCAAGGACCATGTCATACCACAGGTTTCCTCCCAAAAGACACCTAAAGCTATGTTTGATGCCCTAACCAAATTGTTTGAAGGGAAGAACATAAACTAGAAGATGACTCCGAGAAACCAACTGAAGAATGTGAAGATTCAGAATGTAGAAACAATCCAGTATTACTTCACAAGAGTTTCTCAAATCAAGGAACAACTAGAAGCTATTGATGAAGAAGTGGAAAATGTAGAGATTGTGATGACTACCTTGAATGGCCTTCCTAGGTCATGGGATTCTTTCATCCAAGGAATCTGTGCTAGAAAGAATTTAGTCAAATTCAACAGACTATGGGAAGAGTGCTCTCAAGAAGAAGCTCGGATAGAAACTCGAGAAGAAAATATGGGAAGTGAAGATCAAGCTCTCACAGTACACTCCAAATCACATTCTATGTCAACCAAAAGAAGATCTCATAGCTCCAGAGGTAAGCAGTCTCACAAAGATAACACTAGAAAATATTTATCTAGGATCATATGTTATACATGTGATGAAGTAGGACACTATGCAAGGAATTGTACTAAGAGAAAGAAACTAATGAAGAGGAGAAACAAAAGAAGACATCATGCTCATGCTGCAGAGGATGATGAACCATCCAAGAAGAGATCCAGATATGAATGTGAAGATTCTTCAAGCGAGGATGAATATGTTCTTATCTCTGCTCTCACAGGTAACATTACTCATGGAAGTGATGATTGGCTTATAGACAGTGGGGCTTCCAAACATATGAATGGATTCAAGGAATCCTTTGTGAGACTGTCAGAACATGAATCACCTCACAAGGTGAAGCTAGGAGATGACTACCAATATCCAATAAAAGGTAGTGGGAAATATTCCTATAAGCTAGACTCTAGAAAGTCTCTAACAATGAAAGAAGTATTGTTTGTGCCAGGAGTCAAGAAGAACCTTCTCTCCATATCAACATTAGATGAAAAATGAATGCAGGTTGCATTCATAGATGGTCAAGTCATCATGTGGCCAAAAGAAAATACTATCGATGATGCGGTAGTGATTGGAGAACAAGAAGGAGGTTTGTACAAATTGAAGGGCCATCCAGAACAAGCCTTGGTCCATGAAATAGTAGAGCCAAGTGAACTTTGGTATAGAAGGCTTGCACATGTGCATTACAGAGCACTACCTATTGCAAGAAAACCTGTTGAAGGTATTCCAGAAATCCAAGCAAAACATGACGGGGTCTGCAAAGGATGTGCGAAAGGAAAGAATACAAAGAAGACATTTCCAAGCAGTGAAAGCAAAGCAAAAGGAATCTTGGAAATCATCCACTCCGATGTATGTGGTCCTATGTCATCAAACTCTCTAAGAGGGTATGCATATTATGTTTCTTTTATTGATGACTTTTCTAGGAAGACATGGGTTTACTTCATGAAGAACAAAGACGAAGTATTCAGTAAGTTCAAGGAATTTAAAGCCTTGATCGAGAACCATACTGAAAAGAAGATGAAGACCTTTCGATCAGATAATGGTGGAGAATTCACTTCAAATGAATTCAACGAGATATGCAAAGAATCAGGGATTAAGAGGGAGTTGTCCACTCCTTACAATCCACAACAAAATGGGATTGCAGAGAGGAAGAATAGAACTATCATGGAAGCTGCAAGAGCATTGCTTCATGATCAAGATCTTCCTATTCATCTTTGGGCGGAAGCTGCTAGAACAATCGTGTATGTACAGAACCGTACTCCACATAGAGTACTCAAGAACAAGACTCCTGAAGAATTATTCTTCGGCAAGAAACCAGAAGTCATCCATCTCAAAATATTCGGTTGTCCTGTGTACATCCACATTCCAAAAGAGAAGAGGACTAAATTAGATCCTTCAGGAAAGAAGGGTATATTTGTGGGATACTCTGAAAGCTCGAAGGCTTACAGAATATATTTCCCAGGATACAAGAAGATTGACATTAGCATGGATGTGACATTTGATGAAGACATAGCTTACAACAAATCCAGAAAGAGACCTGATGAAGAACCCGAAGAAGCAGAAGCACCTAGAATTCATGATACAACCATGAATGAAGAAAATCAAGAAGAAGATTGAGAATTTGAAGAACCAAAAAGACCTATAAATCCACCTCTAGATAAGAATCCTCATAAGAGGAAACCTGCTTGGGTATGAGAAATTATCCAAGGTGCAGAAAGATATGGGGCTCCAGAAGAGAATCACAGAGAAAGAAAGAGGACTGGATCCTGCTCTGGGTATGTAGCTTTACTATGTGATTTCATTGATAAAGAACCTTCCAGTTATAAAGAAGTGGTAGAACAGAAAAAATGGAAGGATTCTATGATCAAAGAATACCAATTGATCATGAAGAATGATGTTTGGGATGTTGTCTCAAGACCAGATGAGAAGTCAGTTGTAACTTCCAAATGGATCTACAAGATCAAACATGCTGCAGATGGTAGCATTGAAAAATACAAGGCAAGATTTGTGGCTCAGGGTTTCTCTCAAAAGGAATGAATAGACTATGAAGAAACCTTTGCACTTGTAGCTAGATACACTTCCATAAAATCAGTACTTGCTCTAGCTACAGTGATGAAATGGAAGATACACCAGATGGATGTCAAGACTACTTTCTTGAATGGTGTAGTAAAAGAGGAAGTGTATGTAGAACAACCACTCGGTTTTGAGACACATGATAGGGATTCTCATGTATGCAGATTGAAGAAATACCTGTACGGTTTGAAACAGGCACCCATGACCTGGTACGATAGAATTGACAGCTCTCTATCCAGTTTGGTCTTTACCAAGAGTAAAGCAGATTCCAACCTTTACTACAAGGTTGAAGATGGAAACCTAGTGATGCTTCTACTATATGTAGATGATCTGGTTGTAACAGGTATGGATGGGTTGATTGCTAATACGAAGAGAAATCTTGCTACCGAGTTCAAGATGAAGGACTTGGGTATGATACATTATTTTCTAGGTATGGAGGTGTGGCAGAGTGAGGATGAAATATTCCTTGGACAAGGGAAGTATGCAACAGAGATATTGAAGAGGTTTGGGATGATGGACTGCAAGACTATGGCCACACCTATGGCATCAAACCTGAAGCTATTGACGATGCTTCATCAAATTCGGTTGATTCTATGATGTAACGTCAGATGATTGGGTCATTGATGTACCTGATGAACACAAGAACAGACATTTTCTTTGTTGTGAACACCTTGAGCCATTTCTTGACAGATCCAAGAAATGTTCACTTGATTGTTGCAAATAATATTCTGAGGTACTTGAGGGGTATAGTTGATTATGGGCTCAAGTACGATGCGAATCAAAGGATTAACCTGGAGGGTTATGTTGATTCAGATTGGGAAGGCAGTGCCATCGATAGGAAGAGCACTTCAAGGTGTTTCTTTAGTATGGGATCAGGTGTGATCTCTTCGTTTAGCAGGAAACAATCCTGTGTGGCACTGAGTATAGCTGAAGCAGAGTATGTCACAGCTTGTTCAGCTAGTTGTGAGGCAGTATGGATGTGGAAGCTACTGTCTGATTTATTTGATCTCTAGATGGATGCTACTTGTATACATTGTGACAACCAGAGTTGCATGAAGTTGTCATAGAATCCAGTGTTCCATGACAAGTCGAAGCACATCGAGATCAAGTATCACTATATCAGGGATATGGTGCAGAGAGGAGGAGTGAAGCTCCATTATGTTGCGATGGAGGAACATATAGCTGATGTGTTGATGAAGCCATTGGCTAGAGTGAAGTTTGAGTACTTCAGGGAGAAGCTTGGTGTTATCTAGATCGAGGTTTCCTCCAAGGGAGAGTGCTGAGATTCATAGCCATTCTGACGAGCAGGTCAGATGTAAGGGCTATGCCATTCTGTCATGGTGAGAGGATTTGGTTCCTTCCATGTCAGATATGAGTGCTAAGATCCAAAGCCATTCTGACAAACAGGTCAGATGTAAGGGCTAAGCCATTCTGTCATGGTGAGAGGATTCAGTTCCTTCCATGGCAGATGTGAGTCTTGAGATTCATAGTCATTCTAATGAGTAGGTCAGATGTAAGGGCTGAGCCATTCTGTCATGGTGGAGGATTTGGTTTCTTCTAGGTCATATGTGAGTGCAGGCCATTCTGGCGAGGGTGTAGGATTTGGTTCCTACCAAGTCAGATATAAGGGAAACTGCCATTCTCCGAGAGAATGGAGGCACCTGGTCCGTTACTAGGTAGCTTAGTCTGGGACTTGGGGCCTTTTTGGTGAGGGTGGAGGATTTAGTTCCTTCCAGGTTATATGTGAGTGCAAGCCTTTCTGGAGAGGGTGGAGGACTTGTTTCCTTCCAGGTCAGATATAAGTGCAGAATCCTTTTCATAGATGATAGTGATGTTCTGTCATGCTGGTGAATGTGAGTGATGGGCCTTTCTGATATGATTGTAGGTTTCTACATGATCATATGTGAGTGTTGGGCATTCCTTTCTAACGAGTAGGTCAAATGTAAGTGTTGGGGGAATACCTACATGACGGCTAGGCTTACAACCAGCATGAAAGAAGGCTGGCTCTGTAGAACTTCATATGATGAGATAGAACACATGATGATGACCAGATGAGATCTAGATCGAGCTATGATCTAGATACAGTTATGATGAATCCGAGAGATCCATATTGAGTGATGATCCAGATCCAGCAGTGATGATCCAAATCGAGTGATGATCCAGATCCAATAGTGATGATCCAGATCGAGTGATGATCCAGATCCAGCAGTGATGATCCAAATCAAGTGATGATCCAGATCCAATGATGATGATCCAGATCCAGTGATGATGATCTAGATCGAGTGATGATCCAGATCTAGTGATGATGATCCAGTGACAATGTTCTAGATCAAGTATGATCCAGTGACGATGTTCCAGATCGAGTATGATCCAATGCCGATGATCCAAATTGAGTGATGATCCAGATCCAAATGATAGATGACTTGAAGATGAATATGACTTGAAGATGTAGATGACAAGAAGAACCAGAGAAGAAGACCAGTGATGAAAATTGTGTCAAGAGAATACCTTCCTAGTTAAAAGGGAGTGCTAATGTAATTGTAACTTCAGAATGTATTCACTTGTATTTCTTATCTATTTTAACCCGATGTTTATTCTGGGATGTTATCATGTTATGTCACACCTCAATGTTCCGATCGGGAGAATCAATAATGTAAACAATTCATGTCAAGTCATAATGGATAACCCTCGTATTCTCTAAGGGTTAAAGTCCCCACATTTTCGGGGCACTAGGGTTATTAGAATCTCCAAGTAGAGGTCAGCCCTAGTAGGGTTTTAGTCATGTCGGGATTAGTATAAATAAAGAGTTGGACTCTCCATTTAGAACACATCACTCACACACTCAAGTGTAGCACATAGTTGAGGAAGGAGAAGACACTGGGGCTAGACAAGAAGAAGACTACTGCTGTCGAGAGTGCATCTTACTATTTTGGGGTTTTACCTTTTGTGTTGATTCTATCTCTGAGGAAGTTGTGGGGTTTTCTCCATTTATGGTTTCCCCGATGAAAAAGATTGTGTTCATTGTCTCTTGTGTTTGATTGTTGTACTTGTTGTTCTCTCAGTAAAGATCCTAACATAATGCTAGCTTGAATATCGAAAAACTAACATTCCCCTTCTATCATCACTCAACTATGATGAGTGGAAATTGAACATGGTTGCATATCTTGAGAGTCATGATATCCTTGATGTGTCATTTGGATATGGCAAAGAATATTATGAAGAGGAAAATGATTGGATAAATGACTGTGATAGAGCATATGGAAGCATGCATATGGTAATGACTCCTAATATGCATTATCTCATGGAATTTGTTGAGTATCCATTCTAGCTCTAGTGGAGAAATATAGATAGAAATTTTGGTGTGCAAAAAGAAGTAGATAGTACTTGGAGCGAATCCAACACCTCCTCAAGTGTTCTTTCATCAAATGTATCGACCTCAATTCTCTCTGATGAAGTTGCTCAAGATGAAGAAATAGAAGAATCTTCAACTCATTCAATTCGAATTGTTGAAAGTCTCCTTGTAGTAACTCCTTCTCTTATCGCTCCAAAATTTTATGGGATCTCTGACATCTATTCTTTCATACAGTTGATCCAGAAGAAGACATTTGAACCTTAATTATTGAATAAAAACTCTCCTTCCATCCTACTTGGTCGTTCTCCAGTGATTCTTCTATTCTAAATTATGTACAAAGTTTGCCGTTGAAATCTAGTTGAAGAGAAATTTGATTCCTCTCTCTCCAATCATGATGTAGTGTGCATAAAAGTGATACTTTTGATGTTTTATAATGAATATCATATTTTATGAGTGATACATTCATCCTCGTTAATCTAGTGCTTCAAGCAAATTCCTACTTGATTGCTTGCACCAATACTCATATTTTTATTGAATAAGGAGAAAATAGTGCATCTGTCATATTAGTGGCACACTTGGAACCTTTGTTCCTCATTCTTGGATATGATATCACCTTATTTGGTTCAAATCTCAAGTTTCAATACCTTTCAGTCATGCTTGTGATAGTTCTCATCAGTTTTGGTGTGAAAAACCAAGCACCTCAAGTCTCTTTAAAAGTTGTCGTTGGGGATTCGATGTTAGTTTCTTCTCATAAGTTTGCTTATATGAAATATTGTGATTTCATGGATATTTTGAAAGATATATCATATTTCATTAGCTCTCCTTGGTCTCATGTCTTCTCTTCCTTCCTACTTGATCACATCCTCATCTCCTCACAGTAAGATGGAGACCTCTTGCATTCGCTTGGACACTTTCTCCCCACTCCTAGAGCTGAATTTACCTCACGTGGTTCAATGTTCAAGGTTGCAACATCTCATGTGCTTGGGTTTACCTTTACCTCACATGGTTCGAATTCTCAATCATTTTTTCTCTCTCATTAGTGTGCCTTAGTTGCTCTACATGGTCCCATAATATATTATGCAATTATCTATGTTCCTAATCAAGTTGAGCATATTCATGTTTTTCAAAAGAACATGTAAATTCCTCCGGACATAATCATTTAGTTTGGATGGGGAGAGGGGAGTTCCCATGAGGTTTTCTCCATTTCATTGTTTATTAAGCAAACATTTTTTTTCATCTAGAATGTATGTGTGACCTTTAGTCTCATTGTCCAAATTTAGGATTAAAGGGGTGTGTTGGTATTATGAATTAATCCTCCCTTTGACCACATAGTCTATATGACATTTTCCTAATGAGGTCATTATCACTTCACTAGTGCATAGGGGACATCTAGCACTTACTACTCCTATTGCATGAGTTTTGGTGTTCCACGGATCGATCCCTATAATTTAAGAACTCATTATGAGTGGCACCACCATGTCTAGCAGTTGACTATAGTAGGTATCTAGTTATGTCTAGTTATGCTCTTATTCCCATTATTTAAATCACTCCAAGTCATCCTAGCACCACTTTCCATTATTCAATAGAGGTAGGGTGCATTTTCTCACCTACCCATATTAGTTAACTCATTGTGAACTATTTTAGTGACCTAGAGTTGCATTAGTGAGCTCTAGTGATGATTTACCCAAAGTGAGTTATAGCTCATGAGTGAGTCGAGGTTGGTAGATTCAACTTCCTCTTTGGGTATTCTAATTATCCTATATGTATAACCATTATATTACAAATTAAATATTGAATATGTGGATTAATAGTATTAATGGTTATATGCTTATTATTCCAATTATTGGTCTCATAAGTGTTTTATTCTTCATAAATTATTGATATTAGCTATTGAATTGATTCTTTCTCTTCTACAATTCTTTATTTAAATTATACATGCTTATAATCCTATGCTTCATTGAATTTTACAATTTAAATATGATAATCGATAAACAAGATTAAAATATGAGACTATTTAACTATGACATATTAAGTTTGGTATATTATTCTAAAGAACTCCCCGACTAAAATAATGAATAGTAAAGCAATTGGCTTCTATTTACACAAAAATTAAAATTGGCATATAGACTAAAGACCAGCCATGGAGTTAATAAGTATATCTTAAAAAAATTCATAAATGTCCTCGCATTTTTCTCTTTGTGTACATTTAATCCTTCAATTCATCGGTTGGCTTATGTTTGCTTTGCAGGGAAACCTTGGAAGCTTATTCATTGGAGGTTTAAAAGTTGTGTACAACCCTCCTCCACCTCATTGCCGAGAATGACCCAATAGGCCTTCAAATTCATAACAGCAACCGGTGGATTTATGCAGAACCAATCCCCGGTGCTTTGGTCATCAATATTGGTGACACTTTAGAGGTAAGTTGATATCTATAAAACCCCAAAAAAATATTTGTTCCGTGTTATTGCATCAATTAATACTCTCAGCAAACTTTTTCGATTTGTATTTCAATTATTATTTTTTCTTTCTTTCTCGAACTTAGAGAATCTATTGAGAGCGCAGCAAGAAACAAGCATGGATAAGTGCAACCCGATGAGATGGAATAGTCTTAATGTTGGATTAATTCAATTTCTCAACGTTAATGTAAAATCAATTCAGTCATTATGGACAATCCAATCTTATTAAGAAAAGTAAAAACTTTACCTAGGTTTTGAGACTTTTATTAATTTGCTTTGTCTTATTAGAATTATGAGAATGTTATATACTAACTTTAACTAACTTTTGTTAAATTAATTTTGATTGGCATTTGAATTCAGTTTTTAATAAAAAAATGTTATGTTATTAAATTCATTTTTAAATGGCAATTGAATCTTATTAGAAAAATGTTATATGCAGGTTTTAACTAATAGAACATTTAACAACATTGAGAAAGACAGAAATGAACAATGAAATATTGTTTATAGTTATGTTCCATGATCTAAGTTATGATGTGGATAAGGATATAGGAAGTTTGCCTTCACTTATAGATGAAGATCACCTTTGCCTCTAAAAAATATAAATATGAATACACATGAGTTTAAGTTCAAGACAATCAAAGGCAAAAATTCTCTATATAATAATTCTACAATATTTCTAAATTATTTCCCCTATTTGGCATAATAGAGCTACTGTGAATGCAATAACACAACCGCTATTATTTATAGTGAATAACACAACCACCACACAAAGGTTCAACATGAATAACTATTGGTGGATGATGTAACAACAATATTCCTTCCTTTGTGCTAGAGAGAATATAGTTTATGACTTCCATGTTTGTATTACAGTGAGAAGACAACCAAATATAGCACACAAATGAATTACTATTGGACAAACCACTCATGAAGGATGTAACAACAATATTCTTTCCTCTGTGCCAGAGGCATAGTTTATGTGTTAGAGGCATAGCTTATGACTCCCATGTTTGTATTACAATGAGAAGACAACCAAATATAACAAACAAATGAATTTCTCTAGTTTATGACTCCCATGTTTGTATTACACTGAGAAGACAACCACATAAAACACACAAATGAATTTAGCCCCCAAAAGTTGGATAAAACATCACAATACACAAAACCAATATTAAAACATTTATGATAAAAACACTTTTTAGTCTTAAGTTTTTGTTGTTTTATGTAGAATAAACATGCAATGAAGCACTGTAATCGGTGGTCTACTCATGATATTAATGACCATCATTATAAAACATAAACCTGAAATTAACCCTCCAAAAGCCTTAAGATAACATCTAAAACTGCACATATAAAATTATAAAATGCATATATATATATATATATATAACACTGAAACAATATATACACATACATATATATATATATATATATATATATATAAAATACAGAGAAGATTCATAACTTACTTCAGGTTGAAGGACATTCTCTTGCTGTTGTAGATGAACCCTTTCTTTTGTTATAAGCACTCTGGAATCCAAAAACCCTCACAAAGATGTAGAGTATCTTTAGCAAAAGGGTTTATTACAAGATTTCTATAATGAAAAAAATTCTAGGATAAAAGATTGAAGATTTTCATGACCACCAAAAACTACAAAAAAATAAAAAGATTTAAACACCCATTACAACAATGCTTGTTCAATGTCTCAAATCTTGCAACAGAACATGACCCAAATAGGAAATTAGAAAATACATTACCCATTATAGGTTTCCAATACCATTGAGCTAATCGATAGCCAAGCCAGAGCACCCATTCCAACTTGTCAGTCTTGAATACAACATCAATGGAGGAATACAATAATATTATAATGATCTGAGCATTGATCTATGGAAGCTAGATTCTAGTTCATTCATTACAGCTGGAGAGTGGCAGGGTTGTTCAGATGGTAGAGGGAAATGGTTAAGAACTGGTCAATTCCCTCCTTTCCTTGGGTGCACCTGAAAATCCATTGTTCCTTTAATACTTAAAACCCTTTAAAACGCTAAAAACAATGCGGTCAATCTCGACATCTAAAAATCCACTATTGGTTGAGACGGCGTGCTGGCTATGGACATGGCCCTATAAAAAAATATTATTTCTTGACCCTAACTATTTCTCTTTACCCATTATTTTTTTCATTTCTGGCCTTAATAATTAAAACCTAGTATTTTATGGTGCTAGAGGTGATAATATGGCTTATATATATGCTCCAGTAATATAATAAATTATTTAGTTCAGAAGTGATATTGACCACATGCCCTTGACATAAAATAATGGAGCAGGGTTTACATGGATACTGAAATTTTTCATTAGTATTCCAATTTGTCTTCTTCGCATTGGGCTTCTGAATTAAGAACTTTAGTGTTGGAAAAATGTAATTACTCGCAGATATCTACTTGGCTTCCAACCGACTCTATCAGAGTCTGTATAAGCTAAGATCTTGTCTATCAGTCTGACAAGAAGGAAAAGTCCGCAAGTAGGCAACTTAATTCAGTCGAATTTATTTCAGAAGCTAAGTTGTTAGGTAGATAGTTATTGCAGTGTTTAATGGAAAGTAAGTCGGCAAGTAAGTCGGCCTATGCTGAAGCAATTTTCAGATTGCCTATAAATAGAAGATGCACAT
This sequence comes from Pseudotsuga menziesii, assembly GCA_001517045.1. Taxonomy (NCBI): domain Eukaryota; kingdom Viridiplantae; phylum Streptophyta; class Pinopsida; order Pinales; family Pinaceae; genus Pseudotsuga; species Pseudotsuga menziesii. The sequence continues at coordinate 118,442 of LPNX010789474.1, read as the reverse complement.
TGTAAATCACACACAGAGATATATGCACAGACACAAGACAGACATTAGACAGCAGAGGAACTCAGGGTGAGAAAGTGAAGGCGAAGCTCAAGCTTCTGTGCATGTGATTCAGTCGAAGAGCTGAAGCTCTATAGATCGACGAGTTTGTAACAGACAAGTTTGTATTACTTTGTAATTCCGCATAGTTAATATATGAAATAGTTTGTGGTTGAATTCATGATTATTTGGCCGCATATATTTCCAGATTTACTTCTGTAAATGTCTTTTACAATTACTGATAAGTAAAAGAACAAGAACCCATAAAAATCTCACCACGTGAAAGTTCAAGTTTTACGGCACTTTGGTCTACTCAAATATTCCTACATATTCGGGCATATGTATTTCATAAGTTATTTGGATTTGTAAAAGTGGGTAGTTTACTTCATCTTACTCACAGGTAAAATCATTTGTAATTTCTTGAGTCCTTAGACTAAGAAACATATTCTGTACCAACTTGGTCGAAGCTACCAACTTGGTCGCAGCTATTGATTTGTGTCGAAGATCCCCAAACTTGGTCGAAGGTCGAAGCTCCCAAATTTGGTCGAAGTAAAAAAAAGTAGTCGCAGTAAAAATCCCGTTGGAGTGAAAAGTGAAATTATTATTTTTTAAATATTGACTGAGCCCTAAACCCAAGTTTAGTCGGCTCGGTTTTGGCTATCTGGTATCAGAGCGAGGTTATATCAGAGCGAGGTTATATCAGAGCGAGGTTTATACCAGCGCAAGATTTTAGGAAATAAATCTTGTCTTAAAAAGTGGAAATTAATTTTCTACGGAAAGTTAATTAAAAATTAAAAATGGCTTCCACTTCTGGTTCATTGCAACCTCCAAGTTTTACAGGAAAGAATTATGAATATTGGTCTTTAACAATGAAGGCTTTATTCAGAGGTCAAGATGTCTAGGAGATAGTCTAGCATGGTTATGCAGAACCAGCAAACATGGCTGCATATAACAATCTCACACAGGCTGAGAAAGATGTCTTAAGAGAACAGAGGAAGAAAGATGGAAAAGCTTTGTTCTTCATACATCAAGCTATGCATGAGAGCATACTCCCAATAATAGCAGCAGCAATTAATGCCAAGGAAGCATGGGATACATTGGAGACTGCCTATCAAGGTTTGGGTAAAGTAAAGACATCCAAGCTGCAGATTTTGAGAAAAGATTTTGAATCTCTGTCCATGAAAGATTCAGAGAATGTAGACACATTCTACACCAGAGTTGTTGGGTTGATAAACCAACTGAAATCTCATGGAGAACCCATATCAGACCAAAGGGTTGTTGAAAAAATTCTCAGAAGTCTTCCTCCAAGATTTGAAAATTTGGTTGTGACCTTAGAAGAACACACAAACATGTCAACATTTACCATTGATGAGCTGCAAGCCTCACTCATCAATCATGAACACAGAATCAGCAGATCACAAACATCATTGGAAGGTGCATTTGCAGCACAGTCATCCATAAGCCGTGGTAGAGGTAGGGGGAGAAACAACTTCAGAGGCAGAAGAATAATTTCTTCAAGAGGAGGACAAGGCAGAAGTCCTGCAAATGTCGGTGGCAGAGGAGATAATCAAAACCCAAGTCAGCCAAGTGGTCAGAGGTTTGATAAATAAAAAATTCAATGTCATTACTGTAAGAAGTTTGGTCATTATGCATATGAATGTAGGAAGAAACAATATGATCAAGGAAGACAAAGCCCAAGTCAAACAACTAGCACCAACACTTCGACAGGTGTAATGTTAATAGCCTCGACATCTCCACTTGAATGCAATGCTATTCAAGAAATTCCACATGACATATGGTACTTAGACTCAGGATGCAGCAACCACATGACTGGTAATTTAAACCTGTTTTCCAGTCTAGATACTTCAATTAAAACTGATGTTACACTTGGAAACAATGCCCAAGTTACTGTCTTAGGAAAAGGCACAGTCGATATTCTAACCAAACAGGGGGAGAGTAAGTATATCCCTGATATCTATCATGTCGAAGGTCTGAAACATAATCTGTTAAGCATTGGACAGTTGTTACAAAAGGGCTATAGAGTCTACATGGAAGATGAACACTGTGTGATCAAAGACAAGCGTCCAAGCGACCAGCTGATAGCAAAAGTGCCAATGACAAGCAACCGCTTGTTTCCATTGAGGATAGCTCCCAACATAAAAGGGAAGACAAATATAGGAGCTGCATTCAAGGCAGAAAGTGAAGAAACAGCCGAGCTCCTCGACAAGAGAGAAAATTGCAGCGCTGATTTGCAAGCTGCATTTCAGACAGAAGTTCAGGATGAATCCTGGTTGTGGCATTTCAGATTTGGACATCTGAATTTTGGTGGGCTGAAGCTACTACACACAAAAAATATGGTGAAGGGATTACCATTGATTGACAGACCAAAGAGGGTTTGTGAAGGCTGCATTTTTGGTAAGCATCACAGAGAGACATTTCCAGTCGGAAAGTCCTATAGAGCACGCACACCACTTGAAATTGTGCACTCTGACATTTGTGGTCCAATGCGGACATCATCCATTGGTGACTGCAAGTATTTTCTAACCTTTATTGATGACTACTCAAGAAAGACATGGGTATATTTCTTGAAACACAAATCTGATGCATTTGGTTATTTCCAGCAGTTCAAGGCACTTGTGGAAAACCGGAGTGGACACCGCATCAAGATTTTAAGGACTGACAGAGGAGGTGAATATGTTTCAAATGAATTTCTTAATTTTTGCAAGACCCGTGGCATACAAAAACAATTCACTGCACGGTATACACCTCAGCAGAACGGTATTGCCGAAAGAAAGAACAGAACCATCATGGAGATGGCGCGCAGCATGTTGGCAGCCAAGCATTTGCCAAATGAGTATTGGGGTGAAGCAGTCGCAACTGCTGTATACATTATGAATCGATGTCCAACAAAGAGTGTAAAAAACAAAGTTCCCCAAGAAGCATGGACATGTATGAATCATAGTGTCTCACATTTAAAAGTTTTTGGTTGTGTCGCATATGCTCATATTCCAGATGAGCTGAGAAGGAAGCTAGACAAGAAGGGACAGAAATGTATTTTTGTCGGCTATTCAGAAGACACAAAAGCATACAAGTTGTATGACCCGGTCACAAGGAAAGTGATAATCAGTCGGGATGTTCAATTTGTCGAGAATGAATCATGGGATGGAACCGTCGACACAAATGTCAAGATTGTGTCGAACATCAACCATGATGATATGGAAGAAGAAGTGGTTCAAATACCACATGTAAGTCAACCGGTCGGAGCACCATCGACTCCCATGACACCAAGACATGGTTCAGCACAAGGACCATCGACACAAGTAGCAGCTCAAGCTACACCGACAAGTACACCAAGAGGACAGCAAACTCCATCAAGCATTTCGTTGAGG
>LPNX010789474.1:0-114847 GCA_001517045.1 Pseudotsuga menziesii | reverse complement strand
TGAAGCAAGCTCCTAGAGCTTGGTACAGTCAGATTGATTCCTATCTCATTGAAAATGGATTTCACAGAAGTGAAAGTGAACCGACTTTGTACACCAAATTCAATGAGCAAGGTAAGATGTTAATTGTCTTCCTGTATGTGGATGATTTAATATTTACTGGTGATTATGGCATAGCAGATTTTAAAACAGTCATGGAAAGTGAATTTGAAATAACTGATCTGGGGCTTATGAAATTTTTTCTGGGCATTGAAGTTCAGCAGTCTGAAAGTGGTATTTTTATATCACAGTCTAAGTATGCAAGTGAAGTTTTAAAAAGGTTTAACATGTCTAACTGCAAGCCAGCCCCAACACCAGTGATAACAGGTTTAAAATTGAGCAAGGATGATGAAGGATCCACTGTAGATCCTATGCTGTTCAAGAGGCTTGTTGGCAGCCTTATGTATTTGATAGCAACAAGACCAGACATTATGTATGGTGTAAGTCTGATCTCAAGGTTCATGGAGTCACCAAAAGACTCACATTGGCAAGCAGGTAAAAGAATTCTGAGGTATGTAAGTGGCACAAAAGACCTTGGTATTATGTACTCAACCTCAAAAAATTTTAAACTCATTGGTTACACTGACAGTGACAATGGAGGCAGCATAGATGACAGGAAAATCACATCTGGATACACATTTCATTTTGGTACAGGTGTTGTTTCATGGGATTCAAAGAAACAGTCCATAGTAACTCTATCTTCAGCTGAAGCAGAGTATGTCGCAACAACAAGTGCTGCATGTCAAGCTGTCTGGATGAGAAGAGTCTTAAAAGACTTGTCACAGAACCATCAGGAACCTACAACAATCTTCTGCGACAACAATTCAGCCATAGCATTATCAAAGAATCATGTGTTTCACAAGAGAACCAAGCACATCGACATAAGGTTTCATTTTATAAGAGAGTTGGTAAACGACAAGGAAATTTGTTTGGAATTTTGCAGGTCTGAAGACCAACTTGCTGACATCTTCACAAAGCCATTGGCAAAGGACACATTCTAGTATCTGCGCAGTTATCTTGGAATGACAAGTTCTTCAGAGTGAACTCTGTCATAAACAGAGCATGTCTAAGCTCTGAAACATTTTGTAAATTTTTGTTTTAAAAACTCCATCTACTTATATTTAAGGGGGAGTGTTGGAAAAATGTAATTACTCGCAGATCTCTACTTGGCTTCCAACCGACTCTATCAAAGTCTGTATAAGCTAAGATCTTGTCTATCAGTCTGACAAGAAGGAAAAGTCCGCAAGTAGGCAACTTAATTCAGTCGAATTTATTTCAGAAGCTAAGTTGTTAGGTAGATAGTTATTGCAGTGTTTAATGGAAATTATGTCGGCAAGTAAGTTAGCCTATGCTGAAGCAATTTTCAGATTGCCTATAAATAGAAGATGCACATTGTAAATCACACACAGAGATATACGCACAGACACAAGACAGACATTAGACAGCAGAGGAACTCAGGGTGAGAAAGTGAAGGTGAAGCTCAAGCTTCTGTGCATGTGATTCAGTCGAAGAGCTGAAGCTCTATAGATCGACGAGTTTGTAACATAGATCGACGAGTTTGTAACAGACAAGTTTGTATTACTTTGTAATTCCGCATAGTTAATATATGAAATATTTTGTGGTTGAATTCATGATTATTTGGCCGCACATATTTCCAGATTTACTTTTGTAAATGTCTTTTACAATTACTGATAAGTAAAAGAACAAGAACCCATAAAAATATCACCGCGTGAAAGTTCAAGTTTTACGGCACTTTGGTCTACTCAAATCTTCCTACATATTCGGGCATATGTATTTCATAAGTTATTTGGATTTGTAAAAGTGGGTAGTTTACTTCATCTTACTCACAGGTAAAATCATTTGCAATTTCTTGAGTCCTTAGACTAAGAAACATATTCTGTACCAACTTGGTCGAAGCTACCAACTTGGTCGCAGCTATTGATTTGTGTCGAAGATCCCCAAACTTGGTCGAAGGTCGAAGCTCCCAAATTTGGTCGAAGTAAAAAAAAGTAGTCGCAGTAAAAATCCTGTCGGAGTGAAAAGTGAAATTATTTTTTTAAAATATTGACTGAGCCCTAAACCCAAGTTTAGTCGGCTCGGTTTTGGCTATCATTTAGTTGTAGAATCATACAATTCTTACTTAGAACAAGAAGCAGAAGTATACTTTTGTCTTATTCTCTCATAATGCTGAGAGAGATCCACATTGTGGTCGCGAGAAGACAGAATGTGGCCATCAACTATTTTTGCTTGTTCAATTTCGGGACGAGACAATAGGTCGTACTAGACAATCAAATATCTCAAATATCTTAGAGCTACATTTTCCTTGTGCTCTTTAGGAACTACGAATGTAATTTGCACCAATCCGACGCTCAGTGATGAGTGATGTGAAAGCTCATATGAGCCAGGCCATCCATATAATTTAATCTGCCTCCTCCCGTATTGATGACGAAGAAATAACCTCACATATGCTCACAACAAAAATACGTACCTTATACATGCCATTCATCCAATGATTATGAGATCCCATTGTATCGGTTGAATAGAGCACAGAATATGTAAAGTTGTTGGCGAAATAAATACCATCCTCAGAATGATTTCCACTAGTCATTGGTTTTGTGTTGCTGAAGCATCGCAAGCCATTTCTGTCAATCACAATCACAATGCGCTTAAAATCACAATCACAATCTAACTAAACCTTAATTTTAAAATGAATTTATTATTATATCACTAAATATAAAATAAAATCTTTAGTTTTTTTTAATGAACGTGGTTTGGAAACATATTAGCACACATTTTTATTCATCATGTCACTTACTATGAATTTAGCTATGAGAATTATAATATGTTGTAAATTTAAGTTTGTGATTAACATTGATTTTTTTTTAATGTAGTAACATTTGATGTAGCACAACTTGAATTTTCTCATGTGGTGTTTAGGATTTCTGGTCCATGGGATAGGGAAACACTTTTTTAAATAATAGAACAATTACTTCTTGGATAAAGGTGATGGGACTTACTTCATCAAGGAACACAAGAGAAATAATTAGACATGCTTTGAGAAGAAGCTAATTGACAACACTTAGAAGAGGAGTATATTCAAATAGGATGTACAAGAGGGATTGCAGAAATGTATGGCACACTTCCACGTTAATTATAATTAACATTATATGGGACCCAAAAACATAAGTTAATTATAATTAACATTATATGGGACCCAAAAACATTCTAAATGGGGAGGTGGTATTTAATATGGATCAAACCTAGAGTTTGGTATCAAAAGAAATACAAGTTGTATATCTCTATGGATGGATGAATAAGAGAGGCATAATTTTGATGTTTTGAAAGTAGGGAATTCAATACATATGATACATACTATCTCAAATGGATCAATAAGTATGATACATCTTTGTGTGTATGTGTTTTTATAGATAAGTGCATTTTACAACCTAGTGATTTTTTTGTGGGGAGGGGCGAGAAGTGAGGTAAGTTGGGGGATGTATCTTATACTTCTATCACTATCCATATATAGTAAGATAATAGCTTATTTGTTTCACGAACACCAATTTGTTATTCTTAGTAAGAAAGTTAACATTCAAAAAACTCAACAAACCTTTCCCACAATCATTATTATGAACTCCCACCAATAAATTTATTATTCAAATCCTAAGATTAAAAATTATTGTATGTCTAGTAAATTTAACTTGTGTGCACTTCTAAGGATTGTTAATTAAGACCAACAATACCTACAAATGAAAGATCAAATCATTCCCATGTATAATTAATTATCCAAAGGGGTTGGTTCAAGCTAATGATGGTCTCTCATGACACGTTAGTGGCAATGAAAACTTGGAAAGCAATAATATGTTAACTTGGAGGGATAATTCAAGCTACTTCCACAATGAACATGAATATGGTGTAAAAACATGAAATGTAGCTAAATGAATAATCTTTCAAAACAATTTTGTTTTTATAGAATGTTTGTTTAACTAGGTGAAAATATAGTTTTCCTGTCATTGGTATGTGTTTTACGCAAAATATAAAAACATATGTTTTAGATAAATGCTAGGGGAAAAATTTAGCCCACAAGATATTTTTCAACACGCCCCCCCCTACGGAAAAAAAATTGTGAATTTGTTTTTTTTTCAAAAATGATTTGCCAAAATTCCATGGGATAATTTTTACTTTCAAAATATATCCAAAATTGCCCCTAAACTATATAAAATCCTTATAAATTTGAATAGTTTTACAAAAAGATCACCAAACATTTTATGGCTTCACATTTAAGAATTAGTAAGATCCACCAAGGTTTTTACACTTTCAGAAAATTATGGATCCTTAAAATTTCCCTAATATGTAACCATTAGTGCTACCTTTGAGAAGCTAAATGATAAGATTTGACTACAAAAGATTATAGAATTGTAGAGAATGCATTGTTCTTATGCACAACTATTTTTAAAAATTTATGATATATATATATGTGTGTGTGTGTGTGTGTGTGTGTGTGTGTGTGTGTGTGTGTGTAAACTACTAAGGGTCTCTTTTGATGCATTAGATGCAATAGAAAATTGAAAAAAAAAAGCATCCCTCAACTTACAAGGATATTTTGAGATACTTACACAATAATCCTTGCTTTGAGTAAAATAGATGAAAGGTAGGAAATTGAATCATGTATCTAAATATATAAATTTAATCCATACAAAATGTTCACAACTATATCAAGTTTGATATTTTCTAACAATTACATTTTTGGGGGAAATGATAAGGTATATGTCTTTGTGGGTCCCTCCTTTAAGTGCCTAAATGAAGGATTCAACATAAAAAAAATAGACATATAGAGAACAAATATTACTAGTGTGGCGCTATTTTTCCAAAATAAATTTAGTAATTTTAAATTTTTTTAATTATCCAAGTGACCAAACCTCGAAAAATAGTACATCAAGTGTGGGTCCCACTTTTGAATGTCTTATTGTAATGATCATGAAATAGTTATTTTATAGCATGTAAAGTTCGGTGTCTAGTAGTGCCACACATAATTTTTTTAAATGCTTGAGAAATGAAAAAAGTTATGAAATAAACACTAATAGTGTGTTTCTTGAGTTAATGAGTAATGACACAACAAAAAAAGAAAAAGAAAATTAATATTTTCCAAAAATGCACATTTAGAATCTATAGAAAGAATTCTAGCTATGTCTAAAATTTCATTAAAAATTATTTCCCATGAGCATGTTCCTTTTAAATTCAAATTTCCTTTCCCACCTAAAAAAAATGGTGTCATCCTTAGATGTGGGTGGAATAGCATGAAAATTGAACCCACATTGTAATGAAAGCAAGCGAAGGATTTGTAGACAAAACGATCAATTGTCAAACTGTAGTCAATAAAGAGTGCATGAGATAAAAATTATTAAGTATTGTGGTGTTTGAGACAAAACGATCAATTGTCAAACTGGGAAAGGTGACGAGAAGGATTTGTATCAATATCACCAAGTTGAAGGTTGATTATGCAAGGATTAAGAAAGAAGATCATAACGGGAAAGTGGGGATACCGAAGGCTATTAGGGAACAACTATGTGTGTTCGAAATGACTTGGGCATATAACACCTCAGTCCCATAGAGAATTCAAGAAAATTTAGAGGCAGTTGGGAAGACCTAGAAAAGGAGAAACCCATAGAGGGATTTGATGCCTTAGTGCTACGGATAACTGATTTAGGGACCAAGAGGGGAATGATGGGGATCTATGATAGATTTTTGGTTGTTTTCTAGGTTACTAAAGGTTTACTGAGAAATGTGGTAGGAGATAAAGAAGCCAAATTGTGATATTCTGAATTTTTGACCTAACACTTATGGGAAAAAGTCCCATTTCATGTGATGTTGCTTTGATGTTATATGTTGTATATTGGGAAGAAGACCCCATTGCACATGAGAATGATGATTTGTTTTATATATTGGGTGTAAGCCAAATGCATATTGTTTATTTAGCATGTCTGTGATTTCGTGTGTTGGGTGTGGACCCTAAAGCACATAACTAATGAGATGTTTGTGTTGAGTGAGCTCTAGATCACATGAGTGATTTAATGTTTATGTTGAGCATGAGATTTGAAGAACACGAAAATATAAGAATTGGAAGTGTTGGGCATAAGCCTTGGAAAATTCCAAATTGATGTTGGGCATAATCTCTGGAACATCGAATCCTTGTTCATTATCCCTAGGTGTATCACATGAGTACATCATAGCATTAGTGTTGACGGAGGTGTTCTGGAATTGCACTAAGGTGTAACTCCTTATTTCTTAGAATTGAGTATGGGATCTGAATAAATGATAGGAGTTACTGAAAATTAATTATGTTGAGTGAAAATGAATCTGATAAAACATCGAACTCATCTTACTTATTTTTAAGTTGATTAAATGAAATTTTGAATTTCTGTTTCTCATTAAGAACTGAAGAACTACCACGATATACGAGGTAATCCAACATGCAAAAAGGTTCATAGCTTCCCAACTTAGTTGACCAACCCTACCTGAAGGCCTTAATAAAAGAAGTGGCTAAGAAGCTAAAGAAAGAACCATGTGATCCCAGATCATGTTGTATCATGCCCAAGGTAAAAATGTTAGCAGTAATATGTATATATATAGTTTATATATGGTATGAAAGAAAGAGTAAGCATATGTATTAATAATAGTAACTATAAATAATAATTGAAAGATCTATGTATTATTATTTACTAAAATAGTTAATTAAATATCTTAGTACCTAAAAAGATTTAAATAGGAATTAGTCAAAGAGTTCCTAAGTTAAGGTAAATAAATATTAATTTCACATAAATTAAGTAAAGATTATTTCAAGAAAACAAATGATTCTTGATCTAACTGAAATTTAAGTGTCCCTTTTCCAAAAGATTGTCTATAAAGACCCAAGCCAAAGAAAGGCTTGGGGGATATCATTCTATGCTATCTGATCAATATTCTCCTAATAAGTTTTGGAGATAATTTTGCCAAAAAGGAAAATAATATAGTTCAGAAACTGATCTCCCCAATAGGTGAAGCCTTACCTTTGGGAGCTCTAGACTACTTGCATGTTGGAACCATCTCAGGAAATAAAAAGAAATCATGATAAACAAGATAAAAGAAGATTCTAAATATTAACACATTGCACACACAAAAATAGCAAATCAAAAGCAAAAATCTAGGAATGAAATTTAGGAATAGTTAAGTAAAGAAATCCTAAATTAGAAGATTGGATAAATGCATATGACATTACATAAATGCATATGACAAAAGATCCGTTGAAATAAACAAAAATGAATCCAAAATAAGAATAAATAAAAATAATAATTATGCATAAATCTAAAAAAAAAGAACGATATAAATGAAAGAGTAGGGTTTGGATAGGGGATGCTTTTTACCCTAATGTTGGACGGATGAGAGAATGCAGAGGTGGATGGTGGCTGTAGAGAGTTTGGTTTATCAGGTGTGAAGGGGGTTGGGAGGCCCTTAGTGATTTTACACATGCTAATCGTGCTAGAGTACTTATTCCTGCAACCCCATTCAGCTCGGGGGTCCTTGGGGAAGGAGAGTACCCATTGGAATGGTAGGGAGGTCAACCGGTGGATCTCTTGTGATTGGGAACTGATCGACGTTCATGGGAACCTGAAAAAGTTCGTGATGTGGAAACCTCAGAAAGAACAAGGCTACACAAAGAAACTCAGGTTTTATGGATTGTTAGATTGTTGTTATAATTTCTGAAATGCATTGTTAAAGATCCATGAATGGACATTTGAATTTTATTGCAGATCCATGTCTGTATTTCTTTATAGATCTAGATTGTATTATAGATCTGCCTCTGTAGTTTATTATAGAACTGGATCTTTATATTAGATCTGTAGTTTTATTTTATTATAGATCTAGAATGCATTTTATGCCGGTATTTTTATGAATATGGATTTAAATTTCTGTTTATATGCCTAGGTGGCCACATTTAGATTGATGTTTATATCCTTGCATGCAATTTCCAATTGTCTGCAATAAAAAGTATGATTGAATTCTGCATGTTATCCTCTGCCCTTTTTTGGTATTCACTAAAGATGAAATGGATAATCCAGATCCATTCTCATGCGATCCTTAATTCATTGTGTGGGAAATCATTATAGATGGAATTGATAAAATATCCAATATGCATGTTATCCCTTGGCTGTTGTTCGGCATTTGCTGAAAATGAAATGGCTGATCGAGATTCATTCTTATGTGATCCTCAACGCATTATTTTAAATTGTTATTGATTGACGAAACCATTCCTTATGTTAAAATCGGCATGTTGTTTTGTATTCGCTAAATAATGGGTCCTGTAATTGGATCTATGTGGAGACCGGAGTTGTGATGCGACCTAACCCCTGCAGGTGATTCCAATTTTCTGCAATTTAAGGTGTGATCTAACTCTGCGTGGTAGTTTGAAATGGGATTAATTTTCGATCCGAACTAGTTCAGTATTACATGCTACCCTCTACGTGTTGGATGGAATAGATCTATAGCTAGCATTTGGGTCCTACGTTTAGATGTATGTTTTTTTGAATATTATAAAATGTCCCAGCGTTTGATTGGGATTCCTGGAATTTGTAGATCGTTGATGCCTGCGATTTGATACTCTCTGCCTCAATTATTTCTATTAAGCTAAATGAATGTGTGTTTACACACCTGTGATTTAGATATCTGTATTTTATATGATGAAGTGGATCTCTGTTTGATTGCTAATTGATTTATACTCACTTGAATGTGTCTTTTCTGCCTCTGATACTCCATTGCCGAGTTCTGGGTATTCCAGAGTTTTGAGTTTTAAGAGTAGATATCGAAATGGATTCTTCCATTTGTGAGCGTGGATCTTTATTTTCTGAATTTGACGCTCTGGTGCCAGCTTTACCATATTTTAAAGATCTGAAGTATTTTTATTGCAATCTCACCTCTACATGCTGAATAGATAACTATTTCATTACCTTACGTTTTTATTCATTTATAATTTCTAGAGTTACATAGTTTGATTTTGGTTGCCCAAGCACCTTAGGTGGATACTATCTGTTTGCTCACGAACTGTCAGAGCCACCTATGTTTAGATTGTTTCCATAATATATTTATTTTCATATGAAAATGATGCGCGATCCCTGTTTTGTGGCATGCATACATGCAGAAAAATATATAGATACGCATTCGATTGGTTAAGAGCCTAAATACGTTGAGAGCCTAGTTCAATTTTGTGCATTTTAACTGTCGGTATTATGTTACATTTCAATTAAATATTACTATTAGTTATAGAGTGCGATTGGGGCTGGGATATAAAATATAACCTTCCTCCATCATTGTTGTTATGCTGAGGTATAAACTCTAACACCTTTGAAGCTAATTTTTTCATACGGTTAAGAGATGAAAATAACACCCTCCTTTTTGCCAACATTATCGTAGAGTAGAGATATGGAATTTAGCCACCATTTTGCTTTTGGTATAAAGCCATTTCCCTTCTAGCAGTTGGATATAAGAAAGATCTGATCTTTAAGGGAATTTGCTTTTACTTTGATTATACCATGATTACCATCTTTATATATATATCGTAAGCCTTTTAATGAATATGTATAAGTTATGAAACTTGGAAAAGTATACAATATGATATTTTGTATTATAACCTTTTTAAGAATCACTATATGTTTTGAAACTTGCATTAATAGTTTTTGATAATAGGATCTTGTATAAAATATATGTGTGTGTGTGTGTGTGTGTGTGTGTGTGTGTGTGTGTGTGCGCGCGCGCTTATTTTCCTGGTTAATGGACCTTGGGAAGATAGGGACCGCTACACATGGTATCAGAGCATGGTTCTAACTCTAGGACCTTGGGCTCATTGCTCTTTAAGATATTTTGTTTATTTATATATATATATTTTTTTTTTTATGTAGTGATTGGAAACTAATAGATGAACTATTCACCTTGCAAACTCAGGAAGCATGGACGCTAGGGGAAGAAGAGGAAGGAGAGGTAGAGGGGCTAAGGGGCGTGGTACACCACCTCTTTTGCAGCCTTCGCCTCCACGTGATCCACCAGCAGTGCAAGAACCGACCCATATACCTGCAGGTGAAGTGATGAATATGATGCGTTCATTCCAGCGGATGTCTGAGGCATTGATTAGTCGGTTAGACTGGGAGGATAGAGATGCTATAACACCTGTAGAAGGATCTCAACAACCGCTGAAGGAAAATGCTCAAAGAGAACTTGAGAAGGTGAAATTTCCAGAATTTTGGGGCGCACCTGATGGCATTGTAGCTAAGGCATGGCTTGAGAACATGTCCATGTGCTTTGCATTATGAGATTATACCTCAAACATGAAAGTGCGCATGGCGATATTGCAACTTAAGGGAAGCGCACTGCTATGGTGGAAGACCTTGTTGCCGCAGCTTGGAATTGAAATAACAGAGGTCTCTTGGGAAATATTTGAAGAATGTTTCCGAGAACGTTACCTATTCGAAGAGTTTATTGAAAGGCAATTGAATGAATTCAATTCCTTGAGGCAAGGAGGTGGATCAGTATCAGAGTATGAAGCTAAATTTATGGAACTATTGAGGTATGCTCCACATTTGAGTATGGAGAAGTTGTGAGTAAATAAATTTGTGTATGGGATCAACTTCAACATCAGGGAAAAAGTACGTATTTTGATGCCACGTACCTTGTACGAAGCAGTGCAAAAAGCTATCATAGCTGAGGAAGAGCTTGTAGGAGGTGGGAAGTCTCGACCACCTCAATCTTCAGGAGCAGTGGTACAGAAACTAGGAGTACAGTCAGCTAGTGCTTCGAGACCACCAACCGGACGCCAAAATTCATTCAAGAGTCCCACAACAGGGAGTCAGAGACGTGCACCCGGTGGCCAGAGACCACCATATAGGCCACCAATGCAGTCACAATATCAGAGTGGAAATCCAGTAACGCAACGCCCCCAGTATAGCAGTGGATCTACTTTTACTCAATCGAGTATCCAGAGGTCGGCCCCAAAAAGGGGGTGTTGGACTTGTGGAGAACCACATTTCCAGAGAGACTGTCCGCAAGCCAAGATAGATTCTAGTCATGGAAAGGGACAGACTATAGTTGGAGACTTGGGCAAGGCTCACCGAATCCATGCCGCAGTCAACAACCTCTAGGAAAAACATCAATCCACCGTGCTAGAGGTGAGAGGTAAAATAAATGGTATGAAATTTTCTCTTTTAGTAGACCCAGGAGCAACTGAAAGTTTTATTTCTTATGAAGCATTGTCTAGATGTAAGGTGATGGAAAGCAAGCAAGATGATTTCAATATGGTCGAAATGGCATCGGGTATCACTCAAAGAGTAGGAGAATTGGTCAGGGATTGTGAGGTAGACTTGGGCATGTGTGTTACAAAAGTATCCCTTTATGCTACAGCATTAGGATCCTATGATATTATCTTAGGGATGGATTGGTTAGAAACCCATTAAGCTATGTTAGACTGTAAGGAGAAAAAGATAATATTCATAGATGATTTCGGGCATAAGAGAATCCTAATAGGGACTAGAAGAGGGGTATCATTAAGGTTTATTTCAGCATTGCCATTGAAAAAGAGCATGCGTAAGGGATGTGAGTTGTATGCGGTGGTAGTGATGAATGACAAGAAAGACATTGTCGATGTAAGTCAACACCCCATACTGTCCCACTTTGCGGATGTATTCCCTGAAGAATTACCCGGGTTACCACCTAAGAGGGAGATTGAGTTCACTATTGAACTTAAGCTAGGAACCAAACCTATATCTAGAGTACCCTATCGTATGACGACACCTGAGTTACAAGAATTATAGATACAACTTCAAGATCTTTTAGATCTAGGTTTCATTCGCCCTCGTGTATCACCTTGGGGAGCACCAGTGATATTCGTGAAGAAGAAGGATGGTTCATGGAGACTTTGCATTGACTATCGTCAATTGAACAAAGCAACCATAAGGAATCAATATCCCTTACCAAGAATTGACGATCTGTTTGATCAGATGAAAGGGGAACCAATATTTTCGAAAATAGATCTAAGGTCAGGATACCATCAACTAAGAAATAGAGAAGAATATGTACCAAAGATTGCATTTAAAACTCGATATGGACATTTCGAGTTTGTTGTAGTACCATTTGGGTTGACGAATGCACCTGGAGTTTTCATGAACTTGATGAATAATGTATTCAAAGAGTACTTGGATAAATTTGTACAAGTGTTTTTAGATGATATCCTTATTTACTCAAGGACGCAAGAAGAGCATGAAGAGAATTTAAGACTTGTGTTGTAGTGTTTGAGAGAGTGCAAGATATACGCCAAACTATCAAAGTGTTCCTTCTTCCAGCCAGAGATTCATTATTTAGGACATGTTATAACTGGGGATGGAATAGCGGTGGATCCCACAAAGGTTGAGGCCATTCTTGAATGGCCAGCACCAAAACATGTACATGAGGTGTGTAGTTTTATGGGATTAGCGGGGTATTATAGAAGATTTGTAGAAGGATTCTCAAAAATTGCAAGCCCAATTACGGAGTTACAGAAGAAGAACAAGAAGTTCATATGGATAGAACGATGTGAGCAGGCATTCGCAAAGCTTAAGCAGTTGTTGACGATGGCTCCAGTTCTTAAGGTACTCAATATGGATAAAGACTTCTTCGTGTGTACTGATGCTTCGAAAGAAGGTCTAGGAGGTGTTTTGATGCAAGAAGGTAGGGTGATAGCTTACTCCTCAAGGAAACTTAGACCTCATGAGGAGAACTATGCAATGCATGATTTAGAGCTTGCTGCTGTGGTTTATGCCTTGCGTTTATAGAGACATTATCTGGTAGGAAGGAAATTTTAGTTAAAGACAGATCACTATGGGCTACAATATATTTTTACCCAAAGCGACCTTAATGCTAGACAGAGGAGGTGGTCTGAATTAATGAGCGAATATGATTTTGAAATATCGTACATCAAGGGGACAATGAATAAGGTGGTGGATGCTCTAAGTCAAAGGCCTCGTATCTTTTCCCTAGTGCCCTTAAAAACAAATTTACGGGAAAAGATATTGAAATTACAATTGGAAGATGAGTGGTATAGAGAGGTTAAGACCGAGTTAGAAAATGAGGCATTAAAGAACCCAAAGTATGAAGGGTATGTGTTTGAGGAAGATGGATTATTGTGATATAACAAGAGAATTTATGTACCATTCAACGAAGAAGTTTGAAATTTGATCTTGTCAGAAGCTCACAGGGCTGTGTATATGGCACATCCTAGGGTTAAGAAGATGTACGCAGATTTAAAACCGTTATTTTATTGGAGTGGAATGAAGAAGGATGTAGTTAGCTTTGTGGCAAGGTGCCTAGAATGTCAATTGGTCAAGGCTGAGCATAGGCATCCCGCGGGATTACTACAACCACATGTAATCCCGGAATTAAAATGGGAGGTTATATCAATGGATTTTATTGTTGGGTTACCAATGACAGCAAGAAGACATGAATCTATTTTTGTGGTCATAGATACTTTAACTAAGAGTGCGCATTTTATACCTGTAAAGACTACCTATCAAGCACCCGAGATTGCAAGAGTATTTATAAATGAAGTTGTGAGGTTACATGGTGTACCTCGCAAGATAATTTCAGATATAGGGCCAGTATTCACTGGAAGGTTTTGGACAAGTTTCCAAGCCGCTTTGGGGACAAGGCTAAATTTTAGTACATCATATCACCCTGAGACGGATGGCCAGACAGAAAGGGTGAACCAAGTCTTGGAAGACATGTTACGTGTGTATGTGATGGATCAACAAAAGCATTGGGAGGAATATCTACCATTGGTTGAGTTCGCTTACAACAATAGTTATCAAAGCTCTATTAAGATGGCACCATTTGAATTGTTATATGGGAGGCCGTGTAGAACCCCATTGAGTTGGGATCGTCTAGAAGATAGAGTCCTTGTAGGACCAGAATTGATTCAAGAAATGGAAGAACAGATGACAACTATTCGTGCACAGTTAAAGGAAGCACAAGATAGAAAAAAGAGCTATGCTGATGCACATAGAATCGATAGGAGTTATGAAGTAGGTGATAAAGTATTCCTTCGGGTTAGGCCACAAAAGAGCTCAATTAAATTTGGGAAGGGAGCTAAATTATCACCGCGATTCGTAGGACCGTTTGTGATACTCGAGAAGTTGGGAACAGTTTCCTATCATCTTGCATTGCCATCATCATTGAGTCGTATGCATAATGTTTTTCATGTTTCTATTTTGCGTCATTTACGTCATTATATTTCAAATCCTTCTCATGTTATAAATTTGAGTAACTTGCAGATATCGGACGATGGGGTCTTGAAGGCTGAACCGATCCATATACTGGACCGATGAACTCGACAGCTTCGGCGTCGATTAGTCGACCAGGTAAAGGTCCAATGGGATAACTACAGTTCTAACTCAGCTACTTGGGAGGATGCATTCAAAATGCACCAACAGTTTCCTTACTTGTTTTGAAAACTTCGAGACGAATTTTCTTGAAGAGGGGGTGTATGTAGTGCCCCATTTTGTTAGACTCTTTTATTATTCAACTATATTATTATTTGAGGGCATTTTATCACAAATGACCGGGTTAAATTTTGAAATATATGTTTTGATCATGTTGATACATTTGGGTACTCATGGATAAATGAAAATTTGTAATGCAACATTGTACTGCCTTGTTGGATAGACTATTTCAAGTGTTAAAATATGTTATGGTTTCAGGGCATTTTGAGTACAAACGGCCCGATTTAATACGATGAATTAAAACTACTTATATATGTATTGATTGTGGTGTCACAATGATTGCTTATGAATGAATGGACATTGGTAGATAGATTTATATAATGTGATATGATTGATCTTAAAATGTGTGAATGAAATATATCAACAATTTTCATTTCTTACGATATATTGGTAGATGCTTTGACAGTTTTCTAGTGTGACAGGGACCCAACTGCACAATGACACAAGGTGGTGTCAATGCCACATGAATTTCAGTTTGAGTATGAACAGGATATCAGGTGATACAATTTATTTTAATAATATTTTGATTAAATTGTGTAGTACGATTAATGCACACGGTTTTCATGTGTGCAGGCACATGATCATGGTTCCCAATCGATCCACAAAGGATGATGGGGTTGCACGGAAGAAAGTACCCGTATGGTTAGCACATAATTTCCATGTGGTAGGTTGAAAAGTGAGAGAGGATTTTACCTGCAAGAGGCATGCTGCCATGAGGGTAGGCCGCAGACTCGGTCACTCACGAGGATCAACTGAGGGGAGCGCAATGAGGTGTTGGCCTTATTCCTCAGTAACCATGAGTCTCTCTACATCGTGGATGGGACTGAGTTAACGTGGTCTCATCTATCGCACTAACTCCCCACCACGGAAAGTGGGATATTTGAAGGGCATGAAGACGATCATGGCACCCTTGATATCACCTGGAGAAACAAAAGAAATTATTAAACTATAAGGTTGTAAATAAGTAATAACTAAACAATAAACTTATGACTTGAAAATAAAGTAATGAAAAGTGGAACCTTATGAAAAAAATAAATAAATAAATAAATAAAACTAAAAAGAAATCATGATAAACAAGATAAAAGAAGATTCTAAATATTAACACATTGCACACACAAAAATAGCAAATCAAAAGCAAAAATATAGGAATGAAATTTAGGAATAGTTAAGTAAAGAAATCCTAAATTAGAAGATTGGATAAATGCATATGAAATTACATAAATGCATATGACAAAAGATCCATTGAAATAAACAAAAATGAATCCAAAATAAGAATAAATAAAAATAATAATTATGCATAAATCTCAAAAAAAAAGAACGATATAAATGAAAGGGTAGGGTTTGGATAGGGGATGCTTTTTACCCTAATGTTGGACGGATGAGAGAATGCAGAGGCGGATGGTGGCTGTAGAGAGTTTGGTTTATCAGGTGTGAAGGGGGTTGGGAGGCCCTTAGTAATTCTACACACGCTGATCGTGCTAGAGTACTTCTTCCTGCAACCCCATTCAGCTCGGGGGTCCTTGGGGAAGGAGAGTACCCATTGGAATGGTAGGGAGGTCAACCGGTGGATATCTTGTGATTGGAAACTGATCGACGTTCGTGGGAACCTGACAAAGTTCATGGTGCGGAAACCTTAGAAAGAACAAGGCTGTACAAAGAAACTCAGGTTTTATGGATTGTTAGATTGTTGTTGTAATTTCTGAAATGCATTGTTAAAGATCCATGAATGGACATTTGAATTTTATTGCAGACCCATGTCTATATTTCTTTATAGATCTAGATTGTATTATAGATCTGCCTCTATAGTTTATTATAGAACTGGATCTTTATATTAGATCTGTAGTTGTATTTTATTATAGATCTGGAATGCATTTTATGCTGATATTTTTATGAGATGTGGATTTAAATTTCTATTTATATGCCTGGGTGGCCGCATTTAGATTGTTTTTTATATCCCTGCATGCGATTTCCAATTGTCTGCAATAAAAAGTATGATTGAATTCTGCATGTTATCCTCTACCCTGTTTTGGTATTCACTAAAGATGAAATAGATAATCCAAATCCATTCTCATGCGATCCTTAATTCATTGTGTGGGAAATCATTATAGATGGAACTAATAAAATATCCAATATGCATGTTATCCCTTGGCTGTTGTTCGGCATTTGCTGAAAACGAAATGGCTAATCGAGATTCATTCTTATGTGATCCTCAATGCATTATTTTAAATTGTTATTGATTGACGAAACCATTCCTTATGTTAAAATCGACGTGTTGTTTTGTATTCGCTAAATAATGGGTCCTGTAATTGGATCTATGTGGAGACCGGAGTTGTGATGCGACCTAACCCCTACAAGTGATTCCAATTTTCTGCAATATAAGGTGTGATCTAACTCTGCGTGGTAGTTTGAAATGGGATTAATTTTTTATCCGAACTAGTTCAGTATTACATGCTACCCTCTACGTGTTGGATGGAATAGATCTATAGCTAGCATTTGGATCCTACGTTTAGATGTATGTTTTTTTGAATATTATAAAATGTCCCAGCGTTCGATTGGGATTCCTGGAATTTGTGGATCGTTGATTCCTGCGATTTGATACTCTCTGCCTCAATTATTTCTATTAAGCTAAATGAATGTGTGTTTACACACCTGCGATTTAGATATCTGTATTTTATATGATGAAGTGGATCTCTGTTTGATTTCTAATTGATTTATACTCACTTGACTGTGTCTTTTCTACCTCTGATACTCCATTGCTGAGTTCTAGGTATTGCCGAGTTTTGAGTTTTAAGAGTAGATCTCGAAATGGATTCTTTCATTTGTGAGCGTGGATCTTTATTTTCTGAATTTGACGCTCTGGTGCCAGCTTTACCATATTTTAAATATCTGAAGTATTTTTATTGCAATCTCACCTCTACATGCTGAATAGATAACTATTTCATTACCTTACGTTTTTATTCATTTCTAATTTCTAGAGTTACATACTTTGATTTTGGTTGCCCAAGCACCTTAGGTGGATACTATCTGTTTTCTCACGAACTGTCAGAGCCACCTATGTTTAGATTGTTTCCATAATATATTTATTTTCATATGAAAACGATGCGCGATCCCTGTTTTGTGGCATGCATACATGCAGAAAAATATATAAATACGCATTCGATTGGTTAAGAGCCTAAATACGTTGAGAGCCTAGTTCAATTTTGTGCATTTTAACTGTCGGTATTATGTTACATTTCAGTTAAATATTACTATTAGTTATAGAGTGTGATTGGGGCTGGGATATGAAATATAACCTTCCTCCATCATTGTTGTTATGCTGAGGTATAAACTCTAACACCTTTGAAGCTAATGTTTTCATACGGTTAAGAGGTGAAAATAACACCCTCCTTTTTGCCAACATTATCGTAGATTAGAGATATGGAATTTAGCCACCATTTTGCTTTTGGTATAAAGCCATTTCCCTTCTAGCAGTTGGATATAAGAAAGATCTGATCTTTAAGGGCATTTGGTTTTACTTTGATTATACCATGATTACCATCTTTATATATATATCGTAAGCCTTTTAATGAATATGTATAAGTTATGAAACTTGAAAAAGTATACTATATGATATTTTGTATTATAACCTTTTTAAGAATCACTATATGTTTTGAAACTTGCATTAATAGTTTTTGATAATAGGATCTTGTATAATAAAAATAAAAAATAAAAAATAAAATGTGTATTTTCCTGGTTAATAGACCTTGAGAAGATAGGGACCACTACAATTATTTACTAAAATAGTTAATTAAATATCTTAGTACCTAAAAAGATTTAAATAGGAATTAGTCAAGAGTTCCTAAGTTAAGGTAAATAAATATTAATTTCACATAAATTAAGTAAAGATTATTTCAAGAAAACAAATGATTCTTGATCTAACTGAAATTTAAGTGTCCCTTTTCCAAAAGATTGTATATAAAGACCCTAGCCAAAGAAAGGCTTGGGGGATATCATTCTATGCTATCTGATCAATATTCTCCTAATAAGTTTTGGAGAGAATTTTGCCAAAAAGGAAAGCAATATAGTTCAGAAACTGATCTCCCCAATAGGTGAAGCCTTACCTTTGGGAGCTCTAGACTACTTGCATGTTGGAACCATCTCAGGGGGATCCAGATTGAAACTAGGAATGGTTTCAGGTCATGGTTGGGTGGAACGTGGTAGTTCCCAGGTTATTCGATTGACAAATCTGAGGTCAGAATTATTCTTGTCCTTATTAATTCGGTGTGCTTAAGTGTGCAATGTCCTAGCCATTAGAAAAACTATACATTGTAGGTATGAGGATTTCTACCTTTTCTTTAGTTCTTACAGTTTTATTAAGGTAGGGTTATAATCTAGAATGAAAATGTGTATATTTTATGTCTGCTTCAACTGGATTCTTCTTTTGTTTATAGAGACTTAAAATCCTAATTTTATTTACATATAAACACTAAAAGTAGATGTTATGCTACCCGAGAATTTATTTCCTTAAACATGATTACCTAGATAGGAAAATATAGTTTATATCCCTTAGTATTTCTTTAGTTTGTCATATATTCTTTTCTTATATTTCAAATCCCTAGTCATCAAATAAACTAGCTATTGAAACTTTGCTTAAAAATTTAAAATATAAACTAGAGAATTCATTAAAAAAAAAGCATTTAATAAGTTATAAACCTATAGACCAGAGATCAAATCTCTGAGTTCTAGAACTTAAAACTATGTTCAAAACATTATAATATAATTAATAAAACTACCAAATAAAAGAAATAAATTAAACCATAGTCCAAGTCTCTCACTCCATTAAAATCCAAACTCTAAACATATATTTCCAACCGTGGAAGATTTCATATTTCTAGCACGTATGCTTCCTTTTTCCATGTTAAAATCAAACATAAACAACATATTGTAAACACTATTCAGAGCCTTTAAAATCATCATTTAATCCCTGCTAAGAAAACATAAACACCAACAAGTCTAACAAAACCCAACCCAGCCATCGAATCCCATACATGAATGGCTGCGAGATAAATCTCACATATTGCATTACAAAATCTCTTACACAAATCGCCACCATCAAAACATGTGAAGGTTTAGCTGTAGGCAAACTATTATACAAACATATCAAACTACTAAAATGATAAAGAGACTAGAACACACCATTTACATAAACAAAAGTATTAAAGAAAAGAATCACTATGTTTATCATTTAATTAAAACGAATCTAGAATCGAATCCTGTAAGACGCCCAAAACCCATAGTAATTAAAACACAAGTCTAAATCGTTAATAATCCTAGGATCAAATCCTATAGGAATCATGGCTAAAGAAAAAACATAAACGCTAAAATTAAATCACAAACAGCGCAGGATCGAATCCTATAGGCACCACTACTAACACAAAACATAAACATTGTGACATGCATAGTAAGGGTTTCACCTCTCAAGATGCCCACAAGAACTTCAATTATAAACCAACAATTTAAAAAAATATGAGCTATGCTCTCGTAACCAATTATACTGTCACATTGTTAATAAACATAAAACTCACAATTTACAGGCTGCATATCCACCTAATGGCCGATCCAAGCTTCCAAGCTCACGACCGTAAGGTGAAACCCTAAACGCTATATTTATTAACTCCTGCATCAATGAATTTACCATGATAAACATTCAATGCTTAAAATATATGAAATACACTGTCACGATATTCATAGTTCCATTGCAAGAAATGGCATTGTAAGCCAACATACGCACTAGTCAAGTTTAAAACGTAGAGCTTGCCATTAAAATGATAAACCAATACATTACAAAACGTTGCAGCACGAAAAAATATTACACATAGCCAAAGTATTACGACAGAGCCATATATATTCGCATCTCTTGGATGTAAAAACTATAAAAATACCAACCAACAAAACTAATGTGTTTTCTCCACCCAGATTTCAAAACTTTGCCACAAACAAACACGTAGAGGTAAGGGTTGTTGCATTTTTCGGGGCTTACCCACAGAGAGGTTGCACAGGCCACCTAAGGAACCACCATCAAAGCCACGTTTGAGCCACCCTCTGCCACCTGCAAAAAAAAATACACAAAATCCATGAGAATTAAGCAAGCATTAATGAAGCCAACGAAACCCTACAGTATGCAGACCACGTTATAGATTACCTTACAGAAGACCGGGAAGGTGTTGTATTTTAAAGCATAGCTCCCAAGAGCTTGAGATCACCTAGACAAAGCAGAGATAGACCACATGAATCATGTTCCATTCCTAACCAACGCTAGAGGCTTCTTGAACAAACTTCCCCAGAAGAAATTAAGGCGCCACCCTGTCCTCTACTATACACGAAATAAAAAACCATAGAGCTATAGTGAAGCGATCGACAAAATTATATAGTCCACCACCCCAACATTAAAACCATAGCAAAACCCTCAAATCACATGTTAAAACAAAGTTGTATGGCATATAGAATATTCCACAAACCAAATATGTTTACCCTATAGTTTTCCAAAGCACGTTTTACAAGGTTTTCAATGGTATATGGATCATGCCATAAACCCTATGCCTTATACCATAAATTTTACAAATTATGCAATATATATCAAGGTGGCTAAGGTTTTAAACCTTAAAAATAATAACGACCACCACAAAGTTTATAACCATACACTTGATAAATCTTGCATAAAAATAGGACTTAGGAACAATTAGGCCTAGGAATTTAGTCTTCCTTTCACCAACTTTGAGATGGTGTAGTATATATGTAGTGATGTAGGATGTCTTTACTTGCCATGGTCATAGATATAGTTCACCGCCATAATAAACTGTATAAGAGTAGAAGCCTGCATTAGTTTGCAATGAACTAAGTAATCCCCTCAAAGAAGTAGTAAACCTTACCTTTCTGCATGGAACCTAAAGGGATAAAACCACACCACTCCACCCCTTTACATTTAAAGGCAAGTCAGCCTTTTTAATAATTAAAACCATAAACGAAAAATAAGACATATAAATAGAAGGCAAAATGTAATTTAACCATCAATGACAAATTCCCAATACTATTAGAGACATGAAGAGTAATCATATAAAAAAATAGAAGTAACATAACCACATCACATAACCACATAATAATTAGATAGGAAAACACATAAAAGGGAAAAACAACTTATGGCACTTAGATTTAGTAATGTCGAAAGTTACATTCTGCAAAAGATAAAAACAATGTCCTTGAAAGGTAGCATTTAACTAGCCTAGAATTTTTTATTTATTTATTTATGAATTTTAGGGAAATTACACAAATTCTAGGGGGATAAGGTTCCATCCCAATACTAGAAAAAGCAGTGGAATAATTCTCGCTTGATGCATAAGAAAATTGATGTCATAGCTCACACTTTGGGAATTTCATTATAGCCAAACTAGAACTTTGGTTGGGGTGGATGGGTGGGTTATCCCCGAGCTTTCATCAAGGAAATAAGGAAGAACCTCTAAGCATATTGTACACGAGGATACATGAACGAGAATGTATGCAATACAGATGTGCATGTAGCTACAAAAGCTTGGGATAAGAATTCGGGTGATGCACCCGAAGGCCCGTTTAGTGGAGCTCGAGGATTCTGATTTACTCGTTATTCTATAAACCTTATGTTTTTTCTTGGTTATAGAGTGGATTTTCTATATATGGTTTGGTGATTATATTATATCAGAGAGAAACTATTATTTTTTGTAATTATGGGCCTTATTGGGTAATTCTGAAATGGGATGAAAACAATTAGCGATGGGAGACCAATGGGTCATGGTTTATATTTTGTAAGGGAAGATGGTATGGGTGTTTACTCAAAATATGGATGAATCTATTTGTACGATACAGGATTATTATCCATTCTATGTGCTTCTTATTGATATATAATATATGATCTCTCTTACTTACAAAAAAAATGGTTTCATGAAAAATCCATGTGTGACCTATTTTTTAAAATTCAATGTGCAATTTGTATTTATAAAATGCACACACGATTTGTAGCATTAAAATACTAGTGTGACACTAATAAAATTGAATTTATCTAGGAAAAAGTTTTGAGAGGGGGTTGGGAGGATTGGAGGTAGGTGGAGCATTAGGGGTTTGGGGAGAGAGAGAGAGATGTGGAGGTTATGGGTAGGCAGAGGAGTAGAGGGGCGAGAGAGAGATAGGCAGAGAGAGAACATTAGGGTGAGGTGGAGGATAATGTAAGTGATTAGGGGTAGTGGGGAGGAGGGTGGTTTAGATATAGAAAGAGAAAATAACTAGGGTGGGGTTTGAGAGTTTAGGGAGGATTAAGGTTTTTAGAGAGAAGGGGAGGTATAGGGTGGCGAAAGTAAGAGAGGGGGGGTAGATAGTAAGTGGGATTCAGATGGGGATTAAGAGAGATAAATATAGGGGGGTTAGGGGTAGGGAGAGTAGTATAGAGGGAGGGAGGATGGGGTAGTTACATATAGGAATAGTAGGAGGGTGTTTAGGGGGAGAGAGAGAGAAGGGGGGTTAGGGGAAGTGAGAGTGTGATATAGAGAGAGTGAGGTGTTAGGAGGTTACAAGGTAGACAGATAGGGTTTGTATTTAAGTGTAAGCAGAGNAGAGAGAGAGAGAGAGAGAGAGAGAGAGAGAGAGAGAGGATGAGGATGAGGATTAGCATGAGGAGAGATTAATGGTAGGGGGGAAGTCAGGGAGTGAGAGAGATAAGGGGGGTTTTATGAGGTTGAGGGAGGGAGAGCAGAGTAGGATTTAGTTGTAGGTGGATGAGTATATGAGAGAGAAAGTGATAGAAGGTGTTAGTAAGGGTTAGGGGGATCAGGGGAGAGAAAAAGTGGAGGGAGGGGTTAGTTATAGGGGAGGAGTAGGAGGGTGAGATAGAGAGAGCATAGGGGTGTTAGGGGGTTTCAAAGAGAGAGAGAGAGAGAGAGAGAGAGAGAGAGAGAGAGAGAGAGGGAGAGAGAGTGAGATGGGGAGTGGTTAGTTCTCTAGGGAAGATAAAAAGACAACAATTAGGATGAGGGGGTATGGTTTTACAGATGATTATGGTAGTTACAAAGAAGGGAGGCTATAGGGTAGAGAGAGAGAGAGAGAGAGAGAGAGAGAGAGAGAGAGAGAGGGATGGGATGCTGGAAAGTGGTAGGGGAAGGGGATTAGGAGAGATAAAGAGAGGGATTTATGAGGAGGGGGAAGAGATGAGATAAATACATGGAGATGAAAAGAAGGTGGTTATGGGCATGAAGAGTAGGAGGGGGATATGGAGAGAGACGATTGGTTAAGGGTAGTTTGGGTGTGAGAAAGAGGGGAGGTGGGATTATAGAGAGAGAGGGGAGTATATTTAGGGATCATGGAGACAAAGAGAGGAATATAAGGGGAATGAGAGAGAGGGAGGGAGGGAGAGAAGGAGTCTTGAGAGATATTTATTTGGAAAAGCAAAGAATTTTACAAGTTTTACGCTATAGATGAATTTACTAATTGACATGCGAACTTGAATGAATTTATTGATTATGCAGGCATGGGTCAACTCCTTTGAAAAATTACAGTGCCCAAAATTAATATCCATAGTCTCAAACAGAGTGAATCTTTCTCACTCCCAGTGACATAGCGTGGACACTTATGCCACCCTTTTCATATTTTTTTATGGGTATTTGTTCTAGATTAGGAGTTTCTAATGCCATTCATGGTAATATTCAATGGACATTTATGTTGAATAATTTTGTGAAAAGTATAAGGTCACTCATGAGGTTAACATAAAGGATGGACGTTAGAAAGTTCCTCATGAAATTTTCATTATACAAGGGATTTAAACATTAAATATTTAAAAGATATTTTAGAGTATATAAGTGAGAATTAGTCTTGGTTTACAAACCTATGGATTCACAAGTGGTCCAAGTTCTTTTAAAACCCCTGGAAAAGGGAAAATTTGGGATACAAAGGGAGAGATTTGGTTTACTCAAGAAAACTTATCTCACAAAGAGGGAGTTTTAGTTTTACATTGTTTTTGAATCATTGTTCTCACTCACAACAACTTGACATGCTTCAACATATCTATTTCCCCTTGATTTCTATGAATTATGGAATATTCGTGGATGAGGATGCAAAAGTAGCATTGGAATCCCTTTGCATGTGATAAAAAAATGTTATCATAATGAGGGAAAAAAAATGACTCTTATGAGGAAGAAAAATGAATAAGAAATGGTATTGAAAAACACATGCATAGGACATCATTAAACTTGATTTATTTGGAGGCATCTTTCAATATAGTAGGCATTGAGTGAATGTAGTGTTGCATTTATTTCCTTTAGACAAATTTAGAAGGTTTGGTTCACATAAATATACTACAACTACAAATTTAGATTAGGTTCTTGCATGAGGGATATCCATTTTTAGAGCTAGCATTGTTTCTAAGGAAAAATATGCATGCATGCATGTAGACACAAACTTCTTGTGACATAACTAGATGCTTCCTTTGTCCATCAGGGTACTCCATAAGAAACTCAAAATTCTATTATATAATTTTTAAGAAAATTTTGAATCTAATAGTGATGTAAAAATAATCATTTACAAATGTGAAACAACTATGGAAATAACCATGCATATTTTAAATTTATTCATTAACATATTGCAAATACAAAGAATTCTATAAATAGACAAGCTAAAACACTTATTGTAAATAAAGGGAAAGACCACAAAAATAATTAGTGAGGAGTGATTCACTGGTTAAAAATAGGAATTATCTATGGATTCCACTCCTAATGCAGAGCATCAGAGCCCCAAGAACACAAATTTCATTAAATTTGGAATTAAATGGTGGATTTAGAATTTCAAAATAACCAAAAATATCAGTACTGGTGATGTCCTTGCAATAAAATGTTTCCAATTTTAATGAAATATGTATTCAAGGTGAAAGAAAAAAATATAGGTTATGTTGTATTCACCACCTTCTAGGACAGTTTCATAAACTAGGATATTGCTAGTAGGGGAAGATCAAATTCCTGCATTGCAAGGTCAACTCTGGAAATGCTTTGACCATAAGATTGTGGGTAGAAAGACTACATCCACCCTACCCAAATAAACCACATCAAGCCTACCCAATAGAAACTTCCAAGAGCTTATGGAAGTCATTTATGCTACTCGACATGGTTTTTATGTTTTAAGCACACATTCACCATGTGTCCCTAAAGGGCTCAAGGAGGTGAGTTGCAGCTCATCGTAACTCATTGAATGGGCCTCAGAATAATGAAAATTTAATTCCATTGGAATCATTGCATAATATTACACCTGGTCAAGGCCATCCCCCGTGCTTCCATGACCTAATGACCACCCTCTATGATGATTTCATAAAGTAGGGTTTTTCTTAGTAGGGGATGATGCAGTTCTCAAATTACAAGGTCAATTTCAGATAGTGATCGGCCACGATACTATGGGTAGTGTACCCACATAGGACCTATCCAAACAAACATAAAAAAAGCTTACAAAAATTATTTATGTTAGTCGATTAGTTGCAACTTATCATAACTTAATGAATGGGGTAAAACTCGATGGATAAAGGAGCTTACTACTCTAGAATCCAATCCTTTTATGCACATGAGTTTCATAGATAACACTTAATATTTTTAGTCTTATATACGATATAATAAAAATGCAATAATGAACTTCTACTAATCAATTAGGAAAATAAAATATTGCTTGAGCTATATGAACAACTTTGCAAGTCATAGTATGGATTTTTATGTCACTTAAATTATATAGAATAACGTTTAAACCCAGCTCCATTTATCCAAGTGTAATTCATTTGTTTGTAGTGGTTATCATTAATATATATATATAATTGGTTATCATTTATAAAAACATATATTGATTTAATGTGTGGCTATTATTTGCACTGGTTATCATTAAAATATATATGGTTGATAATTATTTAAAATATATATATTTAGTGTGTGGATATATATATATATATAAGCCATAGATTGGAGAATTTTGAATTTTGAGAGATTGGAAATGTATTGTAAATGTTGTAAATGGGTAAAAAATAGAAAGTTTTGCATAAGGGTTTAATATAGGCTTACTTTAGTATAAAATTTTTTTGTTAAATGGTTACACATTTTTAGGTTAAAAATATGTTTTGGGAGATTACAAATTATTCATTTATTACGCATGTATGTGTGGGATTAAGTCTTGTTTTGAGGATAAGTGTTTTTGTGCCAATTTGGAGTGGGATAAGTTGTAGTGCTTTTGCATCATGAATTTATTTCTTGCTCATTTTATAATTTCGATGAGCAATATTATATTTTCTAAACCTATTGGCACAAATTAATTCTATTGGAGTAAAACAATGCAACCCATATTTATTACTAAATATTTATAGAATCTTGTGACTAGAATGTATGGTTTTCCTTCTAATCAAGAATAAAAAGTATTGGATGATACATTAGAGGAAATTTCAACTCAAAATGGGCCTCCAAAAAAAATTAATAAAATAATAGTTAAAATAATAAAATAATATTTATTAATTTTGGAGGAAGAAAAGAATAAAACTACTTTTTTGTTTGTATTTTCAACATATCTCCCCGTGTTTTTACTCAAATTTTGATCGGGAGAGCTCATTGGATGCATAATTAAATTCGACATCCAATGAGTACCCACTTAGCATACTTTTGACGAACCCTACTACCAAAAAAAAAAAACCTGAAAAACGTGATGATGATGTCATCATCACATTTTTTCAGGTATTTCTTGTTTTTGGGGTAGCAGGGTCCGTAAAAAGTATGCCGAGTGGGTAGTTGTTGTATGTGGAATTTAATTCCGCATCCAACGAGTTCTCCCGATATAAATTTGAGTAAAAACACGGGGAGATATGTCAGAAATACAAACAAAAAAAGTAGTTTTTTTATGATACCTATCCCCAAATTTATATTAAAAAAGTGTTTAAGACCTATACGGTATTTCAAATTTAAAGCAATTTCATTGGATAACACATGATGACATGAAATTTGAGTTAAAGTTAAAAGGCCCATTTTGAGTTGAAATTTCCTCTAATGATGGGAAGCAATCCTTAAAAGAGATTGTATAGAAATATAATGAAGCAATTTCTCTCATAAATAGTGCATTTGATGAACCGATATTTTCAAGGATTTATGTCAAAAAATCATCTAAACAAGCATGTCACTATAGTAAAGAATACTTATGAATATTAAGTAGTAGACAATATGCCCGAACAGGTATGGCTCATTGGCATCGTTTGATATGAAGTCACTTGTTGTAAAGGAGATCATGAGATCAAATCCCACTTGGGATTACCTGTGTTTGTCATGTCCCCATCTCAATTAGACTACTATTTGACAATGTTTCACCCACCTACTAGTTCCCTAGGTTGGGGAGAAGGCATTAAAAATTTCAATAAGGGATCTTTGAGCCCCAAGAGAAGGGTTGAGGAGAAGGAAAAGTGTAACATCCCCGGTTTTGACCCTGATGTACTAAATATACATGATATGTAAATATTGTAATTAATCATGGTGTGGAGCTAAAGGCCAAGGCCCCACCATCGATTCGGCTATGTCATGTTTGGATGGGAATTGTCACTGACAGTATATCGGGACTTGCGGCATACATATTAAGTTATGGCATCATGTAACTATGCATTTTAATTAAATAACCCAAACAACTATGTTCACTGCAACTAAATTGAGAAGGGGCATGATTCCTAAGGATAAGGAGGGGAAATGATGAACCTTGAGTCATGGGGGAAAAGCCACGTGTCGTCACCCTGTTTATTTTTTATCACCTTCCCTTGTCTCATCCAACCACCATTTTTAATGTTTTGCTAAGTTGTTGAGGCAGTTATTGCTAGAAGTGGACGGTGGCAGGACTGTGAGTCTTTGCCACACGCTCAATCAACTAGTCCTCTCTCCACCTTCATGTGGGTAAGGGAACCATCACCACGCCACTCTCTTGGCCGTTGGGTTCACTCTCATGTAGGGACACGCAGGGGGTCAGTTCATCTTCCTCACACAGAGCTGAGTTAAGTGTGGTACAATTTCTTGTTTGGGGGTTCACCAGTCTCTCTCTCGCATCATTTACAAGTCTGTAGTTGTGTTCTTTCCTGCGGATCACGCATAGATTCAGCGTTTTACCTCCACCATTGTCGGACTGTGAGAAATTTCTATGGGTTTCTTTTGTTGATTCATGCGCTGTTGTTTTCCATTTTTTTTGTTGGCTACGATTTTTTTTTGGGATTAGCTACTGTAGGGTGCATGTTTTCCTTCTACCTAGGCTAAGAGTATGTTTACTCTTCCACTCTCGGACTGAGTAACTTTGACGGTCATGTCATTTTTGAGCCAAGGCCATGGTTTTCCCCACATTATTCATTTGATGTGAGCTCCCATACATTCTATTGGCTGTGTCCTCTCTCACATTTTGGGGAGCAGCTGTAGGTTACTGTTGAGTTGTTTTGGCCATGATAGGATCAAGAACAACTCAGGTTTTTCTTCCCCTGTCCAAGCAGTGAAGAGCTTATTTTACTGTATGAATGTAGAGGTTGGTCTTCAGGACTGCATAGGAGTGGTGATGAAGGCCCAATCTGTTTGACAAACCTGGTGCATTTGGGAACCACAAAGATAGAGCTATTGGACTGGCTTTCTTCTCCACAATCCCTGAAGAGCACTGGAAGGGAGATCAGGGTCTGAGGGACTTCCTTGCAGAGAAAGGACTAATTTCCTTGTGTTGGGTGTGTGTGAGTGTCCTAGAAGTCATACTAGATATGGTGTGGATGTCCTTAACTCTTCCATGAGTTCACCAGCTTAGATTTAGCCTTTCCCAACTCCTGGTTCGCGTGATAAACCCAACTATGTTGTCTTGGCTAAACTGTGTACCCTTTTGGGATTGTTATCCTTGGCTATGTGTAATCCTTCTAGTTCCTTATTCCTTGGGAGATCATGCCTGGCAAGAGGGTGGCAGCGTTGCTGAGAGACTAAAGAGCACGCGGGCCTATGGTTGGGAGGAACTTTGCAGCAACGTAGCTTGTTGCGGGACAGTTCACATAAGATAAGTACTCTTGATTAATCTACTTTGCAATCATGTTACAGTTAATGAATTATGATGTCAAACATGTTGGGTGCTGAGGTGTTTATGAATGAATGTTGTTGTTTTGCTTCCACTATGTATATGAACAATTATGCATTGTAGTATGTTTCATGCTTTTGGATTACCAAGTTTCAGCATTGTATGTATGCATTTGATTATGGGGCTAGATTCCTGGATGTTGGTGTGTAGTTGCATCCTCTTGCCCGGTCAGAGGGTCGGGGACGTGACAAAATCGTATTAGAGCTCTAGTTGTAGCATGGGCTTCAATGGGCCATGACAGATCAGTTAACAAAGGCAAGTTGCCTATGGCCTAGAATAAAAACTGCATGACAAGAGAATTTTTGGAAAATTCTTCTAAGTATTGGGATCATCAGATCATCTAGTCGAAAGACCACTTGACGGAGAACCCGTGGTAAGGAAATCCATGAAAATTTTCCCAAGTGTAAAAAATCATCGGCGATCGACACCACTATGATGAAGCGATTTCCGAAACGTCGGTGGAGGCTAGCAGATGATGCATTCTTCGTTGCGGTTACTTAAAGGATTATCCACCCGACGGATAGTTGATCCGACCACCGATGGCACAGAAGTTCCAATTTTTTTTTTCTAATTGTTGACTTCATCGACCATCAAAACATGTTAGTGGTATTCATCACTGATGAACAGTGAAAGGGATCAAGGGATTATAGAGCCGCCGTTGCGGATAGCTAGAGGACTCATTAGAGGAAATTTGGGGTCTAAAATGGGCCTTACAAGAAAACATGCCAATAATAAATTTTGTGAGTTGAAATTCAAGAACCAATAGAATTTCAATAAAATGAGTCAACCATAATGGTTGAATTGACATATTTGTCATAAAAGAAAACTAATTTTTTTGTTTGTATTTTCAACATATCTCCCTGTGTTTTTACTCAAATTTAAAGTGGGAGAGCTTGTTGGATGCGGAATTTAATTCCTCATTCAATGAGTACCCACACTGCATACTTTTGATGGACCTCGCTACCCCAAAAACAAGAAATACCTGAAAAAACGTGATGATGACATCATCATCATAGTTTTTCAGGTATTTCTTATTTTTTGGGTAGCAGGGTCTCTCAAAAGTATGCAGTGTGGGTACTCGTTGGATGCAGAATTAAGTTCTGCATCCAACAAGCTCTCCCACTCATAATTTGAGTAAAAACACAGGGAGATATGTCGAAAATATAAACACAAAAAGTAGTTTTTTTCATTCTTCCTCCAAAATTAATAACTATTATTTTATTATTTTAACTATTATTTTATTATTTTAACTATTATTTTATTATTTTCCTTAGGAGGCCCATTTTAGACCTCAAATTTCCTCTAATGATCCTTCCGATGGATAGAGCCTCCGAGCGCCGACGTAGTAAAGAAAGTTCAAATTTTTTCCAAGTGACGAAAACATCGGTCATCAGAAGAAGATAGTGGTTTGTGTGCCCGCCGTTGCGGAAGCCTAGGGCACTAGTATTCTGACGAGAAGAGTTTCGACTGCCAATGCCGATCGGGTTATCCCTCAGTTTTTCGACCGAAAGTAATTAGCAGGTTGGGCCGCCGATCGAAAAAATATCAAAGATGATAACCCACAGTTGCGGCTGTTGAATGAGCTATTTCATCGATGAATAGGAGATAGTTGAGCCGATCAAAGTGGCGAAAAGGAAGACTAAAGAGAAAAATTGAAAAATTTTCTAAGTCCCCAAATCATCGGTCATCGGCGACGGTTATCTGATCACATCACCGATACTCAGAGGATGCGGTTGCCGATGAGCTACGGTAAGTGAAGTTTGTTGAGCATCCGCCGTTGCGGAGATCAAAGAGACTAACCGCCTAATGAGGAGTGCCTCCGAGTAGCGATGCCATAGATTCTATAGGCTCTGACCCTCGACAAAGTTAGGATTTGCAGAATATTTAGTTTGATTGTGGACCGCCGTTGCGGAAGGCTTGATGATTAACCATTCGGTGCATAGGGCACCTGGCCGTTGACACAACAAGTTAACCCATGCTATCGCTGACAAAATTCGGAGCGATAGATGATTAAGGACCGATACGACATAAGGGAATAGACCAACGAATCGCCGACATGCTGGGTAGTTAGTAGGGAAGAGACCCGACTTGAGGAGTAATATGGCATCGAAAAATTGTTAATGATCGGATCACCGATTGGAAGCTCAGCCAATTCACCCACGAAAATGGTAGGAAGATCGTTTCCGAGCTGCTCGGATGACTATGCAATCGATGCATAGTTGTTTTACTCACCGATACATATCGGGAGTTTAGTTGTTTTTCTGTCGAAACAAAGGAAGGAGAACAAGCAACAGACTGCCGATGAACAGACAATTTTTTTTTTGTCGATGCAGATCGGAGGTGTACTTGGTTTGACTACCGCAGTGTCAACAAAATAGTTGGAAGAAGGTCCAATTGGGCCTAAAAAAGATTTGGGTTTTTCAAAGGCATTTCTCAGTAGTTTTTCGAGCAATTTTCGACTGTTTTTTAGTCAATTTTCAGCAGATTTCAGTAGACTGTCCGTGGTCACAACGCCGAAAGGAAATAGAGAGAATTATATGTTTTAACATAATTGTTGTTTTATGAAATTTATAGGAGAAAAAGGTAAGTTGTTTTGATTTATATTAATGTATGCATCTAACAGTTTGCTACTAACACATTTGCAGAACTATAGATACCCTCCAAGAGAAGTAATCCAGGAAGAAAAATGTGGTAAAGAAAGAGGTGTTTTAGGCATGAGAACCCATGACGGATATGATGCTCAGGATTCTTAAGAGCATGCAAGATATTCCATGGGAGAAAATGTTCGTAATGGAAATGATGACATAGAATCTAATGGAAGGAGATTCCAAGAGACACCGTCAGATGTCACAACCACCATGAGAAGCTTGATTAAATCCCAGGAAGAACATCATCAATTGAATGCTGCCATGTTGTAGAGTTTGACAGATTTGTAGAGAAAGATAGACTCTGGATGAGGTACAGCGAGGCTAGAAGGCATTAAGAGTAGCACTAGGAGAAGGAGAAGGACTTCCAGTGGATCATCTGACTCTGAAGAATCTAGTGGAGATACAAGCTCATCTTGTCATAAAAGGAAAAGAAGAAGGAATCATAGGGATCGCTCTTGAGATGAATTTAAGAAGGCTAAACCTCCTATATTTGATGGTGAGATAAATACTAGACAAGAGGCTGAATCTTGGCTTCTTGGGATAAAGAAGTACTTTCAGGTGCAGGACTATTCAGGGAACATGAAGGCTAGAGTTGCCATATTCAATCTGAATGGATGAGCATCCATTTGGTGGTAACACTTCAAGCAAGTAAAAAGGATCAGTGAAAGGAAATTGAAATGGAAACAGTTCAAGAAGTATTTCAGGCAAAAATACATTTCTAACAAGTATTATGATGACAAGATCAAGGAGTTCCATGAGCTGAGATTGGGACAGTAGACCATGGATGAATATACAAATAAGTTTTTGGATTTGTTGAGGTATGTCTGGTACATCAGAGATGAGAAAGTGAAGATCCAGCGGTTTCTAAGTGGGTTGTCTCAAACTTTCAAAGATAGAATTGATTTCTATGAACCAAGAAATCTTGAAGAAGTGATAAGGAAGGCTAAGTATTGCTATGAGCAAAGCAAGGGTAAACCTAATTACCATAAGGCATGGAAAGACAAGAAGAATGAAAAGTTTGACAAAAAAAGAAAGGTTTCAAACCTTCTAGATTCAGGAACCAACAGAAGTAGCCATCCCAAGCTACAAGTAATCCAGTTGAAGTGACAAGTGGAAATCCTAAAGAGCCACATCCAAATAAAGGTCCACTCAAATGTTGGAAATGTGAAGGACCTCACTTGCGTAGATATTGTCCACTTGAGAATGAAAGTGCAAGGCCAGCTTATAACATTTAGGGAGCAGAAATAGTGGGTCAGGTAGTCAGAGCAGTCCCTAGAATTTATGCAGCATTGGAGGGCCGCCAGGAAGATCACCAGTCAACTATGGTTGAAGTTGCAGGTAAGATTGTTGAACAATATATTTCTATTTTAATTGACCCTGGTTCTAGTCACAGTTATATCACTCCTAGGGTAGTGTAGATTTGTGCTTTTAAGAAGGCAAAGCATAGAAAATATTGGTTAGTCCAGCTAGCCATTGGGACCAAGAGAAAAGTCAATGAATTGGTAGAGAAATGTCCATTGGTCATGAATGGATTGAACACTTGTGTAGATCTAAATGTTCTACCGCTTGGTTCCTATGATGTTCTCATTGGAATGGATTGGTTAGAATCTCATCGAGTGAAGATTAACTATTATAACAAGACTTTTGAATGCACGGATGATGAAGGAAACCCGATAATTTTGAAAGGTATTCCAAAGGTAATTTCAGTAAGACAGGTTTCAGCAATGCAATTGAAGAAGTTCTGTAGGAAAGGTTGCCATTTATATGCAGCTCATGTTTTGGAACCAATAGGAGGTGAAACTCATAGGTTGGAGGACTATCAGGTGTTACAGGAATTCAAGGATGTGTTTCCTGATGAGATTCCAGGGATTCCTCCAAAGAGGGACATTGGTTTCACCATTGAACTTGTTCCAGGAGCAGCACCAGTGTCCAAAACACCCTACATGATGAGTACATCGGAGATGCTAGAGTTGAAGATGCAGCTGCAAGAGTTGTTGGAAAAGAAGTATATCCGACCGAGTGTGTCTCCTTGGGGAGAACTGGTTCTGTTTGTGAAGAAGAAAGATGGTACAGTGTCACATACCCCAATTTTGTAAAATAATGTTAATTATTTTAATTTGATTTCCTAAGAAATTATGTTAAATTTAATGCTAAGTAGGAATTGATGACTCAGCAGAGTCAAAAGAAGTGGAGTGTAATTCTGAATATTTTATTATTAATAAATAAAAAGTGGAGACAACAGCTTGGGAGAGATATTAATAAGAGTGTTACTGGTCAAACTAGTGGAAGGAACTAGGTGGAGAGCAAAAGACAAGTGGAAGCATCCGCAAACACTTCCTATGTTGCAGGTGGCAACTTCCCTACATTTGGGGTCATGATCCCCCAAGAAAGTGGGATCAGAGCAGGTGGCTCAATAAATGACAACTAACCCAAAAAGAACTAGGCAATATTTTAAAAGTACCCAATGAATAGAGCTGCGGTTGCTCAGATATTTTCTAGGAGAATAAAAATTCAGGAGGAATGCACTTCAAGGAATTCATTGGGGAAAAGGGAAAATTTTAAGGAAGGTGTTTGAGAGATAATATGCAGTAACTTGGTCTGATACAACTTGTTAGCTAGGAGAATTTACTGATGAGTTCAGGATTGGTATTGAGTCTGAAAACTGGTACTTGATTATTGCTGCACCTAGTTCCATCCAGGGAGACTAGAGCAAGCTCGGGGGTCCTGAGGAGTCGTTGTTTGAGCGCTCTCCAGGAATTGGTAGGGAGGAACGGCCTCCCATTGCTGTTGTCGTTCAAGCTCAAGAACAGGTTCTGCCATCTATTAATCTGTTTAATATCTGTGTATGATTGAATGTTATGTTTGTAGTTTATGTTGTAAAGACTTAGATGGTGTAGTAATGAAGTTATTCTTAGTATGATTAGTAATAGAATCATTTGATGAGAAAATAAAAACCCTACCTGTGTTTTTCCTCATCTGGAGTGATCCAGACCGTACTCCAGCATAGGTGGTGAAATTATAAATAAACATAGTATGATGAAAATGTAGAATAAAATGTTAGTGTATTTATAGAATATTTCCTTTTGTTTTGTTATCAGAAGAAATACCTTTTGTATCAGGAGTAGTATTAAACCTGGAATGAAACTGTCAGTTTATTAGAAACAGAGAAAGAAGCTATATTATTTACTGATAGTAGTATGTATAGGTAGATAAAATAGTTCTTGATACAGTAGTTACTTTCAGTAATCTTATTGCTTATTTGAATTCAAGAGAAGAGAATAATAGTTAAAGCTAGAGTAGGGTTAAGCTAAATAGAAATGCTTTACAACTCTACAGTTTATTTCTTTTCAGTTTAGGCTAATTAACTACTGCTTGTATAATAATCAAAATTGAAAGAAGGATAGCTAAAATTTTGATTTACTTTTACAGATAATCTATTTGATTTCAGAATCTACTTATGGATAGTAATGTATGTTATTCATTTATTCTGTTCTATCTAGTTAAGCATAAACAAAAATCTACAATTGCCAACCTATACTTTTAAGCTGTCAACAAATGTAGTACATAGTTCTTTTACTTTTATTTTTTATAAATATTAACTTGTAACATAAACTAGACAATATAGAATACAGAGAGTACTTCTATAAAGTATATAGTACAATAAGTGTAAGAACACAGTAACAAAATATTAACTTATTCTGCGAGTATAAATAAACAAAGAAATAAGCTAATAAATATATAATTATAAGACCAGTATTATTATGTAAATGAGTAATGTTCTTTTCTTATTATAGTAAACAGTAAACAAGATATAATTTCTGTATTCAAAAGCTGTAGCTGGCAGATACAGAAGTACCTCAATAAAAACATAAAGTAATTATATTCTGAAGGGTAAAAAATATGAAACAACATTTATAGTTCTTTTAAATAAAGTAAATTAATATAAAAGTAATGTACCGGAACCCTAGCAACTAAATTTAAAAATATTACAGGTACGCACAAGAAATAGCCAACATAGTGACAGTAGGCTTGATTTACCGAGTTAACCAAATAGTATACAACTTAAGTAATAACCCAATAATTTACAAAAGCACAGTTATAATAAAAGATATTCTTTTCTCAAGAGAAACAGTATATACTTATTATATATTTTTCAAGTTAGGGTCGAACCCTACTAACATCACAGTACAACAGAGTTAACAAAACTAAAGAAGTCTAATACAATGTATGAGCTCACAACTACAAACAAAACTTATAGAGCGAGGCTTTTATAGCCTTTTATCATTTACATGTACTTATACACAGTAACTGTAATAACAACCAACATTTACACTCACGACCGAAGCCGGAGAACCCTGCCTTGAGCAAGGGTTTTAACACCCATTAAAAACAGAGAACCAAATAACCAGAATAACCAAAACCCACAAGGGTTATTCAGGCTGTGGCGAACAACCCATAATATCCCAGAAGGGTTTGGACAAAGTAGAATGGCCATGGAAATTCCAAGGCTTACCGTAACCATCAAGTCGCCGCAACCTCGTACCAGCAACGCAGAGAGAAAGAGACAGGTTTATACCCGTGAATTCATCACACTTTTTACTATTAATATTTTATATCAAAAGTAAACATCTATATAAATAAAGAAATCTGTAATAATAACAAAGGATTTAATGACGTTCTTACCTCAAAACTTAATTTAAATGTAACCACCGATAACCAGCAACGCAGGAACCAACACGAGGAGAAGATAGAATTTCATCTGCCACAGGAAAGTCGGAGGTTACTAACACTGCATTCATCAACATCGGCCAAGAGTTGAAGCATTTGATTGAGCAGGTGTACCTCTTGGGCCGTAACCAAACACTACAAAACCCTATGCACCAGTTACTTAAGAGGAACAAAACCTCGAATTCCCCTGCCGAGCCCATGGGAGGGATGACTTGCAGATTGACAGATGCCAAATGGAGCAAGTGGTGGAAGTTAAAACCTTGGAGAAATGCAACCATTCTAATCTAAGCGACGAGGGAATTCCATTATAGCCCTTCTCTCTCTCAGTATCCAAAGCAAAAATTACGCAAGGCGCAAGACCAAAAATAGGTTAGGCGACTGTCACTCAAGCTAGTTATAGAAGGCGGCATGAAGGTCGCAGTGCAGTAGCAGAGCAGATGGAGGCGAGAACGATGGAGAAATAATAATGCTAGGGTTACAAGTGGTCCTTTTAACTATGCAACGCATGGCCCAAACGATGCCACGATAGACAGCAAATAAAATTGCATACGGTGGGTTGAAGTATATAGTTCCAGCGATCTTTCCCTCACGAGCATCCTTCCAATCATTTGATAATTGGAGAATCAACCACAGTCTTTAACTCCAAAGTCAACCTACATTTACATTGCATGATATCAATAATCATTACTATATATAACTCGGTTGCAAATATTATCAACGGCGTGGAGGACTTACGACCCAATAATATGCATTATGGTATACAAATACTCAATAGTCATAACCTTGATATTAGTAAAATTTGTTTATGTTATGGAAATAATTTATAACGTTTATCCTTCTTGGTGAGAACTTTACTTATAAATAAATATTCTTCCAACCAAGTATTTGTAACATAAGCAAAGGTAGAATCAATACTCAACCTAGCATATTATGTTTGTAAAGAAGATAAAGGAGGTTTTTCGTGAAAGAATATAGAACTTAAACAAAGGTAAACCATAGACTCTTCATGGGGAGGGTCTATCCTATGACCCCTCATTTAATGAACATGGCATTTATATACTAATCCAACTTAACTTTATTCAAAGATTAGGCTAATTGTTATGTTATAAAAGGAATTTATATAATTATTCTTGATAAATATCTTTCTTGCTAATATTAGTCTCATCATCTTGGTAAGAATCATTATTGAACTAGCAAGGTATGTTTTATGCATGATAAGGCTCCAAATGCTTAATGGCTTAACTTTGAAATTCTAATGATATATATATGCCATAACTGAATGTTACTTTCCAAGCAA
Source organism: Pseudotsuga menziesii (assembly GCA_001517045.1). NCBI lineage: Eukaryota > Viridiplantae > Streptophyta > Pinopsida > Pinales > Pinaceae > Pseudotsuga > Pseudotsuga menziesii. The sequence continues at coordinate 76,454 of LPNX010789474.1, read as the reverse complement.
TTATAGTACAGAGGAATTTAACCCTCCAACACTAATATATTTTAAATGAGTGTAGTATGCAAGAAGTTTATAATCCCTTTTATCTTCAAATAATGGAAGTAGGATGTTGGTAAATAAAATTTTTATCAATATACACCACGATCATATCAAGCAGTGGCCAAGTCGCCAAGTCAATCATGGCGTAAATAGTAACTAAGCGCAATTTTAAATTAAACTACTGACTTTATAACTCTGCCATTCTTACTCTGCTTGTAAAGAAATATTAAGGCTTTTTAAACTTAATGAGTATGATAGACATCTATTAGTTTAGTAAATATCAAGAACTATAAATTTACATCTACTAGGAAAAAGGAAGCTGTAGCCATTACTAACAAAACTGAATCTCATTCCTTAGCATCTTAAAAAGGAAGACAACTTAATGATTTTACTTCAAGAAGCTTTGGAGATTGTTTAGAAATTATATTCTATACTAAATTATTATTGTGCAACGAACTTATATCAGAATACTTTATAATTAACGGCAAGCAACACCCAAACTTTTACCTGTAAGTCTGTAAGCACAGGAAAACTTCTGCGTTAGCTCGAAAGCTAAGTAAGCCCAGAAATTGATGACAGTTCCACCTTATGGTCGCAAGAATAGCAAGTCAGTAAACTGAAAAAGAAATTGTTCTTTAATATAAACAAAATCAAATAGATAATTCAAATAATTTAATTCATCAACATTTAACTAATCAATTAATTAGATAACTGCATTTACAAAATTTATCTGCATTTTGAAAATTTTAAATTTTTCGGAAATTTTGGGGTTTTGACTTACACTCAGGTTATGTATTGATTACAGACAGTTGAACAAGGTTACTATGAATAATAAATGCCCTTTGCCTAGGATTGATGACCTCTTCGATCAAATGAGAGGATCAAAGGTATTTTCCAAGATTGACTTGAGGTCTGGCTACCATTAGGTGAGAATCAAGGATGAAGACATTCATAAGACAACCTTCAGGACAAGGTATGGACATTATGAATTTGTGATGGTACCATTTGGTCTCACAAATGCACCATCTACATTTATGTGCCTTATGAACAATGTATTTAGTAGGTATTTGGACAAGTTTGTTCTTGTTTTCCTTGATGATATTCTTGTGTATTCTAAGAATGAGGAAGAGCATGAAGAGAATTTGAGACTGACATTGCAAGTGCTCAGGGAACATTAGCTGTATGCCAAGCTGAGCAAGTGTGACTTCTACAAGGATAGAATTCAGTACTTGGGTCACATTATCACAGAAGAGGGTATATCAGTAGACCCTGAAAAGATTGAAGCCATTATGAATTGGCCTACTCCAAGAAATGTGACAGATGTAAGATCTTTTATGGGAATTGCAGGATACTACAAGAGATTCATTGAAGGATTTTCCAAGGCTACACATGCCATCACCTCTTTGCAAAAGAAGGGGATGAAGTTCGAATGGACTTCGAAGTGTGAAGAAAGCTTCCAACGGTTGAAGAATATTCTCACCAGCGCACCAGTATTGAAGGTTACAGACCCAGAGAAAGAGTTTGTGGTATGTACTGATGCATGTGGACAAGGGCTTGGAGGAGTCCTTATGCAGGATAACCACGTGATATGTTATGAATCAAGAAAGATGAAGGAGCATGAGAAGAGCTATGCCACTCATGATCTTGAGCTTGCAACCATAGTACATGCTCTCAATATGTGGAGACACTACTTTATGGGTAGAAGATTTGAGCTCAAAACAGATCACTGTGGACTGAAGTATTTGTTTGATCAGCCTAATTTGAATGCTAGGCAAGCGAGATGGCTAGAATTTTTATGTGAGTTTGATTTTGAAATCAAGCACATAAAAGGAAAAGAAAATAAGGTAGCTGATGCACTCAGCAGGAAGGTACATGAAATGCATGTGGAATCTCTTAGTATTTGCCAATCAGATTTGAGGCAGCAGATTGTTAATCATGTTTCCGAAGATGAATTGTATGAGCAAGTAAAAGGAAAATTGTAGTAGCAAAGTCTTGAGAAGAAGTATGAGGGATATAAACTGGAAGAAGATGGAATTCTTACTTATAAAGGTAAAATTTATATTCCAAATGCAACTGATTTGGGGAGAGTTGTTATGGATGAAATCCATCAAGCTTCGTATTCTGGTCACCCAGGAGATCAGAAGACAATCGCTATAGCTAGAAAGCAGTACTTTTGGCCAGGAATGAAGAAGGACATGGCTGAATACATTTCAAGGTGCATGAAATGTCAATAGGTAAAGGTTGAGCATCAACATCCAGCAGGTTTTGTTGCAACCTTTGCCAATCCTGGAATGGAAATGGGAAGTTATTTCCATTGATTTTATTACAGGATTACCAATGACTTTGAGACAACATGATTCCATCATGGTTGTGGTAGACAAGTTGACAAGGGCAGCGCATTTTATACCGGTAAAGTACACGCATAAGACTGATGACATTGCAAACATATTCATGAAGGAGATTTTCAAATTGCATGGATTGCCGAAGGAAATAGTGTCTGACAGAGATGTCAAGTTCACTTCCAATTTTTGGAAGGGGTTGTTTGCAGATTTCGGTACCAAGTTGAACTTCAGCGTTGCATACCATCCTTATATAGATGGGCAGACAAAAAGAGTTAATCATATGCTTGAAGATATGCTTCACATGTATGTGATGGAAAAACCAACCAAGTGGGAAGATTACTTACACTTGGTAGACTTTGCTTACAACAATGGAGAGCAGACACCCTTGGGGATGAGTCCGTATGAAGCTTTGTATGGGAGAAGGTGCAGAACACCAGTGACTTGGGATAATCCAATGAACAGGGCGGTGATTGCACCAGAATTTCTCAAGGAAATGGAGCAAGAGGTTGTAAATATTAGGCAGAATCTAAAAGCAGCATAGGACAGACAAAAAAGCTATACACATAAGCATAGGAAGGATAGAGAATTCAGTGTTGGGGATCATGTGTACCTTAGAGTGAGGGAAAAAAGAGTTCCTTGAAACTTGGAAGTTGTGCCAAGATGTAACCAAGATACTGTGGGTTGTTTGAAGTACTTGAAAGAATAGGGCCTGTTGCATATAAACTTGCATTGCCTGCTAGTACTAGAGCTCATAATGTTTTTCATTCTTCTTTACTTAAGAAATATGTACATGACCCTAACCACGTAATAAATTGGGATGTGATTTAGGTGGAACTCGAGGGAGAGTTCCAAATAGAGCCAATGTGTATCCTCGACAAGAAGGTCACAATGCTCCAGAACCGAACCATAGGGCAAGTAAAGGTGCAATGGGAGCACTACGGATCTGAAGAGGCTACGTGGGAGCTAGAGGATTCCATGCTATTGGCACATCCATTTTTGGTCAATCCTGTGGAACACTGAGGCGGTACCAATGTGACATTTTGTTTAAATTTTGTTAGCACTGAGGACAGTGCTATTGAAGGGGGAAGGGAATGTAACATCCTTGGTTTTGACCCCGACGCACTAAATATACATGATATGTAAATATTGTAATAAATCATGGTGTGGAGCTAAAGGCCAAGGCCCCACCATCGATTTGGCTATGTCATGCTCGAATGGGAATTGTCACCGACAGTATATCGGGACTTGCGGCATACATATTAAGTTATGGTATCTTGTAACTATGCATTTTAATTAAATAACCCAACCAGCTATGTTCACTACAACTAAATTGAGAAGGGGCATGATTCCTAAGGATAAGGAGGGGAAATGATTAACCTTGAGTCATGGGGGAAAATCCATGTGTCGTCAACCTGTTTATTTTTTATCACCTTCCCTTGTCTCATCCAACCACCATTTTTAATGTTCTGCTGAGTTGTTGAGGTAGTTATTGCTGGAAGTGGAGGGTGGCAGGACTGTCAGTCTTTTCCACACGCTCACTCAACTAGTCCTCTCTCCACCTTCACGTGGGTAAGGGAACCATCACCACACCACTCTCTTGGCCATTGGGTTCACTCTCATGTAAGGACGCATAGGGGGCCGGTTCATCTTCCTCATGTAGAGCTGAGTTAAGTGTGGTGAAATTTCTTGTTTGGGGGTTTGCCGGTCTCTCTCTCGCACCGTTTACAAGTCTGTAGTTGTGTTCTTTCCTACGGATCATGCATAGAGTCAGCATTTTTCCTCCACCATTGTCGGACTGTGAGAAATTGCTGTGGGTTTCTTTTGTTGATTCGTGGGCTGTTGTTTTCCATTTTTTTTGTTGGCTGTGATTTCTGTTTGGTATTAGCTACTGTAGGGTGCATGTTTTCCTTCTGCCTAGGTTGAGATTCTATTTACTCTTCCACTCTCGGGCTGAGTAACTTGGACGGTCATTTCATTGTTGAGTCGAGGCCATGGTTTTCCCCACATTGTCTGTTTGCTGTGAGCTCTCCTACATTCTATTGGCTATGTCCTCTCTCACATTTTGGGGAGCGGCTATAGGTTACTGTTGAGTCGTTTTGGGCATGATAGGGCCGAGAACGACTCAGGTTTTGCTTCCCCTATCCAAGCGGTGAAGATCTTGTTTTACTGTATGAATGCAGAAGTTGGCCTTCAGGACTGCATAGGAGTGGTGATGAAGGCCCGATCTGTTTGGCAAACCTGGTGCATTTGGGAAACACACAAGCAGAGCTAGTGGACTGGATTTCTTCTTCACAATCCCTGAAGAGCACTGGAAGGGAGATCAGGGTATGAGGGACTGCCTTGCAGAGAAAGGACTGATTTCCTTGTGTTGGGTGTGTGTGGGTGTCCTAGAAGTCAAACTAGATCTGGTGTGGGTGTCCTGAACTCTTCCATGAATTCACCAGCTTAGCATTAGCCTTTCCCAACTCTTGATTCGCATGATAAACCCAACTGTGTTGGATTGGCTGAACTGTGTACCCTTGTGGGATTGTTATCCTTAGCTATGTGTAAGCCTGCTAGTTCCTTATTCCTTGGGAGATCATGCCCAGCTCAAGGGTGGTAGCATTGATGAGAGACTAAAGAGCACGTAGGCCTATGGTTGGGAGGAACGTTGCAGCAACGTAGCTGGTTGCGGGACAATTCACATAAGATAAGTACTCTTGATTAATCTATTTTGCAATCCATTTTTGGTCAATCCTGTGGAACACTGAGGCGGTACCAATGTGACATTTTGTTTAAATTTTGTTAGCACTGAGGACAGTGCTATTGAAGGGGGAAGGGAATGTAACATCCTTGGTTTTGACCCCGATGCACTAAATATACATGATATGTAAATATTGTAATTAATAATGGTGTGGATCTAAAGGCCAAGGCCCCACCATCGATTTGGCTATGTCATGCTCGAATGGGAATTGTCACCGACAGTATATCGGGACTTGTGGCATACATATTAAGTTATGGTATCTTGTAACTATGCATTTTAATTAAATGACCCAACCAACTATGTTCACTACAACTAAATTGAGAAGGTGCATGATTCCTAAGGATAAGGAAGGGAAATGATTAACCTCGAGTCATGGGGGAAAATCCACGTGTCGTCAACCTGTTTATTTTTTATCACCTTCCCTTGTCTCATCCAACCACCATTTTTAATGTTCTGCTGATTTGTTGAGGTAGTTATTGCTGGAAGTGGAGGGTGGCAGGACTATCAGTCTTTTCCACACGCTCACTCAACCAGTCCTCTCTCCACCTTGACGTGGTTAGGGAACCATCACCACACTACTCTCTTGGCCGTTGGGTTCACTCTCATGTAAGGACGCACAGGCGGCCGGTTCATCTTCCTCATGTAGAGCTGAGTTAAGTGTGGTGAAATTTCTTGTTTGGGGGTTTTCCAGTCTCTCTCTCGCACCATTTACAAGTCTATAGTTGTGTTCTTTCCTACGGATCACGCATAGAGTCAGCGTTTTTCCTCCACCATTGTCGGACTGTGAGAAATTGCTGTGGGTTTCTTTTGTTGATTCATGGGATGTTGTTTTCCATTTTTTTTGTTGGCTGCAATTTCCGTTTGGGATTAGCTACTGTAGGGTGCATGTTTTCCTTCTTCCTAGGTTGAGATTCTATTTACTCTTCCACTCTCGGGCTGAGTAACTTTGACGGTCATTTCATTGTTGAGTCGAGGCCATGGTTTTCCCCACGCTGTCTGTTTGCTGTGAGCTCTCCTACATTCTATTGGCTATGTCCTCTCTCACATTTTGGGGAGTGGCTATAGGTTACTGTTGAGTCGTTTTGGGCACGATAGGGCCAAGAACGACTCAGGTTTTGCTTCCCCTGTCCAAGCAGTGAAGATCTTGTTTTACTGTATGAATGCAGAGGTTGGTCTTCAGGACTGCATAGGAGTGGTGATGAAGGCCCGATCTGTTTGGAAAACCTGGTGTATTTGGGAAACACACAAACAGAGCTAGTGGACTGGCTTTCTTCTTCACAATCCCTGAAGATCACTGGAAGGGAGATCAGGGTATGAGGGACTGACTTGCAGAGAAAGGACTGATTTCCTTGTGTTGGGTGTGTGTGGGTGTCCTAGAAGTCAAACTAGATTGGATGTGGGTGTCCTGAACTCTTCCATGAATTCACCAGCTTAGCATTAGCCTCTCCCAACTCTTGATTCACTTGATAAACCCAACTGTGTTGGATTGGCTGAACTGTGTACCCTGGTGGGATTGTTATCCTTGGCTATGTGTAAGCCTGCTAGTTCCTTATTCCTTGGGAGATCATGCCCAGCTCGAGGGTGGTAGCATTGCTGAGAGACTAAAGAGAACGTGGGCCTATGGTTGGGAGGAACGTTGCAGTGACGTAGCTAGTTGCAGGACAATTCACATAAGATAAGTACTCTTGATTAATATGTTTTGCAATCATGTTATAGTTAACGAATTATGATGTTGAACATGTTAGGTGCTGAAGTGTTTATGAATGAATTTTTTTTTCTTGCTTCCACTATGTATATGAACAATTATGTAGTGTAGTCTGTTCATGTTTTTGGATTACCAAGCTTCAACATTATATGTATACATTTGATTATGGGGCTAGATGCCCAGATGTTGGTGTGTAGTTGCATCCTCTTGCCCAGTTGGAGGGTCGGTGACGTGAAAACAAATGTCATGGAGGTTACTAAACATCAAGGATGAGTTGGAGGAATCCTACGGTATTGAATTCAACCTTGGAGGACCTTAGGAAGGTTGTAAAAATATTTCATGACTAATGAGAACAGCTTTTGATCATTTGAGAATTTGCCTTTGGAATTTTGGAAAGAACTAGCTTTTCCATTGCATGATGAGTGTTCACTTACCCTGCTAGTGAGATAATTTTGAGAGAGCGAGATTATCATCCAAGTTGGATATGGGATAGGAATCTCTGAACTCTAATTTGGAGCTTAATTGAGTGTGTTTATTGCAGGTAGGATTATTCTATGATGACGCACTTGTGTGAATTGTGGTTGCGCCCCATTGAGTCCAGTTGATTACCAAGAATTAGTGAATGGTTTATGGCTCTGTAATATTTTCTCCATCCACTCTATAATTCAAAATCATCATAAATACATATGCAAATGTCCACATTTCTAATCTTTGTTGTAACTAGTTTCCATGTGTTGATTTCCCATTTCAATCGGGAGTTGTATATCTGATGTATGTTACGACTTAGCTATGATATTATATGTTTTAAGTGATACATTTCCATTCTTTTAATGTTCTATATTCATTTTTCTCTATTCTGAACCATTATTTACACCATTTGTGAGTCAAAGTTGAGCATTTACATGTCATTTCCCTTAAGCAAATAGCACTGAATTTATGCATTCGAATATGAAGTTTTAAACCTCTGTTGCAGGAATCTTAACATTATAAAATGACACTAAATGAAGTATAATAAAAGTCCCCATACTATTTTTGATAATTTGGGAGTTTCGTATCATATTTGGAGAGCCATTTCTTCCCATACCCCAAGGGGAATCACACCATAAATTGCTGGTAATTTTACCATTTTACCAATGTTCTCAAATCGAGTTGCATATTTCTATAAACTATCATACATTTATCATAGATTCCATTGAGTGGTAATAATACTCCCCATATCAGTCCGTAACCAATTTGAGACCCTCTTGTGCCTTTCAAATCCCCTAGAGTCAAGACTAGTCAAGGAAATTTTTCACGAAATTCTGCCTTTGTTGGGAATTTTCGAATTGGATCATTACAGTGTCCCATGTATTATGGGAGGGTGTGGGGAACATAGGGGTATAGTGGTATTATGAATTTATCCTCATACCCCATGTCAGACGAGTACCATCCTAGCCCCAATTGTCAATTCCCCTAGTCAACAAAAAAAAAGTAGTAGACAATATGAATAAATTTAATTTGAAAATTGTATGTCCATAAGTAAATGATATTGATGATGTTCAAATTGAGTTTAGGAACAATGAGAGAATTTTAAGGCTAAATATAGGTTTTTAACAATGGAAACCCTAACCAATGAATATCACAAAGTCCAATTAGTGCATTATTCTGATGACTCAATAGAGAGCATAAATGTTTTTGAGAATTTTGGTTTAGGGTCCCATGACATGCTTTTGGAACTTGAATTTTTATCACAATTGATTGATTCCAAATATATAGTGCCAATGGGACTTGGATAATTTTCATTTAATAAATTTAGTGAGCTATCAATCTCACATGAGGATCATTGTCAAAGCTCTTTATGTGAAGTTAATCACCATTCCTAGGTGGCAAGGTTATCCTATCATATTGGCCTTAGTTATGGAAAAGCATATAACAAGCTGGTGGTGAAGAGGTATTTTCCTTCACCCAAGGTCATAGATAACCACTTGGGATTTCGATCCATAAATTCCATGTGATATTCAATGTTTTCCAAGTTTCCAATACTTTTTAAGAGGAAAGGGGATGAGACATATAGCTTACATAATCATAACTTTATAGACAATAATTTTGACAAGAATGATGAAGAGACTATGAAATATTTGGGTTATGAAGGTAGCATTTGTTTGGTAGAAAATTGGATTTTGAAATTCCAAGGAGAGGAGGTGTAGGTGTAGGTGTGTCAAAGGATATAGAAACAATGCCACCTAAAAAACCTATGAAGATGCTTAGGAGGGGAAAATACAAGGTTAGTATTGTGGCGAGGGAGGATATTGAGGTTAATTAGGTTTTGGATTTTTTAGGAAAGACCATTGTCAAGAAGTTCCTATGGCATCACCTTAAGGAATAGGTATATAATATATGGTTCTCCATTCTATCTTACAAACCCATCATCCATGTACTTGATTTTGGTTATATCTTTTTCATCTTCATTCAAAGGAAGACACCCACAACATTATTAAAGGATGATGGTTTTAGGTTTAAGGTTACTTAAAAATCAAACCATAGAACCTATATTTTGATTCCAAGTATGAGGTGGTCACAATCCTGCTGATATGGGTGAAAATTTCAAACCTCTCCATGGATTTATGGGAAATGGAGGGTATATATTCAATTAGTAACAAACTGGAAACATAATAATGGTTGATAACTCATTCAAGTAGAAATGTATAAGGATGATAGTCCATGTTATAGTTGAGATTGATATAAGGAGAGGGATCTTTGAGATCATATATATACTTTATGTTCATAAGTGATATACCCAAGTCTTGGACTATTCAAATGTGCCATTTTGGTGCATCTCACGTCATATATATGGAAATATTCTTTAAGAATTTCAAATTGTGTTTTAAAAATTATATGTGGTGGAAGTATTTTGGTCATGACTTTTCTCACGATGGAACATGAAAATGTAGGGACATATAAGGATTAAGAATAAGGGTGTAATGTCCCTAAAATCCATAAGTAAATAAATAAATTCATAGGCTTAATAAACTATTAGACCTTAAGGACATCTTCATTTCTACTACAGAACAAAGACTTGTTTGAAGAACTGAACCTAAGTTTTGTCTGCTGTTGCATTTTTTCCTGTATGATGATGATGTCCACCACATATAAAATTACTCTTCATGTCCATCTTATTTATCTACATAGTCGATACTTACTCTGTTTTAAATCTCACTTTAATTTTACATGTTTTTAATTTTTTTATTGTTCATTATGAAGAGGATGACTTACCTCTATATGTTAAGGGGTGGAGTGGCAGGGTTTTCTCCCTTAAAGGTCCACTCGAAAAAAAGGTTTCCTATGATATGGGTTTTACTTATTTCATCATGAACTAATGCATGTTTTTATATTTTTCTGTAGGTGACTTTTCCTATGAACCTAAGCTTGTGGACATAATGAAACTGAGTCCTGGCATCTACAACTATTGGAAACTAGACAACGCTATTCCTATGCTCAAAATATAAAAGAGGAAAAACGGTCCTAAGCCTAGCCTATACCTTATAATTATGGTAAAAAGGGTTATATTATATGCATGCATGTTTGTAACAACTATGTGGGTGAAGGTTTAAAAAATTGTTTATAAAAATTCTATGCTTAAACTTTGGAGTGGAGGGGTTTATGTTATGGCATATGTTTATTCCATCGAAACTATGGCTAAATCGTAGCAAATCACACTGTGGGAGGGTTTTACAAACTATGGTGATGGGTTTTAAATGGTGGAAAGAAGTGTGAAGCCACACTATAAACTTATGGGTTTCGAATTTCATGGAGATGGTGTCTAGGTTGGTTTTCGCAGGCTTCCTTCCTTAAGTGTTTTGTTAGGGTTTCAAATTAATTTATTTGGTATGCATTGTTGTTTGAAGGGAGGTCTCAGGATCCAGATGGGATATGTGCAACTAGATTATTTTGAGCTTGTGGGTAGGTATGCCACTGTTCGTATGATTTCACTTTTGATTTTTTGATTTGCTTTACTATTATTTTGCATACGTCTAATCGAATCTTGTTTTTGTTGTTGTAGGTAATGATAGCGTGGGTAATCTACGTTTTGGGAAGGCAGAGTTGTTGGTTTTCATGTGCAGCAATTCCTGGTAAGCCCCACGAATGGAAACGGGACTATACCCATACATTTGAACTTGCTCGGTTTGTCAAAGGGTTTCGATACTGGATCTGGGAGATGTTTGTTGTAATGCATTCGTTATTCGATGTTTGGTTGGATGTTGGGGTTTTATTCTAATCGTTTTGGGAATTATGTAAATGCAACTATGTAAATCCTTTACATGGCTCTCTAATTTGTAAATTTGATATTTGGACTGGTTAAAAGAGACTCGTCTCTGTGTGTTTGGTTTACCATTTACTATGAAATGGATTTTCATTTTTAAATAACTCTTAATGGTTTTTTTTTTGTAAATAGCTCTATAAATTTGTAATGTGTTTCTTTAAGTTAATAGTGCCATTGCTTTGCAATGGCACATTCATTTCCATGGCTTGATAAAGGATGCAAATGGTGAAAAATGAGGTTTTAGTCGATGCGTTTGGTTGGTGAGAATTTAGCTCTGTTTTATTATGATTTGGTAATCTTTCTACAAGCAACCGTAAGAACATGGCCCATGATTTTCATTTGCCATGAAACCTGTGTATATGTATTTAAAATTTCATGGAAAAAAATGTGGTTTTGTTATTTATTCTGCAGGGAAAGAGGGTAGCTCTTTTATGTACTTTATATGTGGCATTTTAATAAATTACGACAGCCTATAAGGGTTGAACCCTACATGAATAACACATCCTGTAAAGTGTTGAGTACGTTAACTTGTAATTACAAGATTCGATCCTAGGTTCATAGATACTTTAACTAGTTTTAAAGATTGTAATCTATTGTTTTGTTAATATGGTTTTATGTGGTGGTTAACGTGTTGGTTCTTGGATTTCCACTAACGAGTTGCTTTTGGGGATAGAATCTGTTTAAGAAAAAAAATGGTCGACATCCAATCCTTAAAGGATTCAATTGCTCGACAGTTTAAATAATGTTTATAAGGGTTGGTATTTTAATGGTATGATTTGAATCAAAACGTGGATAGGCTCTCAGCCTTCACACCTTTGGTATTTTCGTATTTGTTTATAAATTGTTTTACAACACATTTATAATCTTCTATTTGGTTAGTGTGTAATATTTTTTTGAGTAATTATGTATTGAGATGATGTGTTTGCTAGCAATATGCAATCTACCAACACCATCAGTTATAATTAAGGTTTTGAGTTGGTAATTTAGGGGATTCATTCTTTGGACTGATTGTTTATAAATACATTTGTAATTGGTTTATTTAAAATTTATTTTAGTGATTGTGTGGAGTTAAAATAATATTTAGTTTAGGGATGAATGATTTTATTTATCATTAGGTTTATTTATCTAGATTCATAAATCTCTAGTTTAATTTAATATGTGACCTAGGCTGTAACTTAGGTTGTAGTTTTTAAGTTTTAACTAGCATCTAGGGTTTGAATCTAGGTTGTAAACTCTAACATAAATTTATGAACTAAGTACATATAACTCTGATAGTTGTTTAACCCTAGAATTTTATCTAGATTTTAAAATCTGAATTTTAATTTGCACAATAAATACAACCTAAAACATATGAACAAATAGGAAATAAAATTTGTTTCTCTTCAATCCAAAGCAGAAATATTATAAGTAAAAATCTGTAAACATGATTTATAGAAATTTTAAAAAGGTAGAATCCTCATACCTGTAACTATTCAATTTGTCTAATGGCACAAAACCTTCACACTTAAACACACATAATTAATAAAAAATAGTTATCTCTGACCTTAGATTTGTTAACAAAAAAAATTGGGAACTACCACATTCCTGCCACCCATGACCTAAAACTGTTCCTGGTTCTAATCTGGATCCCCCCGACTAGGTTTTAACATGCAAGTAGTCTAGAGCTCATAAAGGTGAGGCTTCCCTTATTTGGAATATCAAGTTCTGTATAAGATTGCTTGCTTTTGGAAAATTTCTCTCCAAAATTACTTAGGCAAATAATAATGATAAGATCCCTAAGCCTTTCCTTGGCTTGCGTCTTTATAGAAAATATTTAGGGAAAAGGGTAGTTGTTTAAAAACTCTAGTTAGATCAAGAATCCATTATCTTCTTGAAAATAATCTTTAATTGATTTAAGTGAAGTTAATACTTATTTTTCTTAACTTAGGAACTCTTTTACTAGTTCCTAATTTGACTCTTTAGGATTAAATTATTTATTTAATCAATTTAGTAAATAATAATACATAGGTGCTCATTGAACAACATCGTAGATGATTCCATTAGACTTAGGTTGTTCCAATGAACCCTCATAGGTGCCAGAACCAAATGGTACATAGAGCTACCTCAAGCCTCCTATCAAAAATTCAATTCTTTGACCTTCATGTTCCTGCAATATTTCCAATTCCCTGTCTGCTATGACAAGGGCATATAAATCCCGATATCTTGCCTCTAAGACACTGCGACTCACATAACTAACCACATCCATGAGTGGCGGCGACGTCGCAACCTGTGAAAGATCATGTTTGACGACAAGATCTTCCTTGATTGGTTCTTAAAAACCTTACTTCCACCCATTTCTAAGGACGTCACCTCCGAATGTCCCCAAACCAAGGAAGAGGACATCCTGAAGGCCAAACAATTTGACTTGATCTATGGTCAGTCTAGATACCTTTACACCATTATTATTGACGCCCCACGTGTTGGCACAACCCACCGTGATGCGTCGGGGGCATCCCACGCTACAGACGACATTATAGGCTCCGAATCCCAGCACCAGTCATATTATGCAGCACCTCCCAGTATGCCACCACACATAAGCAACGCCACTAGTTAGTGTTGTGAAAAATCACTCGCTACCCGATTACTCTAGGATGATGTCCCATTCCGGAGCCACAATCTCTTATGTGAAACCTACACCAACTCAACAAGCCAATGTGCCGACTTGGACGTCACATCCATATTCAGGACAGACGATCGGATTTGTAGCCCCTTTAACTCCTTTGACCTATTATGCACCACCAATGCAGGTCGCTTCGGCCCCTGCTCTAGCTCCCCCCATCCCTACGGTGTTACAGTTGATTTTACCACACATGGTGGATCACACCTTTATGTCCTTCCCTGTCCCTCTACAGACTCTTTAGACCCCATGGACCATTTTTGTACCTTTGATGTTTCCAAGATCATCCCTAAAAACATGCATTATTTGCTATATGCAACTTTTAAACCTATTCTTGTGTATATATGCGGATTTGAACTTCAAAACCATGTACATTGGGATGTGTGCAAAAGGCCAAATAGTTTTGGAGTTTTCCTTGATGTGGATCTAAGTCACTTGTCTCTTGGCCTTCCATATGCCTTGAGATCGCTTGGATTTGACCTTCCATTACCCCATTGAAGCACTATATAAGGAACCCTTTGGATACATTGAAAGGGGAGGAATTGAAGAGAAAGAAAACTATAGTCCATTGTTGCCAGAGCTTATACTTGAGTCTGCATCCCTTTGTACCTTGGAGCACTTTGTGTTCTTCCCAAGCTTGCCTTTGCTTGTGAGCTTGCAATCGAGAGATGAAGGATTGAAGTGGTGGAGGCCCAGGTGGAGGACTCAGTTTCTCCGATTCGCAGACGTGCCGACAGAGGTTGTCACTATTGTAATCTCTGATTTATATTAATAGAAATATATTTTCCTATCCAATAATGTGTATTTAAATGAGTATTGAATCCATGGATGATTTTAAATGATTATATGTTATTGATTATATATGCTAAATTAGGTCTAACACAATTATATAGAATGCTTGTCTGGTTTTTTGAATGTTGAGAGAGCAAATTGCTAATACAAGGGAGAGTGGAAAAGCTCAACGGGGATCTACATCGACCGTCCAGAATAAGGTATGTTTCGAGATCCTTTAGTGTTAGATGTTTGGTTTCTCTTGCATATAGGAAAGGATTTATTTATGTGGTTACTCTGTCTATTGTGGTACCCCAAGCCATAGGAATTTTTCTCTGTAACAGAATCGGCGACCATACTAGGGAGTTCCTAGTCATTTCCTTTGGGGTTTTTTATCGGCATTCAATGTTCTTGAATTTCTCTGATTTCTCTGTTTCTGAGTTGTGTCTGGGGGCATGTTTGCCTGGTAGTGTCTGATAGGAGTAAGTTTTATCTCAGCTTGTATGTTTGCCTTATTTTTATCTCTTTTTCTTCTTGTATGCGAGTTTTGTCTTCACAGTCACATGTACACATGGTTTTTACTGGGATATCCATGTACATACATGGTTTTCTGCACACAGTCACGTATGCCCTGAGTTTTTCCTTTGTGGGAAATATTAAGTGTTTCTGGGTGAGTTTAGATGATTGTTGAGTCTTCTTGGATGCTTCTAGAGTCTGTATATACCTCTATTTCTGACCAGAGATGCTTTTTAGTTTGAATTTTTTGAGAATGTTTTTGTCATTTAATTTTCTATTTTTTGTTATGGGATTAGTGCATTAGGTCTCTTTTACCTTAGTGATTTGTGTGGGTGCTGTTTGATAGTGCTTGCAAATTCTAGGGGTGGTAGAGTGATTCTTTTGCTTTATTATCTCATTTTAGTTCAAAAAATACAAAAATATTTTCTTTTATGCATCATTATGCATTATTGCATTTTGCATTTTGCATGGTACTTGCACTAGGTTTGCTTAGAGAAGTATTAGTTAGATTTTCATATAGGAATGATTGAATTTTAATTTGAAGGAAAATTTTGCATTTCACGTAGAAGCATACCCCGTTTTTCATTCGACACGGTGCATTTGCATTGATTGTTAGGTGTGCATTTTACTTCTTCTTGCTTCATAACACCATTAGTTGCACGATCGTTTACCCTTTTGAGTAATAAGCCAATTAAAATCAATGCATAATAAAATGAATTAAACTCTTTTCTTTTATAGGGTGCACCAACAAGATTAGGTTTTAGGGTGTTGGAATAGTTCATTGTGAGTAAATTCTCCAAGACCACTAAACGAAACATGTATGTGTCTGTCTAGGTGAAAGTGTGAAATTCCTTTGTATAATTAGTGTTTCTTAGGGTCCTCCTCTTACAAGGAAGTTAAGCATGAGGCAGTGTGAGCGTTTAATGATTGGGATGGCCCCTGGTCATAACTGAGTAGCACCGGAGATATTTCCAATATTGTATTCGTATCTGGGGGATCTTTCAGGATTTTCGGGCTTTGCTACTCTTCCCATACAGTCAATCCTGCCTGCGACTGTCTACCTAAGCATTAATTATATTGAGGTGACCTTAGTTTCCTTACCTAGGTTATCGAGGGGGTACTTCGCAGAGGTTATTCTGTAGGTGTCCTAGCTAGGTAGGGGTCAGACAACACAGTCTCTTTATGCGTTGAAGCTGGGGGGCACTATAATTGGTTATGAACGTCCGCTTGTTTTGTATGGGAGTCTCAAGCCTCCCCTAGGTGAGACATACCTGCTTCATTTGAGAGCTCACATATCCTACCTTTGTTTGCTTGTGATTTGTCTTTACATTGTATAGGTGTATGCTCTGTGTACACTAGTAGGGTTTGCGTAGTTAGAAAGAGTCTTTTTCATTTTTTGAGTCATTGTGGATTTGAGTGCAGCACTTCACCATTCTTTTTGTTTAGTAGGACTTCTGCCTTCCACATCTCCTCCTCCTTTGGGAGAGAGAAACATATAGTTCGGGCAGACTACTTATCACATTGATTCACACACGATGGGAGATTATGAGGATGGGATTCCTAAGATCTATTATCCACCTCAATAGGTTGGGGAGGAAGATCCTACTCCTGTATATGATCCTTCACCAGAAAAACCTTCACATTCTGGTTATGATCCCTCATTCACAGGTCAACGGTATTGGTTT
This sequence comes from Pseudotsuga menziesii, assembly GCA_001517045.1. Classification (NCBI taxonomy): domain Eukaryota; kingdom Viridiplantae; phylum Streptophyta; class Pinopsida; order Pinales; family Pinaceae; genus Pseudotsuga; species Pseudotsuga menziesii. Next base: position 59,700 of record LPNX010789474.1, on the reverse strand, counting down.
TCGGGCAACGATACTCATCATGAACCCACAAGAACTAGTTATGTTCATTATGGCATTCCTGATATCCCTGCACATGATCAAGCACATCATGCCAAGTCAGAAATTGAACCTAGCACTACGCCTGGGGACACTCCTATTCCTTTCCATGCGGAGAGATTTGGGAGCACTCGTCACATTGTACCTTCCATCCCGGTGGTGGAAGCTACCTCACATGTCCATCCTAGACCTAGTGTTAGTAGTCATATGCGGATACCAGAACCGAGACGAGTGACCATATGGGATACCACTTACATCCCCTCACATGTCCCTTCTTCCTCAATTCCTACTCCATTGAATTCATTTTTGACAATCCTTCCTCCCCTCATTCACCTGGTCCTTTGGGTCAGAATGTTGCTACTAGTCATGTTCGTACTGCGACTACTCACACAGTAGTATCTCAGAGTCAAGTACCTCTTGTTTTCTTGGGGGGTCATATTCCTGTTTTTTTATCATCTTACGGTCCATCGCAAGGAGTTCCCTGTATTCCTAATTATGGAACTTCTCATGGGACATCCCATGGGACATATTATGGAGCTTCTCATGGACAATCTTATGGACCGCAGTATGGACAGAGCTATCAACCTTATGGGTACGGGTACCAAAAACCCGCTTACTCCTCTAATTATGGCTTTGTAGCACCGCATAGTCAAGGTACACCACATCATAATGATTCCATGCATCCCTACATAGGTCAAATGAGAGGAGGATATTATGGCCAAGGCCATGATATTTACAGTAATCATCCTTATATGAACCAAAACTATCATGCAACGTGGCATAAACCAGCTCAACCTAGGATGCCTTTCCTCATAACCTTAAATTTACCTAACTTGTCGAGAATAATGAACAATCCAATATCTCATGACCCGGCTTGGCCGGCTGTCCCTACCAAGCTTCCCTTGGACATTCCCAAATTCAAGGGCAAAGCAGGAGAATATCCTAATGAACATGTCACTACCTTTCACCTTTGGTGCTCTTCCAATTCCTTATATGATGACTCAATCCATTTAAGGCTATTTCAACACACCCTCACCGGGCCTATAGTGAAATGGTACATAGAGTTACCGAGGGGGGCATTTGTTTTGTTCGATGACCTTTCTATGAGTTTCCTCAATCGCTTCCAGCTACCTGTGCGTTACGACGTTGTTACAAAACTCTTGTCGACATTTTGACAAGACAAAGCCACACATATCTTGGACCATATCGAAGAGTGGTGTAGACAAAAGAGGATGATTAAAGATTTCATACCATCGAATTTTCTCCTTGAGTGGTTCCTTAAATCGTTGCTACCTTACATCGTGAAGGATGTTTCTACATCCAGAGTCTAGAATGAGGAACAAGCAATTTTTAGGGAACATGAATTGGATTTGATTTATGCTTAATCTATTATATGAGATCATACCTAATGCTCCGCATTCTAGTTTCGATCCTAAGATCAAGCCTGGACCACATGCCGATGGCATTGTCGATTGTACAAGTACCAAACCTGCGGATTCGGTTATGAAACAAGTGAGTCAATTGTCTATCAATCAATCCGCTTTGGGACAAGCCATGGCTTCATCTCAACTCACCCAAATGATGAGTGTACTTTTCATGCAATCGTCGGACCAGAAGGGAAACCAGCAGCCTAGAAGGAATAAGAAAAAGGGTAAAAACAATCGTAAGGGTGGGAACAAGAATGAAAATCCCAATTTTAATGACAAGAACACCTGCAATTCTCGGTGGGACAAGCAGTCTAAATGTAAGGTTAATTTTCCTTGCAAATTGTGTAAGGATGACCACCTCACTCACTTGTGCCCTCATATGGAAGATGCCTCGAGGTTCATAGCACAGGGCCCAGCTGTGCTAACCAATCCTTTACCCCATAATAAAAATATGAACTCGAGGACCCATGATCCTCATTATGCGTCGGGTGGAGATCAAAATCCACCGGAAGCCAATACTGGTCATGGTTGCATCAACATGGTGCGTGCCACTAAGGTTGTGACTCATGTGAAAGACTATTGTTCATCACAATTGGACCTTGGGAAGGAGCCCACTCCAACCGAGAGTCCTTTGCATATTGAAAACCCTATGGATAAACCTGATATTTCACCTCCCATTCCTAAGGGAGTCCTAAAGCGTTTGGGGCACAATCCTAATGCCCAAGCCACCCAAAACTATTCTTTTGTCGAGGATTTGGGCCAAAATCCTTGTGTGATGTCTGCGCTTGAAGTACTTCAGAGTTGTCCTTCGCAAAGGAAAGCTTTTCTTTCTACTCTTGGGGTTAATGATGATAGCCCTTCTTTCGTCATCAAATTTGAAACCATGAGACTACAACCTTGCTTTCCTTACTACGTGTCTCTCTTGATTCATGTAGAGTGTTTTAACATGACTATCAAATGCACTGTGATTGACGAATGCACTGCTACTTTCGTGATGTCTTTGTCGTGCTAGAAGGGTTTGGGTTCTCCTGAGTTGTCTCAATCCGCTAACATGTTGACTTCCTTTGATGGTAGATCAATTCAGCTGCACGGAATTCTTCCTTCTCTTAAGGTCCATTTGGGAGGGAAGACCATCGCGTTCGAGGTCAAGGTGGTTGATGCATCCCTTGATTACAATCTATTACTGGGCCAGAATTGGATGTATAGTATGCAAGTTGTAGCCTCTTCTCTATTTCGAGTAGTATGCTTTCCATTTAATGGGAATATTGTTATGATTGATTAGACATCATTCAAAAATCTGAGTGTTAATGCATCATCAGGAGCTTCTATCCTGATTATCGATCATTCTCAGCCGACAATTGGGAGTGTGGGTGTAGGTATATATCCACCCCTTATGGGGACCTTTAGTTGTCCTGCACCCGTTCTTATGATCGGGTCTAGTTTCGGTGGGCCTTCATCTTCATTGAATTCGATGTCTTTTCACACTACCCATATGGAAGATCCTTCGATTCTTCCTTCACCGATTCCTTTGAATGGACCTATCGAAACAGACATGTCGTTTCCTGTAGCAATGATAGCATATCAAGTGAATCTTGATTGTGTTGTAGAGCCTAGTCCTTCCTCTTCGCAGACAAAGGAGGAGGACATGTACATGCTTCTTGCATGGGAAGTTGAGTCCTATCACACACATGACTACCTTGATGGTGTTTTTCCATCAGATGAACCCATTATTGAGGCCATGTCTAGGGTTTAGTGACCTTAGGAAGAGTTACATCATAGATCCTATTTTCTTCCTGAGCTTGACCATTTGGAATGTGAGGAATTTAGGTAGATTCTTAGCGATAAGATTGGTAGTCTCGTGGTTCCATTGAGCTCTCCTAGTCAGATGGTTGATGGGAACATGGTGAATATAACACCTACTATTCCTATCAATATCTCTCACGATCCTGGCAAGATGGAGAGTGTCTACATCAGGGCAGACTGTTCCCTTGATTAGATTAAGGAGTATACCGAGCTGTTCAAAGAGTTTCGTGACATCTTTTCTTGGCCATACAAGGAAATTCCAGGTATCGACCCTTGTATTGTCGAACATGAAATTAAGACCTATCTAAATGCGAAGCCCGTTCGACCACATTTGCGTGTGGTGAATCCTAGAAAAGCACCCGCAACTAAGGATGAGATAGAGAAGTTGTTTTACGCCAGTTTTATCTATCCTGTTCCCTTGACGGAGTAGGTTTCAAACCCCCATTTTTGGTTGATAAGAAGTAGGGAACGATCCATATATGCACTGATTTCCGTGATTTAAATCGTGCTTGTCCTAAGGCTAATTTTCCTACACCATTTATTGATTAAATTTTGGATGAGTGTGCGGGAAGCGAGGTATTTTCCTTTATGGATGGCTTTTCTGGATATAATCAAATTTATATCAAACCCAAGGATCAACACAAAATTGCATTTATTTGTTTTTAGGGTATGTTTTCATATCGGAAGATGCCTTTTGGTCTTAAAAACACTGGAGCCACATTTCAGCGGGTTATGACCTTGATTTTTCACAATCTCAAATTGATTATTGAATTTTGTTTGGATGACCTTGCTTCTCATTCTCGGCTGAGATTGTGTCATCCATACCATTTGAGATTAGTATTCGAAAGATGCCGCCACTACCTGGTTAGGTTAAATCCTCATAAGTGCATCTTTTGTGTGAAGTATGGTTGCTTGCTAGGGTTCATTTTTTCCATGGAGGGAATATGAGTCGACCCCTTAAAGGTTGAGGCAATACTTCAATTTTCTCCCCCATGCAATATTAGACATCTTCAATGTTTGCAAGGCATGGTAAATTTCTTACGAAGATTCATGGTCAACTTTTCCAATTTGACTAAAGGCTTTATGCATCTTTTAAAGAAGGAGACTACCTTTTGCTGGGATGACTGAGCCTAGGATTCCTTTCATGCTCTTAAGCGAGCCTTAGCATCGGCCTCCGTGTTTAGTACACATGACTATAGCCGTGAATTTTTTATTTATGTGGCTGCATCCATGGAGATGATTGGTATGGTTTTGGTTTAGGAGGATGAGGAGCTCCATGAGAATGTCATATATTATTTGAGCCGAAACCTTATAGATGCAGAAATCCATTATTCCCATGTGGAGAAACTTTCCTTAGACACCGTTCATGCGGTTCAGAGATTGAGACACTACATTCTCCTTCACCAGACCTTGGTGGTAGCTCATGTCAATCCATTTCAGTTCATCCTCACTAGAAGGATGATCAGGGGAAAGTATAATAAGTGGATTGTTATTTTGCAAGAATTTGATCTTGAATTTGTTTCAGCAAAATTGAAGAAATCGTTTATTTTTGCGAAGCTCATTTCTGATTTTCCAAGTGTGGAGGAGGAGGAGGTTTATGAGGATACGTTTTTCGATGAGCATATTTTCCTTATCTCAACTTTGGATCCATGGTATGTGGATATCATCATATATTTACAAATGTTGAAGTTCCCTACTCACCTTTCACGGGACGAGCGATGACGATTACATCATGTATCTAAGAGCTACCTTATATTGGATAACACTTTGTACCACCATGGGGTAGATTCCATTTTACGTCTTTGTTTAACCCATGAAGAGGCTGAGGTTGTGCTGAATGATTGCCATGGAGGGGCATGTGGTGGTCATTTATCTGGGCTTTCTACAGCCCAAAAAATCTTAAGAGCGGGATATTTTTGGCCGTCGATCTTCAAAGATTGTGTCAATGCGGTCAAGAAGTGTCACCCTTGCCAAGTGTTTGCACACAATATGTGCTCACATCCTGCCCCATTACATCCGATTATCACCATCGGTCCCTTCACCAAGTGGGGGCTTGAATTCATGGATTGCAACCCAGCTTTGGCTGGGGGGCATCATCATATTATAGTGGTTGTTGATTATTTCACGAAATGGGCTGAGGCTATGCCCACGATTAAATCCAATGGTGGGACAGCTGCGCATTTTGTATTCAACCAAATTATTACTCGGTTTGACATTCCAAAAGAGCTTGTCACTGACCATGGTAGGAACTTTCAGAATAGAATTATGGAAGAGTTGGTCTCAAAGTTAGGGTATAAGCAGGAGCACTCCTCTTCTTATTACCCCCAGGTGAATGGACAAGTTGAAGTAGTGAACAAATCACTTAAGTCCATTCTCCAACGAACCATCGCACAAAGCAAGATGAATTGGCATATCATGTTATATCCTTCTTTGTAGGCCTATAGGACCGCGGTTAAGACTACCACTAGTTTTTCTCCATATCAGATCGTACATGGAGTGGAGTTTGTCTTGCTAGTTGAATGCAAAATCCCTTCATTGAAGCTATCTATAGAGATTTTACCATACACTTCCACATTGGAGGAACGTTTGGTCCACTTACAGCAACTTGATGAAAAGTGCCAAGATTCCTTAGTGGCTCTAGAAGTAAATAAGTGTCGCATTAAGGTCTAGTATGATAAGTCTGTCCATCCAAGGAGGTCTAGTGAAAGTGATTTGGTCATTTTGTGGGATCAACCTAAAGAACCCTTAGGGGAAGGGAATTTTAATCCCATGTGGCATAGTCCTTATGTAGTCAAACGTGTGTCAGAGAAGGGTTCCTATGAGTTTGTGGATTATGAAGGGACAACCTTGGTAGAGCCTAGAAATGGGTTCTATCTTAAAAAATACTATGCATGATCTTCAGCCAGGGTTGATTATTATATATTATTGTATAGTTTTTTGCATAGTTAGGTTTTCTTATGGTGATCGAGTTTGTTGATTAGACTTTTGTTTCTTATGGCAGATGCCAATGGAGTCTTCCGCTTACATAGGATTTGATGATGGTGCTAGCTGCCAAAATCAACAATCATCCTTTGCTGCTTGGGTGATTTATACTCCTACGGGTCAGGTATTGTCTTCAGGAGGTGTGTGTTTATGGCCTTCTTCGAACAATGTTGCTGAATATAGTGTTGTTATTGAGCTATGGGATGCCATTTCACATGGTGTTCTCTCTCTTGAGGTACGTATTGATTCGCATTTAGTAGTGTCACAGCTTAATGGTTTGTATCGTATGAGGGATCTGACATTTTTACGAAGATTCTTACGTGTGAGATTGTTAGAATGACAATTTGAGAACATAACATACATACATGTTTCAAGAATTTTTAATCAAGTTGCTGACTCATATGCTAACTATGTGTTAGATTGGCATTTGTTACATAGACCATAACGATATAACAAACATACATTTCTACACACATGTACATAAATAAAATCTATCATCATAAAAGTTTTTCATTAAACATCCAAAATGTGACATCATAATACAAAAATGGGGCTTCTGAGCCACCAAAATATAATACACGGTAGTACAAAAATGAAGCACTCTCAGGTCTCTAAGCTTGTGGAGGTGGAGGGGGGTTCTGATCGTGGTAGCACACCACGACTCTAGCTAGTCATTGGAATAACCAAACCCATGCTCATGGTACACCAACCACCTGAAGTTGCATGGCCTCAGGCAAGTCCTCCACTTGCGCCATGGGTACCCTGTGTGTCAAGCATACATAGTTTGTGTGGATGATTTGGAGCGTCCGCTCCACATCCACACCCATGATGTAATATCCTCTTCCTCTCCATCTATGACGAGGGAAACCGTCAGGCCACCATGGTCCAACATCTGCATACACATGACAGATTGTCACTATGTGTCATCACACCAAAACATGTCTTTTGAGTCAATATATCAAAAAACACAAAAAAAATTAATAATTCAAAAAAAATTAAAAAGGGGTTTTGGGATTCATTACCTATATCACCGTATGCTACTCCTGGTGGTAGGGGCATGTCCATATCTCCTTGAAAATATATTCCCGCATAGGGATAATCATAGATGGCAACAATTTTCCATCGCCAGCATGGAAGGAAGTCAGTTGGGTAGGGGTTAGACACCCTACCTCCACCCAGTTTGCACATAGAATCTACCCAATGTTGTTGGACCGTATCTCGAACCCCGTGAGGAGGAACATCAACTCTAGGGCTTAGCCCGGGTACACACTCAAAGAATAACATGCTCAGTATGCTATCGAAACTGAAGTTTCGTACCCTACCCATATTGCAATCACTGAGCTATTGCTTCATCTTACTCAATATCACAATGCTCCAGTCATACACTGTGGGTCTCATGCACTCCAATGCATAGAACATCAATAGCCGCAAGGCCTGGTGGAGTGGTGCTATACCAGCTATCCTACCGAGTGCCAATAGTATGGCCTTCAGTCCTAGTACCTGGATGGAGTTTATCGGGATTTGACTCTCAACCTTTCCTGTGTCTAGAAAATAGTATACTACAATGTACTCATCAATGGTGAGTCCACCTCTAGGCCTGTGAGAGAGTAGGTTCACCACCTCTCCCCATCGGGACAATCCTGTAATGAAATATATGTCCTCCACCTCTATAGTGAGGGACATCTCGTCGATATGAAAGGACTCTGAGTCGGGATCCCAGTAGTCTACTAGCATCTGCAGGAGTCTTGGTTTGGCCGTCACGCTTCCAAGACACCAAAACTTGTATATCCCACATGCATGTAGAACTTGTTGAGCCATTAAATCACCCCATACAACCTCTTCTACATCTCCATGTTCCCTCTCCCTCCATTCTAGAACCATCCTACACATTAAAAGTAGTTTTTGGTCAATGTTTACCTTAAAAAACCTTGTGCACGGCCGCATACATGACTGTTTGCAAAACAGTCGCGTATGTACATGGTTTTGGGAGGTTTTTTTGCTTATAGCCAGCCCTATATGTAGAAAAATCCCCGATATCTGTGTGGGTGAAAAAGACCAATTTTGACTAGCTTAAAAATCAAATTTGACCATGGAAATTGAAAAAAAATTGCATGAAAATGGAAGAGGAGGACATGAGAAATTACCTGGAACAAACGGTGTCGAATTTCGTCGGACGAAGCTCCTGGAATTCGCGTTGGAAGTTTTGAGCTCAAATGGGTAAAAGCTTCAAATGATATGTAATTTTTGAATTTTTTACTATTTATAGAAAAATTTTGAAATTTCTTACCCCCTTTCTATATTTTTGAACTGTTTCTGACCATTTTGGACCATTTTGAACTAACTTGATGATGTAGGAGTCCATTTTGAGCGCCGTTTCGACCATGGTTTTGACCTGTTCATGCCACTTTCAGGTATTATGTCTAAACTGGCATATAGGTTAGGTTTCACATCCATTTGCACTTTGCATGAACTTATGACCATTTCATTATAACCTTAGGAATGAACCCATTCTATCTTGTCACGAAACTTTCTTGTTGTTTTAGAAGTGACATGATGTGAATGGTAGAGCTTGACCATACATGGGTGCCCTAATTATCTCCTTTTTTTGCATTTGGTGCCCATGCCGACATTTTTTCCTTTAGGGTGTGGGATTCCTTTGTATAGTATCACCATGTCTTTGCACAAGAGACTCATACTCCTCTTGATCTTTTTGTTGGCCCTTTTTCCCCAGGAATCCCTTATGTCAAGCTGTAATTGCATTATCATGATTTTTTCCTGCCTCATTAATCCTTATGCTGGCTTCCCTGACTTTGATTATCAGCTATATAGCCTGAGCTTGTCTCAGGTCTAGCCATGCAGAGCCATTTTTTATATTCTTTGCAGCTTGATTCCCCTTTTTTACCAGGAGGGGACTTTCGCCCGAGTGTCGTTATCCTACACATGTGTCCTTGCATTTAGCATAGGTATGTTCCGTTTCTTGAAACTATTTTGTTTTCCCATTGAAACTCATCTCCTCCTAGTCTGTAACAATAAAGAACTTTTATTCTTTTTCAAGCTTTTAAAAACATTTGAAAAAGTCCAAAAAAAAATAAAAAAACCAAAAAGTCGGACAAGAAAATATGTTATCTTTGGCAGTAGTTGAGTTGTGTCACCTTCGAATAGAGCACTATATATCACATCTGTTGGTTGGGTTAATAGTTTGACTTTAGGAGTTGTACTCGTTTCTCTGAGTTTACCTCCACCGACTGGTTAAGCTTCCAGTCCCCATGGAGCCTCTATCGATTCCTCTTGTGTCGCATAGATGTCCCAATTTTGTATATCAAGTCAATGCTTCCTACATTCAGTCACCATTCGTCTTTATGCTCTTGTTTGAAGGAAGTTGAAACCTGAGTCGGCCATTCCTCATTTCTCTTGACTTTGCATGTCAGCCATTCCCGATACTGATACTGGTTTGTGCACTTTTTTATCGATTCCTTCCACATTATACAGCCTTGCTGAGTACCTCATGTTGGATGATGAGGGATGCATTAATTCCCTCCTTCCAGTGGATTTCATCCCATCGACTTCAGATCATTTATTCTGGGATAGGAATCTAGAGTCATTTCTGAGTTTCTTGAGACTTGCAGTCATCAGTGGCAGGTTCTCTCGCCATCGATAGTTTTGGAAATACGTCAATGTACCCTGATCGATGGATTCTCTCAAGTGTTCGAACTCAACACATTTATTCACACTTGTTAGTTTGCACTCTAGTACCTTGATTCCCATTTTCATTATCGGTGGGTGATCTCGTGTCTATTAACGGTATACATCAATGACCAGTAATCAAACGATGGACTACTATGTTCAACCTCGACACCTCTATTCACATAGTAGGACATGTACTCGTAGCAGATTGTGTATAAGACCTTCCATATTGGTGGCATTTCATATATGCTACCTCCTTGATCATTCTAGTGTTCATGAGATTTCAGCTCTTGTGACTTGATTCTAGTGTATGTCAAATATTTCCAGCCATTATGGAGATCTTGATCCATTATATATCTTCCTATTTCATGGAGATCATGATCCTTTGTATATCTTCATCATGGATATTCTAATCTATCTATATTGTAGGTGGAAATGACCACATATGTCATGTTTTGTATCGTGCCTATTCATGGCCATTGTACTCTTATGTATCCGGGACTGCTATATCTACTTGCAGTTATGTGCAAAGTTTGATTATTGTATTATACTATTGGATGGTTGGTTCTTCCACCTGGTTCTTCATCACTCCACTTCAGGGATGGAGTTATAATGTATTTCAGCCATCGTATCACCCCTCTGACCTCACACATTAGGGGGCATCTGTTACAGATGATTTTACCACACATGGTGGATCACACCTTTATGGCCTTCCCTATCCCTCTGTAGACTCTTTAGACCCCATGGACCATTTTTGTACCTTTGATGTTTCCAATATCATCCCTAAAAACATGCATTATTTTCTATACATGACTTTTAAACCTATTCTTGCGTATATATGCGGATTTGACCCTCAAACCTACCTACATTGGGATGTGTGCAAAAGGCCAAATAGTTTTGGAGTTTTTCTTGATGTGGATCCGAGTCACTTGTCTCTTGGCCTTCCATATGCCTTGAGATCGCTCGTATTTGACCTTCCATTACCCCATTGAAGCACTATATAAGGAACCCTTTGGATACATTGAAAGGGGAGGAATTGAAGAGCAAGAAAACTATAGTCCATTGTTGCCAAAGCTTATACTTGAGTCTGCATCCCTTTGTCCCTTGGAGCACTTTGTGTTCTTCCTAAGATTTCCTTTGCTTGTGAGATTTCTATCGAGAGATGGAGGATTGAAGTGGTGGAGGCCTAGGTGGAGGACTCAGTTTCTTTGATTTGTAGATGTGCCGACAGAGGTTGTCACTATTGTAATATCTGATTTATATTAATAGAAATATCTTTTCCTATCCAATAATGTGTATTTAAATTAGTATTGAATCCATGGATGCTTTTAAATGCTTATATGTTATTGATTATATATGTTAGATTAGGTCTAACACAATTATATAGCATGCTTGTCTAGTTTGTTGAATGTTGAGAGAGAAAATTGCTAATACAAGCGAGAGTGTAAAAGCTCAACAGGGATCTACATCAACCGTCTGGAATAAGGTATGTTTCGAGATCCTTTAGTGTTAGATGTTTGGTTTCTCTTGCATATAGGAAAGGATTGATTTCTGCAGTTAGTCTGTTTGTTGTGGTGCCCCAAGCCATAGTAAGTTTTCTCTGTAACATACGGGACAAGTTTTCCCTCAGCAAAATCATCCCAACCAACTTGCCCCCAATAAACAACAAGGGAAAGGAAGAAAAAATTGATCGAGGAACGGAGGGAACAACCAGCCACAAGGAGGCAGCCAACAACCAAATCCTCCCAACAACATTGATGCTAATATTCCAGCCCTAAACCCATGACAAACCAACCCACCTAGACAAAAAACTCCATTACAGAACAGCCAGTCATGTAGCCTATGCGACGTCTATGGTAATTATACACATGAATGCCCCTTCATGGGTCGCAATAAGCAGGTCATTCAGAACAAAGTTTAGCATGGTACCAATACGATATTTTAATATCAACCTAATACAACACCACCAGGCCCTCCACCCATGGTGCTCCAGAACCCCTTACCACTTCAAAGACTAGTAGCAACCACACCTATTCCCCTACCCTCTCCCACAACCCCTGCTGCACCTCCACTGACAGGGATAGGTGTTCACCACCTGCTAGCCATTAAAACCGAAGAGATCAATTTGCAGATCAGGAGAAATCAATATGGAACCAATGTTGAAACCACTGACCCATCGATGACTTCTTCATCCAAAAAAACCACCATAGCTCTTCATTTTCCCCCACTCCCCACTGATGGGGCGGCCCGAGGACCATGATTCCCCATGCAACGAATTGCCGAGAATTCCATGACAATAGCCGCGGTTAAATACAACATTGTTGATGACTTGGCCAAATAACCTACGGCCATGTCCATTTTAGAAGTGTTGAAAACATGCCTGCCACAACAAAAATAATTGTTGGTCGTGCTCAGTGCCATATATCCCCCCAACTCCAAACTAATTACATTTGATTTGGACAATGGGGAGCCCAGAATTCCATCAACCATCTCCTTCCAGATTCCGCTATCAATTCAGAATTTGGTTTTGCACTGATGTATCGTTAATGAAAGGGAATCCACTTGTGTCATGTCAACATTGATCTGGAAGAAACTCAGATCCCCCCTTCTCCAACCATCCATCACTACATTGGGCGCTTATGAAGGCCACCCCAAAAAATCTTAGAGCATCCTTTCACACATCCCCATATAATTACCTAGTAAAATAGTTTTGATCGATATAAAAGTTGTCAATGCGCAAATGGATTATAACCTTGTCTTGGGAAGGAGTTACATGTATGCCATGAGAGCTGTGGAATCCACTATTTTATTCCTCATGATGTTCCCTCATGATAGGAAGATTGCTATGGTGGACCAACTGAATTACCATGATCCATAGGGGCCAACCGCACTAGTCAATGTTATCCCCACTATTGATACTACCTTCGACAATGCAGTTACCCCCTCATTGATGGAAGTACGCCCCAGGTTGTTCACCGACACCTCCATGCCGGCTTATTTCCCCTTGGTACCACATCCACCATCACCAAGCGAGATTGCGGATTTATGCATGTTCTCATCCAACACCGTTGCACCCAAACCCCAACCACAACAACAACTCTATCTGCAACCACAGCTCCATCCATAGCCGCAACTCCATCCGCAACTGCAGCTCCATCCATAGCCACAACTCCATCCACAACCGCAGCTCCATCCACAGCTGTAACTCCATCCACAGACACAACCTCAAATGCAGTCACCAGGGAATTACTGGGGCTCTCTCCCAATCTATATAATTCATTTCCTTCCCCCCCCCAACCTGAAATTATGAGTAAGATAGTGATGGCTACTTTGAACTTACCCAATTTCACATTGGGGATCCCTGTGTGGTACCTCAAACCACCTGCACAACCTCCAATTCCTCAATTCATGTTGACTCCTATTCAACCTATTGTGGTTGAGACTCGCCCCCCTCCTAGCCCACAAAAATCACCCACAGCACCCGCACCAAACCCACCTCACCCAAAGAGGTCCAGGGGGGAAAACACTAAAGTGGCATCCAAACCCCAGCATCTTCCACCATGCGTTGTGTGTGATGTGCAGGATCACACAACCCAAAATTGTCCTAATATTCCCATCATCTGTATGCACTTAGATTCCTTGGATACAATAGAGAACATTCCGATGGTTATCCTATCGAGTGGGCCAACAGTAAAAATCAAGTCTTTGAGGACAAACCATGCATGTGCCCTTTGTGGATTGTATGGAAATTATTCTCACCATTTCCAAGAATTGGCCGAGTTACAAATTGCCCTCAGTAATCTTCGAAAACACTCCTTTGAATCTGAGATCACTGTTATTGAGGAAATCCACCCCCTAACCCCTTCCTTAGAAACCATGACTATTTACATGATGTCTAGTTCCACAGATCCTCCTATCTCCTCAACCATTGACAATCTCTTAGATCTATCCCAACGTTTCTTCCGCAATGATGAGGGGATACTCAAAGCCTTAACCACTCTTGAATACCCTTGGGATGACATGCGCCACCGCTTGTTCTTCATTCCCGAAGAACCTGCATCGTCATCCAATCAGTTTTAAGTTGAGACCAAATATTTCATCCATGGGAAGGTTGATTGGTTTAAATACCCCATTCCAGCACCTAATGCTTTTGAATAAGGGAACATGGCCAATATTTTACCCACCATCAAGATCAAGATCTCCTCTGAATAATTCACCGCTTACAAAGCGCTTTTCTAAGAGTTCCACAACGTCTTTTCTTGGTCTTATACCAAGATGTCAGGGATGGATCCATCCATTGTTGAGCACCATATCGATACCTAGCCTGACGTGGTACCCGTTCATCAAAATAAATGACCCATCCACCCTTCCAAGGCTATTGCAGTCAAACCAGAAATCAAGAAACTACGCACAACCGATTTCATCTATCCCATTGTATACACCACTTGGGTTTCCAACCCTGTTCCCTTGAAAAAAAATAGGGCACCATACGCATCTGTATTGTATTTCATGATTTGAGTTTGGATTGTCCAAAAGACAACTTACTGACCTTGTTCATTGACCATATCATTAATGTGTGCACCATACATGAGGTCTTTTCCTTCATGTACATTTTTTCTGGATACAATCAAATTCAGATCTGAAAGGAAGATCATTACAAGAGTGCATTAACAACCCCTTGGGACAGATTCTCCTACTGAGTGATGCCCTTTGGACTAAATAATGTTGCAGCCACCTTCCAACATGCAATGAAACATTGCTTTTATAACCTAATACACATTATCTTGGTCTATCTTGATGAACTCACTGCTTGGTCACGATAGGGGGCACAACACATATACGACTTGCAGAAATTCTTTTTGCGCTACTGCAAGTACAAAATCTGCTTAAACCCACTAAAGTTCATTTTTCATGTCCCAGTGGGCCGTCTGCTTGGGCTCATCATATCCCACAAAGGGATAGTAGTTGACCCTCTCAAATTTCAAGTCATTCTTTATCTCCTATCACCACAAAATCTACACCAATTGCGGTGTCTCCAAGGCAAGGCCAATTTCCTTTACTGATTTGTACCAGAATACGAGACAAAATTTCATAGTTTCTTGCGGATGCTTCGTTCCAACATTCCATTCATTTGGGTTCAGCAGGTACGAGACTCATTTGACACCCTCAAACAAGCTTTGGCTTCCACACCATTACTTTCTGCACTCAACTTCAAATAATACTTCATCCTTTATGTGTCGACCTCGAAAAATGCCATTGCTGGGGTTTTGGTCCAGGAAGAGGATGCTCATCAAGAGCACACAATTTATTACGTTATCCAGAAACTGAAAGGTCCCCCTATACAATATTCACCTGAGGAGAAAATGGCCCTTTTCGTTGTATTCTTGGTCCAAAAATTTGTTGGAGACATTTACCATCATACACACTCTTTTTGGTCAAATTGGCCTAGTTAAACCACTATCCTAAGTATAATTGACATTAATTGACATCAGTGGAGCATTAATTGCCATCATCCAATCACACCCATGCCTACCTACAGTCAAGGAGGCTAACTGGAGCACTTCAGGGGTGATCTGAGTGATATTAATGCACCTAATTGCTAACTGGTTGTTACAATCAGTTCAACCAGTTAGTTAAGGCGCCTCCTCTCATTAAATATATTATTTAATGATTATTTATTATTATTTAATGATCTAGAGTCAACAGGGTGCCTCCACCAACTTCTGATGGTCAGTTCAGCTTCAGTTAACCTCATCGGGGTTCATTGAAGTCATGGAGCACTAGCACTTGATGGTTGGCTTGCTATGACATGTGTTTGATCTCCTTCAGTTGAGATTCAGTCATTTATTGCACTTCAACTTCAATTAGGGTTTGGTGAGTCAATTAGGGTTTTGGTCAAGTGGTTAACTGAGTGTGAACCAATGGTTGTGAGTTAGTTAACCTAGACTCACTCATTGAATTCGAATGGTCTCCTTAGGTATTTGAATTCCTCATGGATTCACGCTATTGCTTGACATTGGTATTGTAACCATTCATTGTTTATTAAATATACAGAGAGGAAACCAATTCTAGTTTCGATTAACACCATTTCATGAGTTATTTGTTGATTATTCTTTGATGAGATTGATGCTTTGTTCCTAGATCATTGTGTAAGAATAATATGGCATCAGAGCATACGATGGGATGAAGATCTATCTCTCAAAAACAAGCTTTTTGACAGATTTCTCCATGAAAGTGAGCAATAGCTCAAAATTCCAGCACTGCACCAGAATCCAAGGCTTACCACTCAATATCCCAAGTAAAGAACTTGTTGATCAAGCTTGCTTGATTGACTATGCTGGGTGTGATGAAAGCCTAGAATGTGCAGGCTGTCCGACCTTATTTTTCCCTTTCTATTTTTGATTTTCAGGTTTTTACAGGTGAAGCATTCACTACAACATATCCAGATGGCCTCCTCAGTACCTTGCTTGACTCCATACAATTTCCACAAATGGAAAAATAAAATGGAGATTCACTTGCGCTCCAAAGGACTCCATAGAGTCGCCATGGACACTGAAGTCGAGCCTGGATCCGCCATAGAAAAACTCAATATTCTTGAACAAGAAGGATGAAGCCTTCGGTTTCTTGTGCCTCTCTATTTCCAAAGACCTTCTCTTCCATCTTACGGATCTGATGACACCAAAATAAATATGGGACAAATTGGAATCTATATACAGAAAGCATGATGACTTGAGAGTTTACCAACTCGAAAATGAACTCATGTCTCTCCAACCTTCCAATTTTGAGACTCTTAATGATTTCTTTACAAATTTCAAGCATACTGTTTTACTCTTGAAGTAATGCAAAGTGGAGAAGGAGGATTATCAGCTCATCCTTTCCATCCTCTCCAAACTTGGGGTTGATTATTCCGTTTTTGTTTCTACATTCCATGTGGGGAAGCTCACAACCCCTGGATGGAAGATGCCTACACTCAATGCCTTCATTGAGTCCCTAACTAATGAACATGACAAGCTTGTCCAGATGGGGATCATCCGATCTTCCCATGATCAAGCCCTCCATGTCTCAGGGCCCAAAGATCTGAAGGGTAAAGGAAAGCAGTAGAAAAATCAGAAAACTAAATTTGATGCTCCCAAGCCTAGAGTTGAAAATCAGCAGCATGATGAATCTTTCAAGGAAGAAAAAAGGAAAAGGGCACAATGGGAAAGAAAAAGTCAGGTGCTCTTACTATGGGAAGGGTTTTCACCTTGAACATGCCTGCATGAAGAAAAATCTTGATGAAGAAACCTCTCTCCTTGAGAGGAATCACATCAATCTTCCGGAGAGATTTCAGAGGAGAGATCACCAAGATTGAGAACCACAGCATGAGAAAGGTCATGCCCTCATGGAAAGCACTTCAAAGTCTAAAAAACTATTGATTGACAGTGGATCTTTGAATCACATGATGGCTGAAAAAGACTCCTTTTCATCCTTGGAGACCGGTAAATCCATTCCCATCCACATGGGAGATGACTCCACCATCATTTCCGAAGGACAAGGTACTGTAGATCTAGAAAATGGTTTTTTTTCTAATGTTTTGTATGTACCGTCTCTAGCAAAAAATATCCTTAGTGTCTATCAAATGACACATACATGAATGCCTAAGAGAGTCTCTTTCAGCCGAAATGATGTTGAGATAACAAAAATTGCATCCGGCAAACTCATTGCAAAAGGCCTTGCAAATCATCATGCAAAAGCCTATGAGTTCTCTCACTTTGTTGCGGATGCAAAGCCCACCTCTCTGCTAACTCATGGAAATGAGGTTAGCAGGCTGTGGCATGAGAGGTTTGGCCATCTTAATTTCAAATATTTGCAGCAATTACAGAAAAACTCCATGGTTGATGGCCTCTCGGTCATTAAGGCAACCACGGGAATCTGCAAGGGCTGTGTGATTGGAAAACACCCTGAGCACAAGTTCGATCAGGGTAAGGCAAACCGAGCTACAAGCATATTGGGGCTGATACATTTTGATATTAGTGGTATTATGCCTGTCACATCCATGAATGGATGAAGGTACCTCCTTACTTTTATTGATTATTTTTCAAGGTATACATGGGTTTTCTTTCTCAAAAAGAAATCAGAAGTATGTGAAAAATTTTCTGAATTGAAGGCCTTGATCGAAAATGCCTCTGGGATTAAGATCAAGATCTTGAGATCTGATAATGCAGGGGAGTATGTCAATAATGAGTTTCTGTACATATGCTCCCGAAGTGGTATTCAGGTCCAACATTCAATTCCCTACACTCCCTAGCAGAACGGAGTAGCGGAAAGGAAGAACTAGTCTCTCAAGGAGATGACCACCTATATGTTGGAGTCAAAGAAGCTTGCTGCAAATTTGTGGGCTGAAGCCATGCATGCTGTAGCATACATTAAAATGTTTCACATGCTTCCACTAAATGATGAAAAATTCCCTCCTAACATACCAAAATATCACTACTATCTCAAGCAACAAACGCAAACTCTTCATCAAGGGGAACCATGTAAACTTGAGTATCCCACAACGGGATAGTGCACCTCACACATTTTCATCCCACAGAGCCTCCTCTCATAAATATTTGCAGTCTCACTCCCTCCATACAGCATGAGCCATCCTACACAAACACCAAAATTCTGTTAGCCTCAGCTATCAGCAAAAAACTCACCCAGGGACTAGGTTGCACCTTATGGGACAAAACCAACGACTAGGTCACACATTTTGGCCAAAAAGATGCGACTGAGTCACACATTTAGGCCAAATAGAAGTGACTTCCACTCGCACCTTTCTTCCCAATAGGAGTTACCTAGTCACTCCTGTACATCCAGAAAGAGCGACCCAGTCGCTGGTTTGGCCTCGAAATGAGTGACTTGGGTCGAGGAAGCCCTAGCAGGCCAATAGAGGCTCTTAGGTTAGCAAACCAAAAAATTAAACCACTAAAAAAGATGAGTTTTGCAAGAACTCTTACCTGTAAGTCACATATCGAAAAACCGTTGGTCGAAACGAAATAAATCAACAAATGAAGTTCAGTGCCCTCCTCTCTAGCTCAGCAATGAATAGTGACAATGACACTTGTCATGGGGTCCCCACCTATTTATAGGACTCATTAGGTCTATTTTTCTTCCGAACATAGCAAAATCGTCTGGAGTCCATCTGGGATGTCGTTTGCACCATCCGTTTAAGTTTATCATCCTCTATATTTCGATGAGACAATTGTCTCATTTTTAGTAAGTGAATTTTTGAACCATTTATCGGATGTTACCTTGGATTACGTGCCCTGGGCATATAACTATCTCATGACCCATACCTATATCATATGTATTCTAATCCATCCACCACAACTTATGCAAGTTTCTGAATCATTTCCCGGAAGTCTCCTCGATTTGAGTGCCTCCCCGCAAATATCCCCCTACATGTATTGGAATGTTCGAGAGCCATCTACTCCATCCATACTGCTTGGTTGGTCACCTTTGACCACCTCCCACTGTCCCGCTAGGGGGCACCACTAGTGCCCCCTAGCTTGGTTGACAATAATGGATTTTATGTGAAGCTCTTTTTTGACTCCTAAACAAATGAAAAGATCCCTGAGCACATTTTCTTCCTTTCCATCTCGCTAAAGTACTGGAAATGGTGTCTACATAAGTCTCATTTATCTCCTTTTACGAACTGTGCAAACTGCTATATGAAAAGGACCACCTCGGCATACTCATGCCAGGAACGTTTCCCTCTACATCCTTTTATGCTTTTTTGGGCATTGCAACTGAACTTTACAAAAAATATCATCATGGGTTGTGTTTCAGCTCTTTTCAGCCTTCTCATCAAGAAAATATTGCCGAGAAAACTTGGTTTCATTCATGCTCATAAAAGTATCTGAATGACCATCCTATCAGTACAGGTTTAATCTTTTCCGTCCTGATTGGATGACCAATGCTAAAGAAGTCTCCCTACCTCCAAAAGGGATAGGTGAGCTCTCCTATGTACACTTTTAACCTTTTTTGGGCACATGAGACTATCAACAAAAAAGAGACCCCATTGGAGTCTTCTCCATGCTTTCAGACTCTCTAAAATTGAAAGCGCCATCGAGCATTTACTTTCTTGGGCTTGCTAAAAATCCACGATATCGTGCCATAACGGTGTCTTTAGGTGCCACCCCATGTGTTACAGTTTGGCAACATTCCCTCTTTGGGTCACCTTTGTTCAAAGTATTCTGTAATGCATCTTCCTTGGATCCCATGAATATCAAACATATTATCTACCTCACCCCAAGTATTTCCCATATGCAGTTCCATTCCTGGTATGATGGCTATGATATCCCTCCCTTGAGTTAGTTTCATTTGCTTCCAGGTCAGCCCTGTCGTTGTACTTTGAACAAAGGAATTTTGAGTCCCCCATGATTCTCTACCCCTATTTCCCCATTCAGTGTGTATCTCCCCAGATTGTCTCACATCTTTGGTTATCTCCCTCATTCTTTTGGTCAAGCAAACACCTTTTCCTTGGTCAGTTACAGGTCTCCCTCTGTCGATGACAATACATATATTCCATAGGATAGACCCAGAGGTCCATGTATCCTAGTTTCATTAACCTCATTGATGATTTCCTTGGACCACTTGAGAGGAGTCCTTAGTTCCTCTCGGGATGGTTGTGTCTCACATGCTCGAATTCAGCTACATCATTGCACCATTGAGATTCTTACAAGGTATTGGTCTATGCATTATTTGGTCGAAGACCCTGATTGTCACATTACTATAGCACATTGGTGAGTCTATTAAGGGACCCAGATAGGTTCCTGTCCCGTGTTATTTTTGGGTTGCATTGAAGACAGTGTTCAGAATCCCAATAGAAGTGCTTCTATATAGATTCATGATTGATGCGGCATATTGTACCATAGAGACTTTGAATCTCGGTTAGTGAGTCCTTACAGACTCTGACTCTGACTCTCGGTGCTTTTTAGCTCAGAAAGGAGCTAAAAAGCTCGCAAATAGGCTAAAGCCTCCAAAAAAGAGCTAGAATCCCTAAAAGGGCCTAAAAACCCTAGAAGGGGATAAAAACAAGAGAAAGGGGGCTTAAAACCCTAGGTAGGGCCCAAAACCCTAACCAGGGGATGAAAACCCTAAAAACATGAGAAAAACTATAAAAGGAGGGGTGCGGGTCCCCATCACTCATGACTATTTTTCTGTCTACCATTACTATAGTCGCATGAGTGCCTTGAGAGACCTTCCCTCTCAAACCATTCATCCCATTCACCTCATTTCCCCATTTTCCCATTCCTTGGTGTGTTGAGTCAAAAATCCACCCAACCCTTGCATGTGGAGAGGCATCTTCTTAGTTTGGGCATGGTGGCCCCCTTCCAAAATAGATATGAGGTATAATGGTTTTCTTGTTTTTGTTATTTAGTTCATAGTTTAAATATTGTTACTTAGTTTATTGCTAACACTTTGTTGAAGGTTTTTGTTTACCCATTGACTCTATCCTTCCGTCCTATAGACAGAAGGTAGGTGCTTCTGCACGTAGCCAGGGTTTTCCTTGGCTACACATATATACTTTGATTAGTGTTTATTATTTAGACTTTTCTAGATATGGATACGAAGAAAAATATTTCTTGTGATATTGATATTTTCACTATATATATCGTTCACTTGTTCTTTAAAACCTAATATGATGATCTATATTATAGGTTATTGATGCGATGATTTTTTATAATTTCATGTCTTTTCATGAAACAAAATGGTAAGGTTATCATTATTATATCGTAAATTTATATATATTGGAATTTGTTGATGATCTTTTCATGGAAAATTAATATATATGATGATACTCATACTTTGGGTAAATGTTGTCTATTCAATGTTAAATTTCTTCATAAAGGTTATGCAATTAATTTCAATAATAGTATCTACAATTAATTTGAATGTTTCATTATGTTGTTTGAGAACTATGAAGTAAATGATATATGAGAACTATGGAAATTAATGAATAATTATAATAATTTGATATATTAAATATATTAGAAAAAAATTGGATATGGTTGTAGGCTTTAAATAGCAATGCTAATGTGGTGCTAATAAGGAAGTAAAATAGGAAACAAAACTAGGAGCTAAAATGGAACCCCACTATGTCACAGATCTAGAAGGAACATTGGAAGTCAATTTTGATGCTATTTTGGATGCCAAAGTAGAATCCAAACAATAAGATAAACTAGTGGCCAAAAAAGAAGTGGAATTGGATACACAACAAGTGGTCTATAATAAAAATTTATGCCATTGATATTTAAAGATGTGTAGATTTGAGAAATTGGTAAAAGGAAGGAGACTCCTTCAAAGACATTCAAGTTAGCATGAATATAGAGATATCTTTAAAAAAAAATATTTATAGGATGGAATCTCATTTTGGAATTTTACAATTGGTTATGATTTCCTCTATTTATCCAAATCCTTCATGTATTTTAGACTCTTCTTGTCCATATATGGAATTTGTGAATCTCTTCAAAATAAGAGGATAAGATTGGGAAAATCATCATATTGAAGAAAAGCCGCAATTTTAATTTCAATTTCAGCTAGTATGTTTGAGTATGCATTTGAGCATATATGTGTGAGTATGATTTTGTAATAGTTATTTGGATCGGTGAAACCTCCTTTTTAGTAGATATTTTAACAATTTTTATGTAAAAAATATCTTAAAATTATTATAAATGGATATATACAAGGTTTAACTCTAGAAACATCATAAAAAATATAACAAAGAGATGGTTAATGAAATTGTGAAGGAGCAAAGTTTTATCATCAAACTGTGGTTCTTCTCATAAATCAAATTGTGAAGATGTAAATTTGTATAATCTACAACCATATTTATCCCTTAAGTTTCATATTTGATGTCATCTTCATCTTGAAGGATAACAAGGTTTAGCTGAGAAATTTTGGTTCTATTGTATTAATGACAGAGAAACAAAGTTCACTTAATATCTACAATTTCCTTTCTTTTGAGTGAAAATAATGGATCTGAGTAAGCCCATCTTCCATGTGAGATGCAAGTAGATCATTTTTTAAATTGTTATGTGGAGGCCAAGATAGGACAATTATAGTGTTGTTAAATCGAGAAAGAACTACAAAATAATTTCCACAAGTTCTAGCTTCTCCATTGCATAATTCACAAAGGTTATTCATAAGAACTAATGAGAAATCTAGATCCATAGCATTACCCTGACCAACTGCGGTGTTATGCAAAGGATTTGAGAGGTTCTAGAAAATCCAAAACTTGCTCCTAAACAAATTCATTACCAAGTTCACTCCATCTATGATCAATGTGTTTCTCCTTACATGGCCCAAGGGATTGTAAGAGAATTTTGATATGAATTACATCCACATAATTCAAAGTGGGGTCTTATTAAGAATCTAAATAGAAATTTCCACACCATAATCAAGTCGCATGGCTCTTTTTTGCACATAACCCACTTGTTGTGACAATAATCAACAATGTATCTAAACTATTGAGAATATATCTATGGACAATTGTCATTGAATCTTCCTTCATGAAATTTATAATGTTAGATCAATGCTATCATAAAAACCTTTCGATATATTTGTTAATGTATTAAAACAAATATCTAGGATAACACCCATAGGTAGAGAGATTTACATTCATTACATTATTTTTCTAAATCCAGGATACAAAATCAAGCCCGATATTTTATATATCTGCTATAACAAGGCATAACCTTACTATTCTCCTTCAAATCTTCTACAAACTCCACTATAGACTTACTATTTTGAAAGTGAAAATTTGGTTGAATAGTTGCTCCATTTTGTAATCAATCAACCAATGTTGTAATCAATTAGATTGCATGGTTACCAATAAAACACATAAAGAATCATATAAACATAAGATGCAAGAGACAAGAAAAGTGGATAGAATAACATATTATATGACTCAATACACATGTGGGTTCATACAATAGACCGAACCAAGTATCTATCTGGATCAACAGCCTATATATACATTTAGAAAACAGTTATAGTAACTACCTATCGGTTCACCAAACCGACACGATCGATAAGGTCGACCTAATCTACAATTACTCGACTAAACCGAACAACTCCTCCAACATGTACCCATATTCGTGAATTGGTTGCAAATGGGAGATGATCTGAATCAAAGACATGATTTTCACCTAATATGAAGATCACTAGAGGAATATGTGGAGGATCATGATGGCACCCTTCTTCACTTAGAACGTCATTCAAAAGTATATATTTTTGTTGGAAGAAGTGATAATATATGCAATGGATGATATTAGGATGCATTAACAAATCAATGGATTGAGAAATTAAGCAGTGACCTTTCATTGGTGTCTTAAGAGGTTAATCTCTGAGAGAATCTGCACTTGCCTTTTCATCGAGGCTAAATACATAAGAAAATGATAAATACATAAGTGCCTAGGCTTAAAGTCATTAATTATATTTAATTCCATAATAACATGTGGCATTTTTAGATATTTTAATTTTATAAAATGTTTTAATTTATTTAAATTGTGACACTAAAATCCATTCCTCCAAGGATTTATGTCCCATCAAAGTTGTATTAGACCAAATCAAAAAATAAAAATATTGTATTTTCAAAAATGTTAAATTAATTTTTTTTTCAGAAATATTATGTTTAATAATAAAATTGCACATAACATTATAAAATATTGTAATATTTTTTTTTGGTTTCCAAGAGCACAAAATCCCAGTACTAATAAGGTGCCCCCATAATTTTTGTGTGCATCAAGTGTAGAGGACTAGGGATACCCTCAAAAAATATTGGCCTCAAATGATTGATTGAAGTTCAAAAAATATTTGTGATATTGTTACAAGAGACTTCAGCTTTCGTGGATGCTATTATTTATAATTTGAGAGCTCTTCTTCCTAGATGGGATTTCTCATGTTGTGATTCCCTTGGTTACTCAAGAGGATTGGTCATTGGTTGGCATACTTCTTCTCGTGCACAAACAATTGGGATTTTACATATGGGTTGGGATATGTACCTTTTCTCAAGTAATTCAAACAAGGCATCACCATTATTAATATATATGGCCCAAACTATGAGAGGGTCAAATATTAGGAAAGAATTTTTAGATCAGGTTCCTTAATGGTGATAAACTAATTATAGGTGGAGATTTAAATTTCTCTACTGGAGAGGCTGAATCCTGGGGACCTTCTTCTTACAAAGACTCACTCTCGAAATACATTGTCCTAATAATTTATGATATATCTCTTTTTGGAATTCCTCCTATCAATATTAGATCTACATGTCAAAATATGAAAACTGTACCAAATAGAGTTGCTAAAACATTTTACTAGTTTTTAGTTAACGATGGAATTTCTACATGATCCAGTTGGATTTAAGAAGTGATTTGGGGAAACTAGGATATCATATCACTTCTCTACCCTTTTGGAACTAGTGGCTGCTAAGGAAAGATCACCTAGCCATTTCAAGTTTTGTTCCTCCTGGTTGGAGGATGAATCCTATAGAGATATGGTTTGTTCTACCTAGATAACATATTTCTTAAATACTCATCCATATGCAAGTTTTCTATTCCACAACAATATTTATAAAAACAAAGAAAATCTATCTCGTGGGAAGCATAAAGAGAGAAATTTATGGATATTGATCCTTGCAGAGTCAAATCATTATTGGATTCTTATCATTCTTCAAATCTAGTAGTCCACTCCATTATAGATGAAAAGATGGAAATATTGGAACTAGAATATCACTGTAGAAGAATACTTGAGAAGGGATCCCCATGGAGGATCAAAATCCATTTTATTTGGATCCAAAAGGGGGATGGAAACACAATTTTTTTCCATAATCATATGTAACATAGGAATCATACCAACTCTATATGGCATATTGATAAGGAGGATGGCTCAATGGTAACCCGATTTAAGTATTTAGCAGCAATTGAGGTATCCCATTTCAAGGAGATTTTCGATGAAGAAGCACATGCATCTATTTTTCAGATGATGTGCACAGTGGCCCTATTCCCTAAATATGTGAATGAGGAGGATAACATATCTATAATGGAAAGGTTTCCATTGAATAAATAATGGAGGTCAATCGCTCTCTACAAACATACAACATTCTTGGTCCAAAGGGATTCCTTGTGGAATTTTTTGAAGATTTTATGGAGACTTTTGAACTTGAACTACTTATTGTAGTTGAAGAATCAATGGATTATGATAGGATTTTGGAGGTATTTAAATCTAATTTTATTTCCTTGATCCCAAAATATGATTAGCTATCATAATTTGATGTCTATCTCCCTATATCCCTATGCAATTGTATTTACAAGATGATAAAAAAATTCATAGGAAGGAGAATCAAAGGCATCGTGTTAGAAACAATTTTAAATGAACAGTTTGCATTTCTGGATAAGTGACAAATCCATGATGTCATAGAAACAACACAAGAATTTACTCACTCAGCTAAGATAATCCACATACTAGCTATAATCTTCATAGTGGATTTGTCAAAGGAATATGACCGAACCAATTGGATCTATATTAGAGTGATACTTCTTTGAGTTGGATTCCCACTGCATTTTGTCAACTGAAATATTTCTTAATTCCATTGTATTTCCTTCATGGTCCTCATCAATGGTTGCTCCTATGAACATTTTAGATAAGGAAGGGGTTTAAGGCAGGGATTCTCCCTTGTTCCACTTCTTTTTCTCCTGGTTATGGAAGGTTTAAGAAACATCATTATCCAAGCTAAATAGAGTCGCACTTTTAAAGGCATTAAGATAAGAGGTTCCCTAACTATCTTGCACCATCTCTTTGTCGATGAAATCCTGATTTTCAAAAAAGGATGTAGAAATGACATTATTAGACGAAAAATCATGCTTACACTATTCATGGATGTTATAGGTATGGTCATTAACTTCAAAATATATTATGTATACTTTATGAATCATGATTAGAATTCCATCAACTGGATTTGTGAACAATTTTTTTCATCGAAGTTGATATTCAATTGGGTTTCATTTTAAAACCTAATTTATTTAATTCAACCTTGGAGTGAAATCAATAGGTTACATTGACTTGAATTGAAGTAACCTATGGGTTAATTAGACTTGAATTGAAGTAACCTATGGATTTAAGTCAACCTTGGATTGAAATGAATCATGGATTAAAATACATCATTAATCAAAGTCAAATTTTTATTGAATTCAACCTTGCTTAAACATTATTTACACCATTTGTGAGTCAAAATTGAGCATTTACATGTCATTTCCCTTAAGCAAATACAACTGAATTTATGTATTCAAATATGAAGTTTTAAACATCTGTTGTAGAACTCTTAACAATATAAATCGATAGTAAATTAAGTCTAATAAAAGTTCCCATACTCTTTTTGACAATTTCGGAGCGTTGTATAGGATTTGGAGATCCATTTTTTCCCACACCCTAGGGGGAATTGCACCATAAATCATTGGTAATTTTACCATTTTTACCAATGTTCTCAAACTGAGTTGAATATTTCTATAAACTATCATAAATTTATCATATATTCCATTGAGTGCTCCTAATGCTCCCCATATCAGTCCCTAACCAATTCGAGACCCTATTGTGCAATTCAAATCCCCTAGAGTCAAGACTAGTCAAGGCAATTTTTCCCCAAATTATGCCCTTGTTGGTAATTTTTGAATTGGATCTTACAGTGTCCCATGTATTATAGGAGGGTGTGGAGAACCTAGGGATGTAGTGGTAGAAGGAATGGATTCTTGTACCCCATGTCATGCAAGTACCATCCCAGCCATAGTTGTCGATTCCCCTAGTCAACAAAATAAAAGTAGTAGACAATATGAATTAATTTAATTTGAAAATTGTATGTCCATAAGTAAATAACATTGATGATGTTCAAATTGAGTTCAGAAAAAATGAAATAATTTGAAGGATAAATATAGGTTTTTAACAATGGAAACCCTAACCAATGAATATCACAATGTCCAATTAGTGGATTATTCTGATGACTCAATAGAGAGCATAAATGTTTTTCAGAATTTTAGTTTAGGGTCCCATCAGAGGATTTTGGAATTGGAATTTTTATCATAATTGATTGATTTGAAATTAAAGGGCCATTGGGACTTGGACTTTTATCACAATTTTTATCACCATGTGAGCTTGATTCCAAATGCTTACTCGGTTTTATGTCTCACTTTCATTTTACATGTATTTAATTTGTTTATTGTTCATTATGAAGAGGTTGACTTACCTCTGTATGTCAAGGGGTGGAGTGGCGGGGTTTTGTCCCTTAAAGGTCCACTCAGAAAAAAGGTTCCTATGCTATGGGGTTTACTTAGTTCATCATGAACTAATGCATGTGTTTATATTCTTTTGTCGGTGACTTTTCCTATGAACCCAGTCTTGCAGATGTAACATAACTAAGTCCTAGCATCTAAATCTATTGGAACCTAGACAACTCTATTCCTATGCTCAAAAGATAAAAGAGGAAAATGGGTCCTAAGCCTATCCTATACCTTATAATTATGGTAAAAGGGTTATATTATATGCATGCATGTTTGTAAGAGCTATGTGGGTGAAGGTTTAAAACCTTGTTTATAAAACTTCTATGCTTAAAATTTGGAGTGGAGGGGTTTATGTTATGGCATATATTTGTGCCATTGAAACTATGGCTAAATCCTAGTAAATCGCATTATGAGAGGGTCTTACAAACTATGGTGATGGGTTTTAAATGGTGGCAAGAAGTGTGAAGCCACACTATAGACTTATGGGTTTCAAATTTCATGGAGATGGCGGCCAGGTTGGTGCATTGAATGCACCTTGGTTTTCATAGGTTGTCTGCCTCATGCTCTTTGTTAGGGTTTCGAAGTCATTTCTTTGGTCTCCATTGTTTTTTGGAGGGAGGTCTCACACTCCAAGTGGGAGATGCACATCCATGCTGCACAACCAGTTTACCTTGAGCTCATGGGAAGGTATGCCACTGTTCGTATGATTGCACTTTTGAGTTTCCATGTTTTGGGAAGGAAGAGCTATTGGGTTTCTTGTGCAACCATTCCTGGTAAGCCCCGCGAATGGAAATGGGCTTGTACCCATACATTTGAACTTGTTGGGTTTGTCAAAGGGTTTTGATACTAGGTTTGGGAGATTTTTTTTGTAATGCATTCGCTATTCACTGTTTGGTTGGATGTTGGGGTTTTATTCTAATTGTTTTGGGAATTATGTAAATGCAAATATGTAAATCCTTTGCATGGATCTATAATTTGTAAATTTGATATTTGGACTAGTTAAAAGAGACTAGTCTCTATGTTTTTGGCTTATCGTTTACTATAAAATGGATTTTGGTTTTTAAATAACTCTTAATGGGATTTTCATTTTTTTTTTGTAAATAGCTCTATAAATTTGTAATGTGTTTCTTTAAGTTAACAGTGCCATTGATTTGTAATGGAACATGCATTTCCATGGATTGATAAAGGATTCAAATGGTGAAAAATGAGGTTTTAATTGATGCATTTGGTTGATGAGAATGTAGCTTCGCTTGATTACAATTTGGTCGTCTTTCTACAAGAAACCATAAGCACATAGCCTAGGCTTTGCATTTTCCACACAACCTATGTATATGCATTTTAACTTTCATGGAAAAAAAATGTGGTTGTGTTAGTTAGTTTGTAGGTAAAGAGTGTAGCTCTGTTATGTAGTTTATATGTGGCATTTTAATAAATTACGACAACCTATAAGGGTTGAACCCTGCGTGAATAACACAACCTATAAATTGTTGAGTATGTTAGTTTGTAATTAAAAGATTCGATCCTCGGTTCATAGATACTTTGACTATGTATAAATATTGTAATCTATTGTTTTGTTCATATGGTTTTATGTGGTGATTAACATGTTGGTCCTTGGATTTCTAGTAACGCGATACTTTTGGGGATACAATTTGTTCAGAAAAAACAATGGTCGGCAGCCAATCCTTACAAAATTTGATTGCACGATAGTTTAAATAATATTTATAAGGGTTGGTATTTTAATGGTATGATTTGAAAGAAAATGTGGATAGGCTCTCGACCTTCACACCTTTGGCATTTTTCATATTTGTTTATAAATTGTTTTACATCATATTTATAATGTTCTATTTGGTTTGTCTATAATAGTTTTATGAGTAATTATGTATTGAGATGATGCGTTTGCTAGCAATGTGCAATCTTCCAGCACCATGAGTTATAATTAAGGTTTTGAGTTTCTAATTTAGGGGATTCGATCTCTCGACTGATTGTTTATAAATACGTTTGTAATTGGTTTATTTAAACTTTATTTTAATGATTGTGCAGAGATGAAATAATATTTAGTTTAGGAATAAATGGGTTTTTTTATCATTAGGTTTATTTATCTAGATTCGTAAATCTCTAGTTTAATTTAATATATGACCTAGGTTGTAACTTAGTGATGGCCTCAAAGACAAACTAGATTCAAGAATTCTACTAACATGATGAATTCCTAATTGAAATATTCCTTCCACAAAATTTAAATTGGGTATCTTTCCCTTTCGCAAGATCGTTCTTCTGCAGTCTCCACCTTTTCGCAAATCAGATTTTCTGCAAACGTCTTTCCACAAGGTGTTTCTAGGAACTCCTTTTTGCAACAACCCTTTTCCACAGCAACCCTTTTCCGCAATATTGCAGATTGCGAGATGCGTATTTACAACTTTTATTTTTTTAAATTGAACTTCCGCAACTAATTGCAGCTGCAACGGTCTATCCCACATGTGGGTTGCAGAACTTGACGTATCGAAAACTGAGTTCCCACAATTTCAATATTTCCCAATTTCCACAATTTCGAAGTCTTCTGCACTGTCAATTATTGTGGATTAGTTCTCAGTCGTTGATCTGGCTCTGGATGCGGAACGAATTGTAACCATTTATTTCCATCGCAATCTTTCTTCGTTGTTCAATATTCTTTGAGATCTTTCTTCGTAGCTCACCAAATTGATCATTGAAAGGATCAATTTCTCTGCATTTTGGAAACTAAGGACTTTATACACATAATTTAATGGAGTGAATGCAGGATGAATTCATATCTCTACATATTTATATAAAACTAGGAATCCATCAAAACACACACAAAATATAATCCTCTGTTCTTTATTCAACTTGATTGGAATTTCAAACACAGAGAATTCAACTTATTCACTCCTTCTGTGCACACTCTTTATTATCTCATCTTTCACTCCTTTTAACTTTTCCTTATGTCCCCCTCTCTCTAGACCTATTACACTCAAATCAATTTATAACACTAAGAAGACCTATCAAATCTGACTAAGTTGGACCTAAGGACCTAATAAAAGAAAACCCCATCGACAAAGATGAATCCTTGAGAATCCACACAGGGATCAAGGAGAACAAAGGAACAATTTCCACTGATTACAAATTGAAAACTAATTCTATCTACTTTTCATCGAACCTTATCCATCTAGAACTTGATTACAAGGAAAGATGACTCATCGGTAAATGAACTTTGAGTTGGATGCTAATCTGATTCATTGGTCAATGAACTTCAAGCTGGATGCTCCTGTATCATACTCATGGGGAAGAAAATAATTTTTCATTAAGTCTTCAGGAAGTACATTGTACTTAGAAATTTATTGCTCTGTCATCCATGATGCATCTTCAGTAGGCTGATTTCTCCATTTGACTAGGTATTGAAAGAAGGTTTTGTGCCTGATCTTCCTTAAGATTCTTTTTTCAAGGATGGATTCAATATGAGGTTGTTCTTTTTGTGGAATTTTTCCTTTCCAATCTATAGTTGGATCATCTCTATATGAG
The DNA here is from genome assembly GCA_001517045.1 of Pseudotsuga menziesii. Lineage (NCBI taxonomy): Eukaryota > Viridiplantae > Streptophyta > Pinopsida > Pinales > Pinaceae > Pseudotsuga > Pseudotsuga menziesii. Next base: position 27,944 of record LPNX010789474.1, on the reverse strand, counting down.
TTACACCATCTAGTTGGATACCTGAATCTCGAAATGAATATAAATATGAAACATTAAAAATTGGTGAAATTTGAAGATCAGAAGGAGGTTCAATTTCATAAGCATTTGCAGAAAACTTCCTTAAAACTTTACAATGTCGAATATTTTTAAGCTTCAACTTATTATAAATTCCTTTATGGAACCTTTCCTTTTTAATACAGGCCATCACTAAATATCCAATCTGAAAATTCACTTCTCTCGTCTTTAGGTCTGCTCTCTCTTTATACTTCTCCACACTTTCCTGTAATCTCTTCTTGATGGTTTCTTGTAGCTCATGCATACTAACTGCAAAGTATTCACCCTGTGCACTTATCTTTTCCTATTTTCCCAAATACCTAAGTTCATATACACCTCTTGGATGCATCCCATAGAAAATTTGAAAAGGACTCATACCTGTAATTCTATTGGGTGAATCATTGTATGCGAATGCAGCCTGAGCTAAATCTAAGTCCCACTATTTTGGATGTTCATACACCAGACTTCTCAGTATATTTCCCAAGCTCCTATTTACCACTTCAGTATGTCCATGAGCCTCAGGGTGATAAGAAGAACTAAAACTGATATTAGTCCACAATTTCTTCCATAAAGTTCTCCAAAAATGACTAACAAAATTTGTATCTCTGTCAGACACAATACTCAAAGGAAAACCATGCAACTTTGCAATTTCTAAAAAAAATAAATTAGCAATGTTTGTTGCATAATTATCTTTTTGCATGCAATGAAATGAGCCATTTTGGAAAATCTATCTACTACAACATAAATTGAATCATGACATCTCTGAGTTCTAGGTAAACCTAAAACAAAATCCATGCTTGTTGAATCCCAAGGCCTAGATGGAATAGGTAATGGTTGATACAATCCTGTGTTCTGATTTCTCCCTTTTGCAGGTTGTCAGACTCTACACCCGTCAACAAATTTCTTTACATCATGCTGCATCTTTGTCCAAAAATAAAATTACTCGCCAGAGAAAAAGTCTTGTCTTGCCTAGAATGTCCTGATCCATGCTTATTGAATCGCAAGGCCTAGCTAGAATAGGTAATGGTTGATACAATCATGTGTTCTGACTTCTCCTTTTTGCATGTTTTCAGGCTCTACATCCTTCAACAAATTTATTCACATCGTGCTGCATATTTGGACAAAAAAAAATTACTCAACAAGAAAAGGTCTTGTCTTTCCCAAAATGTCCTGAGAGACCCCCACTATTCTTTTCTTGAATTAAATTTTCCCTTATTGAACATCTTGGAATACACAACTTACTGTCTTTGAACAAAAATCCTTCCTGCATCATATAATCTAACCACTGGCCTCTGTTATGAGTAACTGGATTTTCACAAGCAGCATAAATATCCTTGAAATCTACATCCTCTTTATACATAGCAATCAAAATTTCAAATCCCAAAGTACTGACCTTAACTTCCTGTTACCAAACTTATCCTACTCAAAGCATCAACATCTTTATTAGACTTACCAATTGTATGTTTGATAACGAAGGTAAAGTTCTGCAAAAATTCTACCCATTTAGCATGCCTCTGATTTAATTTAGGCTGGTTGTTGATCCATTTTAAACCCATATATATCATATATCGAGAGATATCCAAATGGTAAAAAAAATGTACATCTTAAGAAATTGGATTCCTCATAGATATGGATTTAAAATGGATCTATGCTAGTTTTATACTTAGTGATACATAATAATAATTAAATTTTAAGCTTAAGGTTTATTTATATATTAACTTGATGTATGAGATTTTTTTGTTTGTGAGATAAGGATAGACTATGATATGGGCCATTCAAATCATCTTATTTTGTAAAAGAGTGAATTTTTGGATGAAGCATAGTTCCACCTCTTCTCTATATTTTTTCAAAATTCCAATGATTCAAGTCATCTTAAAAGAGGCTAAAACCCCAATGAAAAAGTTCCAAACAATGGAGTGGAACTATAACTTCAATCATATTTCATGGAAAATTTCAAGAAAACCTTTCCAAGATAAGAAGATGATTTGAATGTTGCTTATCTCATGCTATAAGATATTCCCTATATTCCCTTAACTCTTGGGATATATGATGTTATCCTCCCCACCTAAGTTGAAATCAAATCTGATTGTGTGATATTTATTCACTAATACAAGGTGGGGATGTTTAAGACGTTTTTTTAAAGACAAAATTAGTATTTGTCTCAAATCCTAATTTAAAGTGTTTTAATCTTTTTAGAAATGTTAAAAATATTTTTTTAAGACGAAAAATATTCTATCTAAAATATTTTTATTTCTTTTTTATGTTTGTGTTTCTTAGAATTTTTTTTTGCAAATTTCGTAAGGGAGGGAAATTGAATTGGGGTTTTGCATGAAGATTTTTCCAAGCCATCAGTCGATGCTTGCACTGATCCATGAATTGAATTGTTGAAGTCAAATTTACTAGTGGAACAGTGAAACTGAGGCGCATTTTTCATTCTTGAGGTCAATTTTTACCATATTTAGTAGGTTTTACGTCGCAAACGGGTTTATTTTCTTGATTATGCAGCAAACTACATTATTTAAGCATATTTTCATGATTTTACAATGATTTTATTGCATAGTCAAGGTGTAAGGAGAAGCTGGACATCGTATCTCATTGGTGTTCTGTATGTGGAATACCGAATGCGTAAAGATAAGGAGGAGAAAGTTGAGTTTACGAACCATATGATCTAGGTAATCATAATGGTAAATTTATTCTAAATTTCATTAATGTATTTGATCATATCATTGCATAAATCCTTGGAGTACTACAGTTCTAGGAGGGCTCTCCACTTTTGATTTTACGAACCTTTAAGAACTATTAGGGTGTTAATACGGGGACGGTAACCTACAGTTCTTGGTTGGTGACTAATTTTAAACTGGATTAATGAATTATTTTGAATATCTAATTCTTACTATAATCCACTGATTAACTTCCTCTTTACATGGTGTAGATTTCAAAAGGGTGCAAAGGATTGGCCGACCAACCTGGAGAAATTGATTATTCCTCTCCTTCACTTGACACAATAAGGTAATATCTCTTTCTTTTCTTTAGAAGCTTCAAGAATTCCATTTCTCTACATTTTCTTCCTGCTAGTTATATTAATTTCAAAATATGCCAAACTATCTACAAGTGAAAACATAACAAATCCCAATCATTACACGGTCTACATCGTTAATGGGTATTGGTCATTCAAGGTCTGTCCTAACTCTTTACCCTCAGAAGGTGTTGGTAAATTGTGAGGTTTGAACCTCGGTCCAATTTGGTTCACATCAGTCTTCAAGGAAAACTAGGATATAAGCCTTGTTGAAAATGCTACACGGGCTTTCTATATGGGAATGTTATATTTTTTTCCTCTCAGGAATATTGTCACACATTTATTTTGTTTAGATGACCATTGAATTATCCATAACATTTAGGTGGATGACATTTGGGATTGTCTCTCTTTCACTGCATCCAAGTAACCCTCCTTCAAAGCAGTCGTTTTTTGTGCCAACTAGCGTCGAACTTTGGTCTACCTAATGCAGAGAACATTGGCTATAATCTCTTCAGTTGCAACCTGCTACCATTTTACTTTAAAACCAAAAACATAGGATTTCGTTGATTCTCTTAGATCTTCAATCACCTCCAACATTGGACCCATTAAGACCAGACCATAGTCGTTTTGGTCTTGGAGAAACGGTAATTTAATCAATAGAGATCAGGCTATACTTTCAAGGAAGTAAGAGAACAATTCTTTGGATCAAGTGATACATTTACCGATCCCCCTCCCATGGATTTTTCCAACAATCCCTAACCATATCGAAAAATTTGTCATAGGTTGGGATGAATGTATTAAAACCTGCATCGCTTCTTGTCTACGCCAAGCTTATGAAGGAGTTTTCGGTGTTTGATCGATGGTTCTCTTCATTGAAAGGTCCTACTCATCCCAATAGGCTCTTTCTCAACTCTACAGCTTCTCATGGGTGTCCTAAGAAAACCATATTTGAATCAATACTCCATTAGTTGGGGTTGTTTTTTGGGATCTATTATCAGAACATCCATGCACCCTGTCGGATCAAGGTGTTAGAGGTTTGTCAAGAACCTAAAGGAATCTCAAATCCTTTACATACTCTTGCACCCTTGGAGATTGAGTTTTTGGAGGTCTGTCAAGCACCCTAAGGAATCTAGAAGCCCTTGCATATTCTTGTGCGAGAGACTGAGGTGTTGGATTTTTATCAAGCACCTGAATGCAGTGACTTCAAATGTTTATTGCCTCTTAGTAATAGGAATTTCAGGAAGAGAAGATGAAATAATTATGACATAATTATTCTAGCAAAAATTTGAGAAGACTCTACCTCAGCTTAATATTTTTGATGTGCTTCAACCATGTAGTGGACTTTGAAAAATTTAATCTACACAAATATTTGATTCACTTTCAAGATAAAGATATGCCATGCTTAAAGAAAAATATAGAATTCACTTCCATCTACATAATCCATTAAACGCATTTGATATCCCGTGTTGGTATATAATAGAAACAATCATCTTCCATAGAATAGAGTAGAGAAAATTAACACAGAGGCAACTTTCACCTTAGTTTCTACTCATAGTTTTTTCAATTTGTTTCCCGCCATTTCTAAAACCCTTATATTCAGTTTATGTTCCTTGCATCAAAGTTTGATTTTGGGCTATCAGATTTTTTGTTTTCATATCAATATATCAAACAGGCATGCAATTTGAATTACTAGATTCATTGAGATGACAGGGTTTTCATTTATTTTAAAAATATATATCGGGACATTTTGTCTGTAACAGTCAATGGGATAAATTGAAGTAATTGATGGTTGTATTTATTGGGTGTAACACCTCGGTTTTGACCCCATTTTCATTAAAAATGTACATGATGTATATATTGTAATTAATCATGGTGTGGAGCTAAAGGAAAAAGGCCCACCATCGATTTAGCATTTTTATGTTTCAACAATTAAAATCGTTGCCGATGATATTTCGTGCAAGATGGCACATTATAGTTTATGCATCATGTAAATATGCATTTTAATTAAAATACCCGCAACCAGCTATGTCAATGCAACATTAAAAGAGATGGGGGCATGGTTTCCTAAGGATAGTGGGGGGGATATTTAACCGTTGGGGACCAATGGGGAAAATCCAAATGTCAATGGGAGAACCCATCAAATAGTCAACTACCTTTCTTGTCTCATTCACCCAATCATTTAATTATGTCAGAAATTGGTTGAAGTAGTTATTGCATGGGGATGGGAAGAGTATGGGCAGGAAATTCGAATTTGGGGAAAACCTATTTTTGGGGAAAAACGTTTTTGACTTTTGGGGCAAGTTAAAACCCAAAAATGCATTCCCATTTCACCATACAACCACGTTATTCTTCTCCTCACGTAGTGAAATCTTGGGAGTTGTTTTTCCTTCATGGTTTTTCTTGCTATGTGTTCTCATTCACGATTTTGGGGATCCTCGATGTTTTTCTCACCATTAGTCGTCCACGTTGGGCCTCTCTCAAACGGATGGAAGTTTCCTGTGTGTGGCAGCCATGTTTTTTCGTTTGCTGTGTGTTTTACCTCACGTGGGCAGTCGTTTCTTCATTTTCCTCTAGCTGGAAATTCGTTTTTGTATTGATATGTGGATGGGTCTCTTCCCCAACGTTTTTGTTTCATTTTCTCCACTGATCTCCAAGATGAAAATCGTTTTTGTATTTCCCAGCTATTTGGAGGAGAGACCACATTCTCTTGGGTGTTTATGAATTCATTTTTGGCCACGTTAAGGCCAAAACGTCCCTGGAATACGAATTGTTGTTAGGAGTTGTTTTCACCTACCTTGGCAATTCATTTTTTTTCCAAACTATTTTCCTCAACCCAGAAATTGTGTATATTGTTGTGTATTCTTTTGTGCTTTGGTCTGTATTGAATTGGGAGTGGAAATGGGGCTTGAACAACTTGATAAACCTAGTGTGTGGAGAAATCTCACAGACAGATCTGAGGGGATGGTTTTCTTCTTTGCACACCTTGAATATCACTGGAAGGGAAGGCATAGCCCGAGGGACTGTGTAGCAGAGAAGGGGATGCTTCCTTATGTTGGGTGGGTAGATGTTTAGAATCCAGGCTAGATTTGGTGCAGGTTTCCATAGTTGTGTTGGGGATCTCACTAGCTTAGCAGTCAACCCATCCATCTCATTTGCAGCCTGATAAACCCAACTGTGTTGGCTTGGATGAATTTTGTGGTATCCTTAGCTATTCTTGAGCCTGCTAGTGTTCCTTATTCCTTGTGGGAATCATGCCATGGTCAGGGTGGCAGTGTCACTGAGAGATTAAGGAGCACACCGGCCTATGTTTCAGTGGAACGTTGCAGCGACATAGCTGGTTGCAGGACGATCTTCTTCATACGATAAGTATTCTTGTGTTTAAATATCTGCATTGTATTTGATTAATGAAAATTATGAACATGTGAATTAATGGAATGGATATGCTTCTGCTATATGTTAAATGTTTATGCATTTATGCATGTATTAGTTCAATGCATTTCATTTTATAATGCGTATGTTCATGGGAATTAGATATCCCGGATTAGATAGCAGAAAACGTCACGTCCTCTCCATCCGGTAGAGGGGCGGGGACGTGACATTGGGTTTTGACGGTAATGAGGAAAGTGCAAACAGTCTGAAATAACATGCAGTACTCTATATATGGGTTAGAGTAAAAAGGATTCATGTTTATGATTTTGAACTATATAATTTGGTTACTCTAACAAGGACCTCGAGAAAGCCCATAGGATACAGCTGGTTCTACTTATGCTTCATTTAATAATTGCAAGAAGCTTGCTTTCATACTTGAAACAATCACTTCACTTCATAATATATATAAGTGTTCTTACCATATCATATCTTTTAGAATCGAATGATCATGGATTGAAAAGTCACTACTAATTGTGTATGAGATCCACTTCTCAAATCATCCATCTGTACCTATAGTGGTTTGAATTCATGTACGGGATTTTGGGTCGGTACTGGAAGGAAGTGGGATTAGCGTTCAAACTTTTGTATGGATTTGTCATACATCAGCCACATAAAATGGTAGCTTACTTACCCGTGTGGATGAGTTTGGCATTTTTATGACCACCATCAATATACAGTGTATTAATGGCCGAATTGCATGGAAAAATCAAAATAAATTTGAAGTCGATAAGGATTTAGTGACTAATCTTCCAAATCATCCTAATGTGGACTTCAACCAATACGCTGGTTACGTGACTGTAAATGAAGAACATGGAAGGGCTCGTTTGTACTAGTTCTATGACGATGCTTGGTATTATAGCTCAATGGAGGTGTTCTACTCACTAAATCACATGTTATATTGACGAATGTATATATATTGATTTTGTATTCTAATTAATACTGCCATTTGATTAAGCTTGTGCGTGCCAACAAAATATATCAAACCATTTTTTAAAATCTAAGTTTATTTGAATCATTCAGAAACATAGACGTGACGGGATCTGTTTCTTCAATCCATGGTTTCCATCCAAACTGATACCTCTTTTTATAACCGCATATAGAGTGATAACTGGGAGATACCCTTTTTCGCTGGTGAACTAAAATTCATGTTGACCGCGATCTCTGTGGATACCATAATACTATGATTTTTTTGAAAATATTTAGTGAAACCATTATTAAATGTTGGTGAGTCTGTGGCTTAAAACAAACTTCCTTAACAAATATTCATCAAAAATATGATCTCCCTCCAACTTGTACAAGATGATCTCAGGCTACAAATGTGTGGCATTGGCAGATTGATTAGATATTAAATAAATGGTAGTATTAATTAGATTATTGAATCACATACCTACGTTTTCTTCATGTAGTTGATGACGCTAAAGGTCAAGCTCAACCATATGAACACAGAAAACCAGAGGTTGAGATTCATGTTGAATTACACAAGTAAGAAATAATGTTCCTTATGTGGTAGCAACCACGGTCAGAAAAGTTGTCCATCAAGAAAATTAAACATTTAGGTAGCTTAGATATAACTTTGAAATGCTTGATTAGTTTACTGATGAAATATTTTGTACGCTTTTCAAGGTGGAAGAGGAATTCAATAGATCGTCGGAGTAAAGCTTACAGAGTAAAGCTTACAGAATTTGTCAAGTATTCATCCCAACTCTATATCCATAAGATACAATTCCAGCATATGCAGAGGAAATAGAGGTAAAGGTGGTCCTAGAGACAACAGAGACAGATCCCATTGTAGTTCGAAAGCCAATAGTTCGGGAGCCATAATCCTTTCCAACCTCATTGAACATGATGCAGAGACATATCCTAATATAGCCACCAAGCTGGTAGGGATGTATTGGGTGCCTCAGTATGTCTAGAATAGACTAGAGTGTGAAGGCCATAAGAGAGTGATGTTTTCATTTCAGAGGTTTTCAACAAAGTATGGTGTTTTCAGTTTAGGGGTTTTTGTGTTGGATCTTACGAGTGGCAGGCTGGTTGTGTATTGAATCCTCAAGTCGAGAAGAATTTTTAGCAGCTAGCGTCCCCACAATTTTTTTGTCCACGACCTCTCCTTGCACATCTTCTAAGTGAATCGTTAGACGAGATGCGTTGGGAGGAGCAGGAGGTAGCAAAAAGAATATGAACAATGAATAATCTCAAAGAGCCCTTGTAGAGGCATGATTTTCCCAGACCCGTAGGTTGGAAGAGGGTAACATTGCTCACGCTCTCCCTACCGCTTAAAACACAAATTCGGGATGTCTCCTATAGGCGAAGGTAGCCATGCTTTCTCCCACATCGCAACCATTGGAGATCTCCAACACATGGGAATGGAATGCGTTGAGGTTGTCCTTGGTCATCATGATGATAGAGGCCTTGGGATTATTCTTGGAGCCGGATGGTTTTTGTCTCGGTCTCTTCGGGCTAACTGCATCACCTACTTCGGGCGGAGCTTCTTGGTTTTTATGATTTTCTCTGGATCTTCTTTGGCCCCAGTATTTTTTTTTGTTGTTCTCCTCCTTATCGAAAGTTATAGATTGCATATGAGGTATTTACATGAAATGGAGAGTTTCAAGGCTAATTATCCCAAATATAAGAGGACCACACCATCCAACAAACTAAACGCGGTGGTGGGTTATAGTGAAGGGAGGTTGGAAATGATGGAGTCCAAAGCCCAGCGATAAAGCTGCACATCCGTGGAAGTAGAAAAAATTAGATGGAGGAAAATATTCCCTCAAAGGTGGAAACATGGAGAGGGATTATGGCATCTATCCCCATTTCTCCATATTTGAAGAGATTCTATGGTGTCTACGATATTCCACACATAGAAACCAATAGAAAGATATGGGATCACAACAAAGCTAACAATATCTAGGTCAATTTTCCTTTAAATCCTCTGCTTCATTATACACACATCATTTAGTGTTTTGATCTCTCATTTATATATTAATTTGATCATTAGTAGATTTAATATTTTAGGGTCTCAGGAAATCATCCATAAATCTAAACATGGTGATGGATTACAAAGCAAGCAAGATGGCTGTAGAGGAAGGACCAAGGACACTAGCATGGTCATAGAAAGAACTGTAGAAGAAATCACTAAGAAAGTGTTGAAGGGGAGATTCCTTATACAGTCGTCCCCAATTCTCCTAAAATTAAAAGTTTTCTTGTCGTTTCCAAGATTTCCCACATTGAAGCCATTAAAAATATTTCGGAACACGTCAAAGCAAACAATCTCCAGGTTTATTTCACTTTACTTTCTTGTAAATGCCCTACTTGCTTCATTTGACATACATGATTTAGGGTTTCATCGTTCCATTTGTATATCAATCTAATCATTGGTAGATTTAACATTTTTGGGTTTGCGGCGATCATCGTGTAAAGTAGATATGGCAATGGCATACAAATCAATCAACTTTTACTCTCGTAATACTTTTCCTTGAATACATCATGTTAAAGGATCTATATTTCATTTCCCTCCCAATAGTAGGGTATCATATGGGGATTGTGATTTATAGCTTCTACTCTTTCAATCCTTTGCCTATAAGTTTGTAATCCAGTAGCACATTTTTGGAGCTTTACCCATTGTCTCTCCCTTTAGCATATAGAGGGAGAGGTAAAGAGAGAAGGTATCATTAGTTAAGGGCTTTGGAGGCTTCTACAAAAGGGTTTAGATTTCACTTACTAGGGGTTTATCCACCCAAAGACTTTATGCATTGTCTATTCCAACCAATAGTTTTTATAGAGGATTTATACAAAAGGGTTTAGCTTCGAGGATTTATACAAAAGGGTTTAGCTTCCATTTTCTACAAGGTCATCCACATGAAGACTCTTCATTTTCTTGTCCAACGAATAGTTTTTTATTCAAAATCCACATTGTTCCATTATCGCAAAGAGTAAATTATGCCTCACTTACGAGGTTCTTCTTGAACCATGATGATATCCTTCCCATTTAGTTTGTGTGCATGAAAACCACCATGATCTTATGATGCTAACTTTTTTAGCAGGCCACTTAGTCTAGTAGATTTTATCTTTAATAATCACTCCTTCATGAACTTGAGCTTAGTGTTTTAAGCTACTAAAAATTTTATACTTTTTAATGTCAAATGTACAAATTGCTACTCATATTAGAAATTTGATAACTATGCTTCCACACGTTCCATCTTGTACAATGCAATTACTTACTGATTGGAAGTAATTGGGACTATTGAGGTGGGGGCATGAGTAATGTTTGTTTTGTGTTTTTAATTGTTTTCTCCCCTGAATTCATTCAGCTCACAAAATCAGAGTTTCTGCCCCTCCATGGGCGAACAAAGGATCTTGGCTCCTCTCCAATAATGACGTAAGGATTTAACACACAAATCATTGCATAGGAAAGTCACCTCAGAGGCTATTCGGTTCTTTTTTATTTTAAATTCTATGTAAGAGGTGAAGCTCTATAACACCTCTGGTAAGTTTTAATCTCTCTTTTGTAAAGCATGGGCCCGCCTTCGAGATGTCTACTCAGTTAACATGTGATGGTGTAATATTAGGGGTCTTTAGTCTTTGAATAATTCATTTATTCCTATTCTACATATTAGGAGGTTTAACTCATTTTTCTTTCGACTGCTCTTTTCATAGGTATAGAGAAAGGTTGGAAAAGAAATAGTTGTGAACCCTTTGCTAAAGTGTATCATGAATATATGATTCTACTTAGTTAAGTATAATTAAAAAAAAGAAATAGTATTTGGGATATTACATTGCAAATATTTAGTTAATGAATTATGCTCTCAACAAGGATATTAGGACTTAGAAAGTTCAATGTTTGCATTAATCAGAATGTATGCTTGTCTGGTTTTAGAAGATTTTAAGGATTGGGTCCAAAGCTATAAAATGCTTTTGGATTTTTGAAAATTCTTGATATTTTATTTTTTGGCTATGAATGTGTACATACTAGTTGTTTCTATCAAAGTGTTGATGACAAAAACATATTCCAATGTTACACACGAATGAACCAAGATTTTGTAGACTTGGGTGTCTCTAGATCCATACATTACCCATAACACACACGAGAGGTTTGTAATTCATTGGGTTTTGTATTTGTTATATATTTGTTATTGGTAACTGTACAGTTGAATTTACTTGTATGTTATTAAACAATTTGGTTGTATGTTATTAAATAGATGTCGCGAGATATTATTTCCAACGCTAAGGACAATTTGGTTGTATGTTATTAAATAGATGTGGCCAGATCTTATTGTCAAGGATAAAGACGAGGGAATCGATGTTGTTTAGACATGTGCCTTTGGGAATGGGCATGACTCTAAGTGTAACATACCCCAAAAACCTGTCAGAAATGCATATATAAAAAATTTGCAAATATAATTCCTTTCACATAATAGCTGGCTATAAACTTCATAAAAATTCATCCTTAATCTTTAAGAAAATAACCAACTTGGAAATCCACAAGAAGAATCGTCCTTTCACAATTAAATCTACCTCTGTAACCAACAAATTCGTTTTCACACTGAAACTAACCTTTCCGACTTCCACCTTTCACCTTTTGCCTTTCCAGCTTTCACTACATACTACGGAACTCAAAAACTTAACACGAGGGAAATTTGTCCATTCATGCTTCTGCTTTCTGCCTTCCGTCTTTCCTCCTTTCACTGCGGAACTTGAAAGTCAAAAAACCAACAATTTGATGCCTTCCTTTAACCACTTTCCGCCTTCCACCTTCCACCTCTCCACTACGAAACTCGAAAGTTGGAAACCCAACTTTTTCCTTAAAGCTTTGAGCTCTTGTTCCTCTTTCCACCTTCTACCTCTCTGCTATGGATTTCGGAAGTCAGAAAACCAATCTTTCCTTAAAGCTTTCGGCTCTTGTTCCACTTTTCATCTTACGCCTCTCCACTGAAAAACTCGGAAATAAAAAAACCAACTTTTCCTTAGAGATTTCAGCTCTTTTTCTGCTTTCCTTTTTTCGCCTTCTGTCTCTCCCCTTCAAAACTCAGAAGTCGAAAAACCAAATCTTCCTTAGCGCTTCCAGCTCTTGTTTCACTTTCCTCCTTCTGCCTCTCCACTATAGAACTCAGAATTCGAAAAACCAACCTTTCCTTTCTTGACTTTTCCATTTTGCACCTTTCGTTTGACTTCTCTCGCACCATCGATTTTGCAGGATAGTTTTCAACCGTCAATCCTAACTTTTCCGCTTTCTATTGTGGTGATCACGGAAGTCTTAACACTCTTAACTTTTATTTCCACTTTTTGCTTTCCAATTTGTATATTGCAGATCACGGAAGTCTTAACCTTATTAAGACTCAACTGTTCCAACTTCCATCTTCCACAAACCAATTCTAAAAGTCAGAAAAAATACATTTTAAGTTCAACTTAGCCACATTTTGACTTTTAAACCAGACTTCTGGGCTTCGTGGACTTAAGCGAAAGCTCCTGTGAGGAAATCTGTATTCAGCTTTGAATGAAAAGTTGAGCAACATTTTTTTTTATTCTTTCAGTAGTGTTCTCGATTGTATGCTGGATGACTTTGAAAATGATAATACTTCTGCTCAATGCGATGGGGCTGCATTGGAGATTTATGATGAAGTAGTACTACAAGAACCACTCTGAATGCCATGGGAATTAATCTATTTAAAAATTTCTCGATGATGAAGTAGTACTGCAAGAACTACTTTGAATTCCACAGGAATTAATCGATTTAGAAATTTCTCTCTCTTTTTCCTCCTTTCCCCTCCTTTTCTTCTTAAAGAGAAGGATATTCGTTAGCCTTTAGAAATCGTAAATACAAACCACATTGTAAACCCTAAAGCCAACTCGAGCCAAATTGCAAACCGCAATAGCAGCATGAGTATTAGTTTCGAAAAAAAAACATCATTTCTCTGAGGAATATTATAAAATCGTTCCCCTTAGCTTCGGAGATGATATTATCGGCCAATGAAGATGAGTTGAAGTCAAATCTGGAAAAATCATGGTTATCTAGCACCGACAGGGAGTCAGCGCTAAAATTGGGTGACAAACATTTTTGGAAGGAAGTCTTGCAGCTTCCATATAATGTTCGTATCCCTGAATAGACAGTCATTCTTATTGGTCATTCAAGGTATGCCATAACATTTTTTCAAGACAAACTCATTATTACATGGTTAATTATCCTACCTTTTGGGTTTTTCACTGGAATCTTTTACTTTTCATCTAGAAGGTGATGAAATAGGGTTTCTAAAAGGTTTTCATGTAGTGGAAAAAGGAAAAATCTGTTGTTTAGTTATCCATTTGGGTTCTTTTGTTCGACCATGTCTTCAGCATAGATATACCTTTGGTGACTTTGTCCTTTCTGACCTCATTGAACATGATGCAGAGACATATCCTAATATTACCACCAAGCTGGTAGGGATGTATTGGGTGCCTCAGTATGGCTAGACTAAACTGTGAAGGCCATAAGAGAGGGATGTTTTCATTTTAGGAGTTTTTGTGTTGGAGCTTATGAGTGGTAGGCTGGTTGTGTATTGAATCCTCAAGTAGAAGAGAAGAATTTTTAGCAGCTAGTGTCCCCACAATGTTTTTGCCCATGACCTCTCCTTGCACAGCTTCTAAGTGAATCGTTAGACGAGACATGTTGGGAGGAGCAGGAGGTAGCAAAAAGCCTCCAAACAATGAATAATCTCAAATTGCCCTTGTAGAGACATGATTTTCCTAGACCCGTAGGTTGGAAGAGGATAACATTTCTCACGCTCTCCCTATTGCTTAAAACACAAATTCAGGATGTCTCTTGTAGGAGAAGGTAGCTATGATTTCTCCCACATTGCAACCATTGGAGATCTCTAGCACATGGGAATGAAATGCATTGAGGTTCTCTAGGGTGTCTACAATATTCCACACACAGAAGACAATAGAAAGATCTGGCATCACAACAAAGCTAACAATATCTAGGTCAATTTTCCTTTGAGTCCTCTATTTGCTTCATTATACACACATCATTTAGTGTTTCGATCTCTCATTTGTATATTAAATCGATCATTCATAGATTTAATATTGTAGGGTTTCAGGAAATCATCCATAAATCTAAACATGATGATGGATTACAAAGCAAGCAAGATGGTTGTAGAGGAAGGACTAAGGACACTAGCATGGTCGTAGAGAAAGAAACAATGGTAGAATAAATCACTAAGAAAGTGTTGAAGGGGAGATTCCTTATGCAGTCGTCCCCAATTCTCCTCAAATGAAAAGTTTTCTTGTCGTTTCCAAGTTTTCCCACATTGATGCCATTAGAAATATTTTCGAATTATTCTATGTTGGTATATAATAGAAACAATCGTCTTCCATAAAATAGAGTAGAGAAAATTAACACAGAGGCAATTTTCACTTTAGTTTCTACTCGCCATAGTGTTTTCAATTTGTTTCCCGCCATTTCTAAAACCCTTATATTCAATTTATGTTCCTTGCATCAAAGTTTGATTTTGGGCTATAAGATTTTTGGTTTTCATATCAATATATCAAAGAGGCATGCAGTTTGAATTACTAGATTCATTGAGATGACATGGTTTGCATTTATTTTAAAAATATATATGAAGGAATTTTGTCTGTAAGAGTCAATGGGATAAATTGAAGTAATTGATGGTTGTATTTATTGGGTGTAATACCTCGGTTTTGACCTCGTTTTCATTAAAAATGTACACGATGTATATATTGTAATTAATCATGGTGTGGAGCTAAAGGAAAAAGCCCCACCATCGATTTAGCATTTTTATGTTTCGATAATTAAAATCGTTGCCGATGATATTTCATGAGAGCTTGGACATTATAGTTTCCACATCATGTAAATATGCATTTTAATTAAAATACCCGCAACCAGCTATGTCAATGCAACATTTAAAGAGATGGGGGCATGAGTTCCTAAGGATAAAGGGGCGGAATATTTAACTGTTGGGGGCCAATGGGGAAAAGCCAAATGTCAATGGGAGAACCCATCAAACAATCAACTACCTTTCTTGTGTCATTCACCCAATCATTTAATTTTGCCAAAAATTGGTTGAAGTAGTTATTGCATGGGGATGGGAAGATTATGGCCAGGAAATTCGAATTTGGGGAAAACCCACTTTTGGAGAAAAATGTTTTTCAATTTTGGGGCAAGTTAACACCCAAAATGCATGCCCATTTCGCCATACACCCATGTTCTTCTTCTCTTCATGCAGTGGAAGTTTGGGAGCTGTTTTGCCTTCACGATTTTGCCTATTGTGTGTTCTCATTCATGATTTTGGGGCTCCTGGACGTTTTTCTCACCATCAGTCGTCCATGTTGGGGCTCTCTCAAATGGTTTGAATTTTCCTGTGTGGCAGCCACATTTTTGGGTTTTCTATGTGTGTTTTACCTCACATGGGAAGTCTTTTCTTAATTTTCCTATGGCTGGAAATTCATTTTTGTATTGATATGTGGTTGGGTCTCTTCCCCAACGTTTTTGTTGTATTTTCTCCACTAATCTCCAAGCTGAAAATTGTTTCTGTGTTGCCTAGATATTTGGAGGAGAGACCACGTTCTCTTGGGTGTTAATGAATTCGTTTTTGGCCACGTTAGGGATGAAACATCCCTGGAATACGAATTTCTATTAGGGGGTTGTTTTCACCCACCTTGGCAATTCATTTTGTTGCCAAACTATTTTCCTCAACCCAAAAATTGTGTATATTGTTGTGTATGCTTTTGTGCTTTGGTCTGTATTGAATTGGGAGTGGAAATGGGGCCTGACCACCTTGATAAACCTAGTGTGTGGAGGAACCTCACCGACAGATCTAGGGGGATGGTTTTCTTCTTTGCACACCCTGAATAGCACTGGAAGGGAAGGCATAAGTCGAGGGACTGTGTAGCAGAGAAGGGGATGCTTCCTTGTGTTGGGTGGATAGATGTTTAGAATCCAGGCTAGATTTGGTGTAGGTGTCCATAGTTCTATTGGGGAGCTCACTAGCTTAGTAGTCAACCCATCCATCTCATTTGCATCCTGATAAAACCAATTGTGTTGGCTTGGCTTAATTTTGTGGTATCCTTGGCTATGTGTAAGCCTTCTAGTGTTCCTTATTCCTTGTAGGAATCATGCCTAGCTCGGGGGTAGTGTCGTTGAGAGATTAAGTAGCACACTGGCCTATGGTTGGGTGGAATGTTGTAGCGACATAGTTGGTTGTGGGATGAATTTCTTGATAGGATTAGTATTCTTGTGTTTAAATCTTTGCATTATATTTTATTAATGGAAATGATGAACATTTGAATTAATGGAATGGATATGCTTCCGCTATATCTTAAACAATCACTTCAATTTCCATGTAAGTAGTAAACAATCATTTCGCTTCATAATATATATAAGTGTTCTTACCATATCATATCTTTTAGAATCGACTGATCATGGATTGAAAAGTCACTACTAATTGTGTATGAGATACACTTCTCAAATCATCCATCTGTACGTATAGTGGTTTGAATTCATGTACGAGATTTTGGGTCGGTAATTGAAGGAAGTGGGATTAGCGTTCAATTGTACATTTCTTTTGTTTGGATTTTTCATACATCAGCCACAGAAAATGGCAGCTTACTTACCCGTGTGGATGAGTTTGGAATTTTTTATGACCACCCTCAATATACAATGTATTAATGGTCGAATTGCATGGAAAAATCAGAATAAATTTGAAGCTGATAAGGATTTAGTGACTAGTCTTCCTGGTCATCCTAATGTGGTCTTCAATGAATACGCTGGTTATGTGACTGTAAATGAAGAACATGGAATGGCTCGTTTCTACTGGATCTATGATGATGCTTGGTATTATGGCTCAATGGAGGTATTCCACTCACTAAATCACATGTTATATTGATGAATGTATATATATTGATTTTGTATTCTAATTAATACTGCCATTTGATTAAGCTTGTGCGTGCCAACAAAAAATATCAAACCATTTTTTTAAATCTAACTTTATTTGAATCATTCAGAAACATAGATGTGGCGGGCTTTGTGTGTTCAATCCATGGTTTCCATCCAAAATGATTCCTCTTTTTATAACCGCATATAGATTGATAACTGGGAGATACCATTTTTTGTTGGTGAACTAAAGTCATGTTGATTGCGATCTCTGTGGATACCATAATACTATGATTTTTTTAAAAATATTTAGTGAAACCATTATTAGTGTTGGTGAGTATGTGGCTTAAACCAAACTTCCTTGAAATATATTCATCAAAAAAATGATCTCCCTCCAACTTGCACAAGATGATCTCAGGCTACAAATGTGTGGCATTGGAAGATTGATTAGATATTAATTAAATGGCAGTATTAATTAGATTATTGAATCACATACCTACGTTTTCTTCAGGTAGTTGATGACGCTATAGGTCAAGCTCAACCGTATGAAGACAAAAAACCAGAGGTTGAGATTCATGTTGAATTACACAAGTAAGAAATAATGTTCCTTATGCAGTAGCAACCACGGTCACAAAAGTTGTCCATCAAGAAAATTAAACATTTAGGTAGTGTAATATCCCGAATTTTTGACCTACCATTTATAGGCATGAGCCTATTGATCATGATGATTATATTGATGTTTTATTTTATATTGGATCAAAGTCCCCACTGCATATGAACATGATGATTTGCTTTGTATATTGTCCGTAAGCCAATTGTTGATGATATATATGTATGTATATGTTTTGTGTTGGGCGTGTACCCTAAATCACATGATTGATGAAATGTTTGTGTTGGGCATGGACCCTAAAGCACATGATTGATGAGATGTTTTGTGTTGAGCGAGAGGCTCTGGAACACATGAGTACTTACATTTGTGTTGAGCATAAAGCTCTGAAACACATGAAAATATAATTGGAAATGTTGGGCATAAGCTCTGGAGCATTCCATGTTGATGTTGAGCATAAGATCTGGAGCATCAGATCTTTGGCCATTGTATCCCTAGGTGTATCGTACAATTACATCCTAGCATTTAGTGTTGAGAAAAAGTTACGGAATTGCACTATGTTTATAACTCCCTGCTATAGGCATTTAGTATGGGCTCTGGTAAGCGCTAGGGGTTACTGAAAAGAATTTAATAACTTCCAAGTGAAAATGGCTTGAGAAAAATATTGATCATCATCATACTTATTTATAAGTGATTAAACGAAATTTTGAATTTCTGTATTCGCATCAAAGTATTGAAGATATACCATGTTATACAAGGGAAATCCAACATGCAAGGATGTTTAGAGTTTCCTAGCCTAAGTATACCTAAGCCATATATGTACTTGACCTTCATAAGGAAGTGTCGTTAAGTCTAGGGATCATGATACATGATGCCCAAAGACAAATCCTAACAAGTATTTTAATACTATGTACTTTATACATAGTATGTATAAAGAATTAATTATATAATTTAATAAATAAAGAAGAGAAGCTTCACCAATTACTAATTATTATTAAAGGATTTATAAATAGTGAAATATCTATGAAAGATTTACTAGGAACTAGTTAAAAGTTCCTAGGTTAAGAATTGAAAATTAACCTAGTAAATTTAAAAGGGTTAAATAAAGAAATCAAGGATTTCTTGATTTAAATTCCCCTTTGACTGAAAGTATGCCTATAAAGAGTCAAGCCAAGCAAAGGCTTGGGTTTTTGATTTTTCTTGTGGAGAATTATTATTCTGCCTGTTTTTGCTCTGAAGTGTTTTCTTGGAGAATTTTCTCCTGCAAGGAAAAGAGGACTGATTGAGAACTGAATACCAGTTAGGAAACCCTACCTTAGGAGCTCTAAGCTACTTGTATGTTGGATTCCAGCTTGAGGGGATCCAGATTAGAGCCAGGAATGGTTCCGGGTCATGGTTGGGAGGAACATGGTAGTTCCCAAGTGATTTGGTCAGCAAAAACCAGAGGTTAGGTCTGTTTTAAATTAATAATGCTGGTTATTTAAAAATTGTTCAGGTTCAGCCATTAAAGGAACTTCAGGAAGATAAATTAAGGGTACAAAATCTTAATATGTCAAAGTTCATTTCTAGGGTAAATGTTGGTTGCTTTATGAAAAAACTTAGTATATTTTTTACTAACGCTAGGTAATTGATGATTTGCCTAGATTCTTCTAGGGTATTTATTTTTCCTCAATATCCCTAGGATGGTAAATATTATCCTTGGTTGTATATAGCTCGGTTACCATCTTTTAAAGTTTGTTTTTTTGTATTCATCTTATGTTCAGAAATTAATACTGTAGAGTAGGTAAATCTAGGCCTCCTATTTAAAGTTCACCTATTATTTATATCTCTACTGACATATTACATTTGTTAGTAGAGACATGTGTTCAGATTATAGTAGACTTAATCATAGGAATAAGTTTGAGGAAATAAATATACTATATAGTTACCCCAGGGTATCACTTACAACTAGAGATATTCTTTTATAAGATAACTACATATACACATAAATAAAACTATCAGGTATAAACCTTTATAAAAACTATCTATGCATTTATATATTTAAAAATCCCATATAATATCCATCTATACATAACCATAAATCAAGTTACATAATTCAACATCATAACATAAATCCATATATTGTAAATAGTAGAAGGAATTGAATCCTGTGGCGTGCAAGCCCAACTTGTTTATTTATCAAATTGCATTTCATTACTTTGCATTAAAACCTTGTTGCCAATAGAGGTCACGACATCGATTCCCTTGGATGTCAAGACCCAAGGACAAGTCATAATAAACAGCCATACATATTATTTACACCAACGACAACCAAATCCTAAATCATTGTCACACAGGAAACACTGTACAAAATCATACGTGGGCTGTAGTTTTTAAATTAAACCCTTTAATTTATAATACAGAGTCCAAGTTATTTAAGAACAACAAGTGCCATCGAGGGTCTGCATACCCTGGCCTCCACGAAACTCAGTAACACATAAGTGCTCACATAAGTCACGGCCTTGGCCGAATAACATTTTAATACACAGGGATCACATAAGTCACGGCCTCGACCAAATAATGTTTTAAAACATAGTCTGATTTTCACATAAGAACCACATGCTGTAAACAATTAAAATACAAGCTATTGCAACATTGTAGGAAGGCTCATGCCGTTGATGGGATGTCCTTTATCCATGCTCTCAAGATATCACATTTACCAAACTAATCAATGACATTTATGCACAGAGCATCTGATAAGGCGTAAGCCTTTGTCTTCCAAAAACCTCAACCTATTTAAAAACAATGCCTAATAAAAACGCAGAAGGAAATCACATACACCATCTATTAAGTTAAACATTACATTTTATCAAAACCATACATCTATTTACATAGAGATCCCAAATGTATGTACACAGTCACCATTAAAATTTGAGAACAAGGTTTTATACATGCGTGCTAATGGGCTATGGCACCATTGCTTGCAATGGTGTAGCCCATGGCTTTACAAGCCCAAAACCAAAACTGTAATGAGTTACATAACCGAAATAAAAATTACACAAAGCCGAATGTCCTAAGAAACACCTTATGACATAATGCCTCCATTTTAAAAATAACCAAGTCTATATGCAAATCCTGAAGGAAAAATAAAATTTTGCTACAACATCAAACCCCAACCAAACAACCAGTTGAAACATAGCTCTACCACAAGATTGAAGGGTGACAAGCATAAACTCAATTAGTAGGCTTAGCGTGGCTATGAAATGCAGCTTTTGGAGTCAACAATGTCGTAGCCACGTTGCTCCTCAATTCCTTTCAGAACCTGCAAGCAACAACCAAATGGGGATGAGGAGTATGCCATCCTTTCACTACAACAAAAATTGGATTTAGCGTCTCTTTTTGCATCCTTTTTTGCATCTAGACCATCTTTCAGTGTATTTTTCTTCATTTTTTCGACAAAATGGCACAATTTCACGGGTTGGTGCTATTTTAGGCGTTTTTTGCGTCCTTTTTCTAAATTTGGCGCAAATTATGGTGTAATTTCCGCCAGGTTTTGCACCTGGTTATGCGCCAGGTTTTGCATCAGGTTTTGCGACAGGTTTTCAACCTATTTTTGCACCTAATTTTGTGCCTAGTTTGTACATCTACTCTTGTTGCACCCCCTTTTACGCCCATATTTGCCTCAACTTTTACACCCTTGTTTTCATCCACTTTTGCATCCTTTTTTACATCCACTTCTGCTTCTTTTTTTCCATCCCTTCATGCGCCAAGTTTTGCATCAAATTTTACATCCTGTTTTGAGTCTAGTTTTGCATCTCGTTTTGTTTCAGCCATTTTTGCATCCACTTTTGCATCCATTTTTTCGTCCACTTTTGCACCCACATTTTCATCCCTTTTTGCATCCCATTTTGCATCCATGTTTATGTCTTTTTTTGCATCTACTATTGCATCCACTTTTTCATCCACTTTTGTTGCGTCCCAATTCACACCCATTTTTGTGCTTACTTTTACACCCACTTTTGCTTCCATGTTTTCATCTTTTTTTGCATCCACTTTTGCATCAGGTTTTGCATTGGGTGTTACGACTACTTTTGCATCTACTTTTGTTGCATCCACTTTCTCATCCAATTTTGTATCCACTTTTACATCCATGGTTGTATCCACTTTTGCACCAATTTTTTCATCATGATTGCATCATTTTTTGCATCCATTTTTGTATCACCTTTCGCATCCATTTTTGGTGCACCCCATTATGCGTCCACTTTTGCGCCTACTTTTGTTGCATCATTTTTTGCATCCATGTTTTTATCCACTTTTGCATCCAGTTTTACACCTAGATGTTAAAGATGAAAATGAGGATAATGATTATGATATTGAGGATGGTTATGATGATGATGATAATATTGTTGATAATGAGGAGAATGATGACAATGATGATGATGATGGCAATGAAATGAATGATGATGATGGTGATGATGACAATGACAATGATGATGAATACAATGAGAATGATGATGTTGATCATCTTAAAAAATAAGTTGT
Source organism: Pseudotsuga menziesii (assembly GCA_001517045.1). Classification (NCBI taxonomy): domain Eukaryota; kingdom Viridiplantae; phylum Streptophyta; class Pinopsida; order Pinales; family Pinaceae; genus Pseudotsuga; species Pseudotsuga menziesii. The sequence goes on along the minus strand of LPNX010789474.1, from coordinate 5,456 downwards.
TATTTGTCATGCATAAATTGTGTGTGTCCTCCATGACCCTTTTCCACTAATCACATATTTTGGGTAGATGTTATTTCTTATGCCAAAGGTAATGATGAATAACTGATGGAAATGTCAATAATCATGATGATGATGATGTCAAGGACATTGGCGATGATGATGACATGGATGATGATTATGCCGATGATGATGACTATTGTGATAATCATGATGACAATGACAAAGATGACGACGATGATCATGATCATCATCATTTCCATCATCGTCATCATCAAAAACATCATCACTGTCATTGTCATCTAGTTCATCATCGTCATCATTTAAAGAATATGGGATATGTTTACCATTTAAAGTATGCATAACAAGTGAGATTATTCTAAAACACCCCACCAAAGTACAAAATTCAAACCACGAGGTAAACATAATATTGAAATTGTTCCAATTTTCTTTCTCCCAACAAAACATGCTTCATTTTAGGGAATTATGTTAAAATCCATACATTCATAGTCCATCCATACTATACTTGTAATAAATGTAAATATAATACTTAACCAAATTTATAAAATAGGTAAATATTTTATAAACACCCTTATGATATATAAAATTATTTCACCTTAATAATGGTCAAATATGTAAATATAATAATAATATATAATTAATATAAATATGTTACTATAGTTCATATGTTAAAAGATTTAATATAAATAAATATATATAGTTCATATGTTATGTGATTTAATATAATTAAATATATACACATATTATTTACTTATACATTATACAAATTAAAATATAGATTAAAACCTATGAAGTTTCATAGGGAGGCGAAGCAAAACATGAAGGATTTTTCAAATATAGATATATGTACAACTACCCATTTCCCAAAGGGGCTTCTACTAAATCAATCTATGGATTCGGGGTTATGAGTATCAAATATTTGGTCCGTCTGGTCCGTCCCCAATTCAGCCATGAGAGGATTTAATTTGGTCATGAGAGGATTTAATATTATTTTTCCCATGAGGACTTCTTAGGGCACCCAGTTGGCAACATGGGTTTCTTGATTCTCGGGCCAGGCCGTTCAAAGCCTAGTTTTTCGGGATGGATCAAAGTAAACTAGGAGCTCTACCACTATTGATGCCTCTACTATCTATGTCTTAGATGTTGCTCTCTTAGATACTATATAATATATACCTATGCTAGTGGTGCTACTGATGCTAAGTCACCAAAATTTAGATCGCTATCTCGTGATTGGATTTTGTATTACTACAGATTGGCATTTACAACTATCTTTTATGAGAGGGATTCACGCAGATGGACTAATTAGGAATAGCTAGGATAAGACCCATCCAGGAGACCTAATCTGAGTAGCCATACCTCAAACTCTATGAGGGTACATAAATTACGGGGACAAGGGGCCAAATCCATACGATTGTTGGATGCTGAGAACGAACCGGGTGAGCCTGCTCTGTTATAGTGACTAACGGATCGGGCACGCAACACTGCGAAGCTTTGTATTTATAACAAGCGACTCTCAAACCGCCTATTACTCAAGTACCAGTCATGATAATGCTTTTTGATGGAGCCTCTGGATGACCTCCCAGCTTCTAGCTTCCACATTCCGTTAAAGAAATCAATGCATTTTCCTTCAATAGGACCATTGAAGATGGAGAGAATTTGGAATTGAATCAAAATAACGAAGATGGAAAGAATTGGGTATTGAATCAACTCATGTGGCTTATTTAAAATTTTATGTCAAGTAGCATGATTTCTAAGAACAAATGCAAAGGATTCTCCATCGTTGTTGTATTTTCCTATTTCTCTATTACGCCCTATGTAGAATCTTCTACGACCATATTTTGCTTATAGGCCAAATGCAAATGTTATGGCCTAAGGCTATGTCTTTTGACCTTGCCATTTCTCAAGTTACAAAAAATATCCATGGTTAACATTGTAAAGGGATGGAAATTTGGTTTCTAGAGCCTTGTTTTGTAACAGTGTTCATCCCAAGAAATTTTAATGCAACCTACAACCACTTAACTCTTCCTTTCATATGAGAACATTTCCTTAATACCAGCTCTTAATATGGAGAACGTTGTCTTAATACCAACCCTTAAGGTCGATCCAACATAGGTAAAAGCATTAAGGATTTAAATGTTGCTTGTAGTTTGAGTTGTAGGTTCAATGACCTATAATCATCCCTAAAGCACCTCCATGCATGGATACAAATAATAAAATGATCTTTTCTAGATAACCCAGTTGCCATTTCCCCACATGCATGAGGCTTTTCTACTCTATAATTAAAATATTTGACATATTGAACATAAGTTGTCAGTAATGGGATCCAATTTCAACATGGTGTTAGGTAATTTACAAAACGACGGAAACCAAACATCATCCCTGATGCAAAAGCTCTAATTACATTCCACTATGAGTCATATTGCTCAGTCTTCCTTAAGAAGTTTGGCCATTAACAACCTTTCCCATTATTGACAATTATGTAGGCACTTTCATCTCCATGGCTTCAAAAACTAATCATTATACTTCCATTTCATATGCAAGGTTTGCATTTATGCATATTTGAGCATAGACTTCTTGACCACATTGTGTTTGCATGTGACCATTAAAGTTGGACTACAAACTTGTTGCTTTTTAATGAATACATTTCTTTGAGCATGGTCATGTGGTGGTAAAAAATCATCTTCAACACCAAAAGCAAAGCTTAGAATCCCTCTTGGACCTACAACCAAAACACCATTGGGTAAATCCAACAAAGGCTTCTTACGATCTTGAGCCTACACCTTCAAAAATTGTAACTCCATTAGTGCTAGAGGGTAGTGGATGAGTCATTATTATTGCCACATCTCAGGAACCATCTCCCCTCCCATTGATTTCCATGCACAAAAGTCTAATTGAATCAAGAAAGAGGAGACATGAATCTGAATCTCGAGATCACCAAGAAAGGGAATGATCTTTATTGTCCTCAATGGATGTAAGAAAGAAATTGATGACGATAAAAATTCAAACAATGCTACAACTAGACAAAAGTTAAAAAAATACAAAGAAAAACAAATAAATGAATTAGTATAATCTATATATTCAAATGCATGGTCATATTACAATTCATACAAAGATTGTACTTGTGTATACAAGGTTCTCCCATAATTTATATAGTTCTTATTTCCCAACATAAACATTATCCAAAACTTTATCAATGGATAGGATAACCCTAATAAAACACACTTTTAGTCACTTTCAAGTTTTCATGACTAAAAATTATAGTTGAAAGATGAACCAACCACCAAACTTGCATCACATTATGGCACCAATCTCTACTTCATTTCCAAACCCTTAATAATATTCTCAAGTAAAATTGACATGAGAAATAACCTTTTGTTTGTTGACATGTTTCAAAGAGGTGACTTAAAGTTCCATAATGGGCCCTTGTCATTATTGTTCTTTTTGACACCTATGGCAAAACATATAAGACCTAGTATACCATGGCCCTAGATGAACTAAATAATATGGTATTTTTATCGAATGTATCGTCATAATCATAGTTATAATTCATACATGTATCTTAAGTAGGATAAGTTGGTGTACAGTGATCGAGTTAGCACATGGGTTTTCATCAACATAGTTGTAGTTACTTGTTCCTACTTAAAAAAAAGTTAGAAATTGAATTATGAAACATTATATTTAAGTTTATAGAAGTCAAAGATTAAAAATACAATTCAAAAAATGACAATGGTGTATGTAAATGAATAGTCTAATCATAGAGTAAATTTCCCTCTTGTTATTATAATGGTGATGTAGAAAGTTATAGCTCCCATACATTGAAACTTAAATGAATATTTTGATGATCTAAGTCGATTTAGAACTAGAAAAAACCCCTACACCCATTGTTTCACCATGAACAGACCATTATTATTCTTCGCCCTCGCCCGCAACCTCGAGAGCGCACAGTTTAAAGTTGAAGCGCACAATATTGGTAGGGAAGCGAGGCGGGCCCTGCACTCCAATACCCACTTGGAAGATTTCATTTGACGATGATAATGATGACGAAAATGCTTTGGGGTATTATAGGGCCGAGAAGGAGGAGGAGAAGCCGTTGATGGTAGTGAACAACAAGTCTATTTCTGCCAGGAAGTTAGCTGCCAATCTCTGGGAGTTGCAGGAGATTCCTAGGATTTCAGCAGCCATGAAGAAGAGTGCCAAGATTTCTAGGGATAAGGACTGTGGCCGAGACCGATCGCCCCTGCAATCGCCTGCACATTTGTCCGATCCTTCGCAGAGTCCCCTCCCACCGGTAAGTTAAAGGCATTGGAGGTCTTTACATTGTATATAGATTGAATCCGTTGTATCATCTAGTTTGGTTGCTGGGTTTGCGATGTTATGGAGAAATGCTGGGTGGTTTTGTGTATATGCCTGTTTGTGTTTCTGAGATTGGAATTGCAGATAATGTGATGATTCTGGTGTTGGTTTCAGTAGATCAGTATGGGGGACAAATCCATTGAGGGTGTTTAGGAAGAGGTGAGTACACAGAGACAAACTAATGAGATTTTATTGTTTAGAGTGCTCTAGGTTACCACCATAGACAAAAATTGCTTAGTGGACAAATTGTGTTGATCAAGCATTCAGGCCTCACACATCACTGTGAGAGTATGGAGTTATGTTTCAGCCTTGAACTTCACAAGATCAAAATAGAATGAAATGTATCCATAGGGTGTTTTCTATTGTTAAATGTGATGAATCTGATGTCGATGTTTAATAGATCACTTAGGGAACACAAACTCGATGATGGCGTTTGGATTGAGTTTCCTGTTTTCTCATTTTTCTCTGGTTTCAGGGGCAATTTCTATTCATTTGGGGGTTTTCACATATAGATGATGCCTGATAAGTAGGAAGCTACATATGAGCCCTGAACTTGGTCGGCTTAAAATAAGAGTCAAATATATACATGGGGTGTTTTTTTATTATTTTAAATTGGATATCTAGTGTTTATATTTATTATATCATTCAAGGGTGTGCTTGCATTGAGGTGTCTACTATTACATTTTCTTTCCTTTCTGGGGCAATTTCTTGATTTTCAGTTTACACACTCAGTTGATCGCTTTGACCAAGAGAGCCTTGTTATTGTTTCTGTTATCATGCACATTTTGTCATGGGGTTAGGTTTGAGCCCTGAAATTTCCCAACTCAAGATCAAAATTAAATGTGGCCATGTTTTTCCTTTTTATTTTATAATGTGATGAATCTGATGTTGATGTTTGATATCTTATTCACGGGGATGGAAACTCAGTGACAGTGTTTGGATTGAGGTCCCCCTATTTTCACATTTTCTTTTCCTTTGGGGGTTTCACATTTTCTTTTTCTTTGGGGGGGGGGGGTTCATATTCAGTTGATCACCCAAGTTAGCAGACCCTAATGATAAATTGTTGGATTGCCTCAGACAAGAGA